>LPNX011197777.1:345374-555287 GCA_001517045.1 Pseudotsuga menziesii
GCAGTCCCCTTCTCGAGACCTCTACTCTGTCGAGACCTCACTCTGTTTCTTGTTACATCTTGCCTTTTATAAATTTACAATGCATTACATAATGTAAAACAGATCCAAAATAAAGGATCGAATCCACATGGAGATTTTGATCCTACTAAACTGGGCTATGTTGTTGGAGATTCGAACTTCAATCCTTGTTCATAAGATTTGGATAATATGAATGATGTGGATTTTGAGTCTTAAAATCCTGACATCTGTGCTATATTTTCCTTGAAAAGATGAACCTGCTAAAATTACTCTGCCACCTGTACTTTGGATACCCTGTATTCTTGCCAAATTTGACTAATGATCCTGTGTCTTCAGCCTCGATCATGCCTTTGTGGAAGCAACTCACTATTTTGGGGAATTTGGTACTTTTCCCACCTCTGTCAACTCCTTAATGCCAAGTAGCAATGGACTGCCACGTTTACATGCAACCGACTCATTGGGATAGTGTAGACTTTTGAAAATAAAAGCATAGATACCAATCTCTGGGTTCCCATCTGCTCCAAGTTCTCTGGTTGACTTCTCATCAAGCTGTAATCGATATTCAGGACTCACAAGTGACATTTTCAATGCCTGAGCATCTGTGTTGATAACTCAGAACTCCACACCCTTAATATCGCTCTCAACCATTTTGTTCACAGCATTTGAGCCTCCCCCTCCTACTCCTACAACATTAATTGTGGACTTATTGTAGTTTGGAGTTGAAAGCGAGTCTTGCCAGGGACAAGACACCATGTTTACATCCCCATTCTCTTTGAAAACCTGCTATATCATGTCCATCACGCTCTAGTTGCTTTGGATCCAAATCCTCAATGTTTGGGACTGGATATTGTTCAGCTGCATTGTTTACCAAAATATCAATCTGGCCATATGCCTTCACAACGTCGTCTATCACCTGCTTGCAATTCTCATCAAATCCTAAATCTGCACTGATTTTGATGGGATCCTTTGCATGAACAGTCTTTACTTCCTTAAACATGTTGACAGTATCCACAGCATCCTTGTCTTCCTAGCCACGTACATAAGTAAACGCAACAGTGGCTCCCTCCAACGCAAACTGATGGCACACAGCTCTCCCAATACCAGAGTCTCCACCGGTTACCAACGCAACTTTTTCCACTTAATTTGCCTGCGGGCTTATACGATGGTCTAGCAGAACGCGGTTTGGGATCAATGATATGCTCCTTGCCTGGCTGGGCATCTTGCTTCTTTCCAAAGAATTGAAACTCGAGGATTTAAATCCAACAGGAAATCTTGGTGACTGTAGGAAGAAAATGGTGGCATTACTGATCTTACGAGATGCTTGCTATTTCTTGAATGCCCTGCAGCTGCAGAGCTTGCTAGGGGATTCACATTGTTTATTGTAAGTGCTGCATTCTTCTTCGTGCACTCCAGATACCCATTATGATTTGCAGTTCAGAGAAGGAAATCCCCTACAAGACGCTAATGAACTGAGTGAATGAGAAGACTGATCTCCTGGATGTGGAACAACACAACTGCTCCAAAAATAATCTTCTTTTTTCATTGGCTTTTTCGTCCTTGGATCAATCTGCTCTAACAGCTTCATTATTTCACATTCCTCAACAACAGAATGAATGCCACCACAAAACTCATGATTTTGTGGACAGAGGTGCATTTTTGTTTAAAACCATGTCCATACCGAATGCTCCATTGATATACCATGATATTAATAATAAACTTTTCAATGAAATGCCATTTTGACATTCTGTCATCAAAATTTAGAATGCTGCAGGTTCAAGATATACTACCAGTTGTAAGAATTCACCCTGTAATCACATACTCTTTTGCACATACATGGGCTCATAATTCATGAATGGAAACTTTGATGTTTTTAGGTAACACAAGGTAAAATCTAATGGCAATCAATCAATCATAAAATATAAAACAAAGCAAAACTAAAAACCATAAAAACAAAGCATAATCAAAATTTAAAAATAAAGAGGTGAAAAATCCTAGAGATAACATCTGGCTCCGCCTGGGGATGGCATGCTCCCTGTGAGCTTCCAAGAACAAGTAGACCTGTGCCTTGTTTCCATTGGGCTGGAGTCTTTCATCACAAATCTCTGCTACTTAACCAATCACTGCCTGATCTTTAAACTATTCTGCAAACTGAAATAATCTTCTCACAACAATCTGAACACACTGTACAAACTTTAAAGAAATGCTTGAAGCATCAAGCTTATTTATTCACATCTCCTACACTAATCAAAACTACTTTCTTTTGATCAGGTAAAATCATGCTTCCAGTGAAGCCATACAAGTATCTGAATACATAATGAAAATCTTGATCTGTGGATTAGCAAAATGAATACAGGAACAACAATCATCATATGTCTACAATTTTGATTTTCAGACTTTTCATATAATGTATACTGAAACCTTGAATTGATAAATTCCTTGATGTAGTCAGCTACGGGATCATAAAAATAATTTAAAACCGTATTTTGATCAGATATCCCTATTTCTTCTTGAAGATAAGCAAGCTTCCTCTGGATAAACTCTGACCTCACTATCTCCATAAAACCATCTTCTTTACAATCATTTGAAAACCACTTTCTACTTTCTAAGATATGCAGATTTAATTCTTCATTCCAAACCACGCACCTAAAAATGCTTGGAGCAACAGCAGTAATACTGTCATCTTGAGAAGTCTTTTCTAACAACCAACTTTCATACTCTAACTCAAATGCTTTTAAAATCTTCTTCAAAAAATCAATTTTATCTTCTTCACTTGAAATGTTATCAGAATCTAAAAAAGAAGACAACTCTTTGTTTAATTCATCAACAGAAGACATACTCATCCATTCTCAAAAATCTTGAAGAAAAACATGATCTACCTCCACCCCGGTAGTCTTGGTACATGAAGTAACTCACTCAGTAACTGAATCTTGCATTTTGAAGCCAATGGAGTCACCCGGTTAATAACTCTGTAGTCCAAATAATACCCTGCTCCTGTCCACCGTCAAGAGCTGGATCCGATCTTTGTCGTTCTTTCCCGGGGAAGATATCCTTTCCTTTGTCCGTCCCCGACAACGGCGCCAGAAGATGTTATCCCTAAAGTTGGACCTAGACTACGGGATCCAAGCTTAAGGAAATCTTTGTTTGAAAATTTTCAAATCAAATGAAATCAAATTAAAAATAGAAGCTGGTATTAAACCAGGGCAAATAGAAACTTACAGACACTAGGCTAATATCACTTGTTTGTACAGTTTACACAGTTTTTAGGTATGAGATCAAAATATCACACACAATTTACAATATACATAGCTGGTATATGTCATAGATAGGTACATATGGGTATTCATCAGGATATCAAATCATTTAAGCAAAGGTTGGTATGAATCAGAGCTACAGGGAAATGAAACAAATACTATATAACACGAAAGCAATGACAAAGTCCAATACCCAGGTCTTATGATCCTAAATCATGAAGTGAAACTATTATTGTTTATAAAAATGAAAGTAACTGTCAACTCATAATAAGAATTATGTATTGGAATGTGAATGACCAAGTACATAAAAGATTTATCAAAGAGACAATTTATACAGTACAGAAACAAATCAACATCAAGTTTATTCAAAACTAGAACCTGTCATTGAAGCTGCAAAGAGTTCATGATATACAGATTTATTCACCGGGCGACTCCATGTTTGAAGAATCCAGAGGCGATTTTATAAGATTTCAAAGCTTAGATGATGACTTCATTTGAATGATGAGGACTTCTCATCCGGCTTCTATTATTTCAAGGTATGCATGTCTAAATTTTGCAGAACTTCCCGGTTTTCCGAATCATCTTCCTTCGGATGAATATTTATTGAGAAATGGTCCTAAATTCAATGGAGAAGATCTGCGTTTAGCTGTGAACCACATATCTAATTTTCGTGACTTTGCAGAGTTACTCAGAATTAAACATGAAGATGTCTTCATTAGATTATTCTATGATTCATTACAGGGGAAGTGTAAAAGTTGGGTTGAAGATTTGCCTGTTGGGTCAATTAGATCATTACCGGGTTTTTGGCTTATATTTCTAAAGACATGGATGGGAAAGACAAAGTCTAGGGCAGATTCTCTTTCCATTAAAGATTTTAAGGAATGGAGTGATATGTATACTGATGAGGAAAAAGATGAACGTTTTTCTTCCATTTTGTCTTATTATCTAAAGTCAACCTCATGTAACTCAGAATCTAAAGTCATCTTTTTAAAAGAATTTGCTGCACACATTGAGAAAGAGATTGAAGCCGTAGAGGTCAAAATACAGGATTTGTCCTTTCATATCCCTTTTCAGCTGTCTTTCGATATCAGGATTGAGAATAAGGACGGGTTTGATAATCCAAAACTGAGAAAATGGTATGACACGGTAGCTGAATACATCAAGGAATTTATCGAGTCAAGATTTCAGTATACATTTTATGATAAATCTGAAAATCAAAATTTCAGACAATTGATGATTGTTGTTCTGGTTTTCATTTTGCTAATCCACAGATCAAGACTTTCATTAAGCATTCAGATACTTGTATGGCTTCACTGGAAACATGATTTTACCTGATCAAAAGAAAGTAGTTTTGATTAGTGTAGGAGCTGTGAATAAATAAGCTTGATGCTTCAAGCATTTCTTTAAAGTTTATTTCAGAATAGTTTAAAGATTCAGTCAATGGTTGGTTAAGTAGCATAGAATTGTGATGAAGACTCCAGCCCAATGGAAACAAGGCACTGTCAGCAAGTTCTCAAAGTCTCTGAGAGAAACTTTGTCCCCAGACAGAGCCAGATGTTATCTCTAGGGTTGTTCATCCTGCTTATTTTTAATTTTTTTATTATGATTGGTTTTTATTGTTTTTTTATTTTACTTTGTTTCATATTTTATATTTGATTTCTCACCATTAGGGTTCCTTTTGTTACCTTAAATCATCAAAGTCTCTATTCATTGATTATGAACCTATGTATGTGCAAAGGAGTATATGTTATATGCCAAAATTCTCACAATCAATTCCGATAGATGCAACACGTGGATATTCTGAGAAGTGCTTGAATCGAATTGCAAATGTCATACCTGGTCTAACTAGAGGAACTGGTTCAGGAATAGGTTCATATCTATTGGAAGCTTTAAGTGATCGATACAGCAAAAAGTTGGTCCAAAAATATAGTGTTTTTCCAAACCAGATGGAGACATCAGATATGAGCAGCTATTAGACGTTTTTTGGTCCAATCATGATGCCACCTAAGTTTTTGGGCAAGGTCCTGATGTGGGTGAACAATATAGATCTATCATATTCACCAATGCGAGTGATGAAGCTAAGTTGGCTGCAGTGAGTAAAGAAAGAGAACAAACTAAATTAATGGATAATTTAGTCACAACACAAATTCAACAATTTGAAACTTTCTACCCTGTGGAGCCTGAACATTAGAAGTTGGAACTCCGGCGAAATCCTGCACTTCTTCAACTTCTTGGATTGTTGCCTGAAGAGGAGTTCGCTAGATCTTGTATAGCTACAAAATTGAACAGCTATGCTGCTAGGATGTGTCCACCTTCAACTCAGAAATCGTTTGATGCAAAGGTCCAAGATATCCTCAAAAGCAGGTCTTTTACTCATGTTTTTCAGGATGTTTGAGTTGTCAAATGAGTTCTATCTCTAGTATCGGGATTCTTTAGAAAAGCTCCATTTTATAGTATGACTGTTTATGCGCTATCGTTTTTTAAGGTGGTTGTGAGTTATATTTATTCTCTCCAAGCCTAAGCATTATGTGTCACATTGAATTTGTCGGTTGAGCCTTAGAAAGAATCGGGTAAACACCTTAATGCTAGGTTTGTTGTATCAGAGCTCTACTAACAGAAGTGCCTCAGATTTGAGTATCACTAGTTAACTTAAGCTTGTAAATGCCAAAGATCCGGCTATAAAGCATCCAATGTAAACCTGTCTATAAGTAATATTGTTATACAGCCTTACAATTCGCTTTTGAATTTCAAGAGACTGACCTTGAATGCTGACTGTGTTGTGGTACTTGACAATACTGCTTTAAATAGAATTGCTGTGGATCATCTCCACTTACCAAACCCAACATTTGCTCAAACTTCACTTCAAACGACTTTCCAGCGTCCTTCAAATTTCCCTCTCTTTTGTTTCCCACTTTGTTGACAAAGAATAGCAAAGATCGAATCCTGCAATCTCCAAAAGAGCACGGCATCAGCAAAGAAGGAATCCTCGAAGATTTCGCTACACAGGGGGAGGCTCAAATGCTGTGAACAGAATGGTTTATTGATAACTATTAGACACAGGTTTGGAGATATTGATCTGGTGACAATAATTTCTCAGGACCTGAAAATCAGTATTATATGGTAGACCTGAAAGAGCCCCTTCTTCCTCCATGGCCTTCAAATGTTGTGGTTCGTGAAGTTCCTTGTCGATCAACCGTGCCTGGAAAGCCTATGTTTCAAGGACTAGACCTTTTGGAGTTAAAAAGAGAGGGCAAGGGACTCAGTCATGGATAAGGATAGATAAAAAAGGGAGTTCTCAAGTTTTGGAGGTTGATAATAATGAAGCGTTGTGACTTTCCAGCTAGGGATCTCCGTCTCTTGGATCCATTATTTGTGTATCCTTCAACTATGCTGGGCCGAGAGAGAGCAATTGTTGTGAATCTAGAACATATAAGGTGTATAATCAAAGCTGATGAAGTACTGCTGCTGAATTCTTTGGATAGCTATGTTCTGCAGTATGTGGCAGAATTACAGAGGCGTCTGAATGTTAAAACAGATATGGTTAGCAATCTATGGCATTCTAGAGAACAAGGAAGCTCAAGATTTCCACTAGTGTTGAGTAGACAAGAACTGAGGGCTGATGCCATGTCTGTGAGCGATATTAGGGGTGTGGAGTTCTTAGTTATCAACACAGATGCTCAGGTATTGAAAATGTCACCTGTGAATCCTGAATATCAATTACAGATTGATGAGAAGTCAACTAGAGAACTTGGAGCAGGTGGGAACCCAAAGATTGGTATCTATGCTTTTATTTTCAAAAGTCTACACTATCCCAATGAGTCGGTTGCATGTAAACGTGGTAGTCCATTACTACTTGGCATTAAGGAGTTGATAGAGGTGGGAAAAGTACCAAGTTCCCCAAAATAGTGAGTTGCTTCCACAAAGGCATGATCGAGGCTGAAGACAAAGGATCATTTCCAGAATTTCAAGGCATAAATACAGGGTAACCAAAGTACAGGTGGCAGAGTAATTTTAGCAGGTTCATCTTTTCAAGGAAAATGTAGCATAGATGTCAGGATTTTAAGACTCAAAATCCACATCATTGATATTATCCAAATCTTATGAACAAGGATTGAGGTTCGAATATCCAACAGCATAGCCCAGTTTAGTAGGATCAAAGATCTCCATGTGGATTCGATCCTTTATTTTGGGATCTGTTTTACATTATGTAATGCATTGTAAATTTATAAAAGGCAAGATGTAACAAGAGAAAGGTAGAGGGGAGAGGTCCCAGCTAAAAGGCTCGAGAGCAGAGAAGAAGTGAATTCTTCCTTTCATGAGAATGCAGGGACTGTAGGTTGGCAGTTTTGGGAGCTATGCTGGATCTTTTGTAAGTACTTCTGTATATCATGAGCTTTTTGCAGCTTCAATGACAGGTTCTAGTTTTGAATAAACTTGATGATGATTTGCCTTTGTGCCATATAAATTGTCTCTTTGATAATTCTTTTATGTATTTGGTCATTCATATTCCATTACATAATTCTTATTTTGAGATGACAATTATCTTTAATTTTTATAAACATTGACAGTTTCACTTCATGATTTAGGATCATAGACCTGGGTGTTGAACTTTGTGATTGCTTGCATGTTATACAGCATTTATTTGATTTTTCCTGTAGCTCTGATTCATACCAGCCTTTACTTCATGTTTTGATCTCCTGATAAATACCTGTATTTACCCATCTGTGATATATACCAACGCTGTTCATTATAAAGTGTGTGATGTTTTGACTTCATTATGAAACTGTATAAACTGTACAAACAAGTGATATTAGCCTAGTATCTTTCTAGTACTGTAAATTTCTATTAGCCTTAGTTTTGTACCAGCCTGTGTTCCCGATTTGATTTCATTTTATTTATGCATTTTTAAACAAATATTTCCTTAAGCTTGAATCCCGTAGTCTAGGTTCAACTTTAGGGATAACAGGTCTTGAAGCAATTACTAGGTATTTTGATGTCCTCCATTTTTTATTTGAACATTTTATGTCAATTTTCATCGTGTCTGGTTTTTTTTTGCCCCTCTTACAATTAACACGATAAGATGACCTTTATGGTTTAGACAGTTGGTTGGCTTTAGAATTATTCCCTGGTGTGAGTGATCTTTGATGTTTCCTTGCCCTTTTTCCATCCCCTTGGTTTCATCAAATCATTGAGGAAGGCATGATATAGTTAATTTAAGAGCCTTTTGATTTGTGCAGAATAGTCTTTTTTGGTTCTTTCTACTATGGGATTGCCTTAGGGTTTCCTTAGGGTTGAAAATTAGTATGGGAAAACAAGTTAGTGTTGCCTTAGGGTTGAAAATTAATATGGGAAAGCAAGCATCATCATGACAAGCTAAAAGGAATAAATCAGCAAATATGACATACTGATATAAATGTATTTAAAACATTATTTTCATTCCTGAATGTGCCAAGTAGCAGATCTGGAAATGTCTACTCTTCACCACCATGGATTTTATATATATATATATATATTTGTTGTAGGTTACGACTAGGAAATATGCCTTTGAAGTGTTGGGTTATGCACTACAGAGTAGCACTAAAGAGGTTAAAACATCCACTCTACAGGATCTCCAAGAACACAACATCATTATTTGTCTATTACTATAAAGGTGATGTACTAGAATATTTGCCTGGACTTGTTGATTTCACCGTAAAGTTGAACGTAAATGATAAACAGAGAGGAGCACTAAGCAAGCTACAACACTTTGTAGGAAATAGAATGAGTAGAGATATAATGTCTACAACAGTCTGCATACATCCTTCACTTGAATGATATTAGTTCTTGGCGATCCTGTATAGTGGATGTTTGGTTGCTCTATCGGTTTCTTCTTGGAATTTATAATAAACTTGGCCCAATATCATGATTCGACTGTGAGGTGCTTAGTTCACTGGAAATTGGGTTAGGTAATACTTGGCCACTAATGGACAATCGTGAATCTTATGGTTTATGCTTTGGTTCTTGAAGCAAGTACTAGGTATTTTGATGTCCTCCATTTTTTATTTGAACATTTTATGTCAATTTTCACCGTGTCTAATTTTTTTTTGCCCCTCTTACAATTAACATGATAAGATGACCTTTGTGGTTTAGACAGTTGGTTAGATTTAGAATTATTCCCTGGTGTGAGTGATCTTTGATGTTTCCTTGCCCTTTTTCCATCCCCTTGATTTCATCAAATCATTGAGGAAGGCATGATATAGTTAATTTAAGAGCCTTTTGATTTGTGCAGAATAGTCATTTTTGGTTCTTTCTACTATGGGATTGCCTTAGGGTTTCCTTAGGGTTGAAAATTAGTATGGGAAAACAAGTTAGCGTTGCCTTAGGGTTGATATGGGAAAACAAGCATCATCATCACAAGCTAAAGGAATAAATCAGCAAATATTACATACTGATATAAATGTATTTAAAACATTATTTTCATTCTTGAATGTGCCAAGTAGCATATCTAGAAATGTTCGCTCTTCACCACCATGGATTAGATATGTGTGTGTGTGTGTGTGTGTGTGTGTGTGTGTGTGTGTGTGTGTGTGTGTGTGATTGTTGTAGGTTACCACTAGGAAATATGCCTCAAAGAATGTCTGTAGCAGTTGGTCTGATTTCTTCCATTATTGTGGTGGTAACTATTTGAAATATCCCAACTCTGTTCAAGTTAGCATAAAAATCTGTTCAAGTTAAAATATCCCAACTCTGTTATTGTGGTGGTACCTATTTGTGACATGAAGATACATACTATATCGGCATAAAACTGTGTTTCTTAGAGCGGTATGGGTGAACAATAGAAGACTACAAATCAATGATAAGTTAGGGATAATATTCATTATAAAAGGACCTTTGGGTAGGCAGAACAGGGCATCAATTCATCCTCCATTGGAGTCCTTCAACCATTCATCTCACTCCCCTTCATTCGTAGGTATCAAAATATTTACTTTGGGAATAAAGTACTTATACAGTTCGATAAAAGCCATCAGCTATGCAAGATGCTGAAAGTAAGGATATTGTTTCATGTTTCAATTTTGTTGTCAAAAGGAATACTGAAAAGTTAGGAAGTACCAAAGCTAGTCATTATGTGCATGTGGAATTAATGTAGGGAGAGAAGTAATGTCTACTTTTTTGTTCTTGAATGGGAGCAATGATGAAACCACAATAGTGGTTTATAGATGGAAATCATATAATGGCAATCACGGGGCAACTGTCAAACATTAGGAAGAATCATTGCACTGACATGGAAACTAAATACATAGATGGTATGCCAGATGATTGAAAGAGCTACCTAAACCACGAAATGCCAACTCGGAACAGGTCAAATCTGCCGCAAAATCTCCATAAACATTTCCATGTACCCACCGTTGTACCTATACATTTAGAAATGTTTCATACCCACTCCAAAGCCCCAAAGAGCAAGGAAACACTAGGTATGAGCTGGCTAAACCCAGCATTATTAAAGGATATATCTTTGGTGGGGAATCAAATGTCACTTTCAAAAATGAACTTGTTTTGACTAATTAAAATCCTTAATCAACCAAAAGATTCATGCCTTGACCACAATGAATAAAATACCTACCACAAACTCCTACTAAAAACTACAAAATACAAGGTTTAAGATATTTCAAAACATCCCAGCAGGTACAAAAATATTGGCATTCAAATAAAAAAAATTGTGTATAGTTACAAATTTGCAAACATGTAAAAAACGCATTAAAACCAGCAAAAAATCAGAAAAGGTCCTTAGTGTTACCCTCCATTTTGTATGGGTGTCCATCGGTGATTCTAATCACACTCTCCAGGGGTGAAGTTGTCATGATTGTAATCTTGAAAGCAAATCTAGGCATTTCTGAGTTGGTTTTGAAATTTGGACAGTTTATGGAGTGTAACAGCAGTGAGCTCTTTCATTTTTAGTTATGCGCACACTAGGAGCAATGTTGGGCAGTCATATGGGCATAAACAGCTCTAGAATCAAGTATGAGCATCAAAGGGACAAATCTGAGCACTTTGGGAGCATTCTGAAGGTCACAACAAACAGTAAATCATCTCAAATCAGCTATAATTAGGCCAACTTTTAGATCTGGGCACATTGCAACCTTGAAAGATGATGATCAATGGAAATAGGAGGCGGTCTTTGCAATTCTGGCTGTGAAAATGAGAAATATGTGGGTGAAAGCAACCCTAAAATGTCATTCATATGCCTTATAGCAGCATCCACATGAATTTTGGGCACAAAAAAACCTGTTTGACAGTAAAAAAAGGGTATGAAGAAACCCTATTTCAACCTCTTGGGCACCCTTGTGCACTTATCCATCACCAAACAGGCCTACCTCTAAATCTGGGCCAAAGTGGAGGGTTAAAAGGTAGTTATGGGCATGAATATCCCTATGAAAAGTGATGAACAACGGAAAAAACAGGCTTTGAGAAATGTTGGGTTGAATTTGACGGTTGAAATGACATTAACAAACAATTATGGGCACAGATATGGACATAAAGAGTAGGCCTGGGCACTCCAACAGCCTCAAACCTTCATTGTAGGCATAAATAAGGGTTGTTCCAACCTCCTAATCAACAATTTATAGCAGTATCATGAATTCTGGGTGCTTTTTCTCCACAAAAGGGGGGTAAAGAAACCTAAATAAAACAAATGTCATTTAATTTTAGACCCTATAAACCAAGTTGGATTGTGCTTTAGGTGATTCTCGACAGTCTCTTGAAGGAGATTAGTAGCAAATAACAGTATTTGGTGGCTTTCCTTGCAACCGTAGGTCACAAAACAACCCTAAAAATCTCTGGACCTATGTACAAGAGAAGTAAAAACCCCAATTGGCCCTAAAATACCAATCTTGTTCTGCATTAAGGTCCCCTGTGCATAAAATGGAAGCCCTAAAGAGGGCCAATCCGCCTTGGTGTACTGGTTTATTGTTAGAGGAAGGCCTTCTCTCATTATTTGAGGAACATTCACCCTTGGAGACACATGCATAAGGGTAGTGTTCATCCCTACCAAAGGAGAAATTCATCATTTGAAGCATGCTTACACTATTTTATACACCATTTCATGAGAGATATTACATGCTTGGAGGTTACTCATTGAGCCGGTCCACTTGGAAGGTTGTTCACATGGTTCATGCCCTATTTTGTGAAGACCGTTTTTGTATTTGGAGGTTGCTTTATAGATTGATGATTTTGCACTTGGGTGGC
This sequence comes from Pseudotsuga menziesii, assembly GCA_001517045.1. Lineage (NCBI taxonomy): Eukaryota > Viridiplantae > Streptophyta > Pinopsida > Pinales > Pinaceae > Pseudotsuga > Pseudotsuga menziesii. Next base: position 357,866 of record LPNX011197777.1, read on the forward strand.
ATCTAGGGCCTACAAAGCAAGTTGTGTTTTACTCCAAATAGTCTTATGATGTATAGGAATCCTACAAAGCTAATTGACTCGACAATGAAGTAGTTTTATAGTCTCGATGTTTATATTTCTAGGTTAATTTTTTTTTTGAATCTAAGTGTCATGTGTGTGACCTATGCAGTCCCACATTCACTTGGTCGAGTTAGTATGGATTGGGATGAATTGACCATTTTGTTACCCATCCAGTCGAGTCAAACCTTGACTTGCTTGGTTTGGTACCGAACTTGTCACTCGAATCGTTTCAAAGGTCGAGTCAACTCGGTTGGGGATCAACTCAGTTGACTCAACCGAGTTTGAGTCTGAGTCACGAGGCTCATTGTAATCTTTTTATCGATCAAGGATTATTCTATATATTTTATATATGTTTCTATATTGTATATAGAAACACACTTCATTAAATCTGCAAATATTATTGTTGAAAAGGGGTTAGGCCAGTAATAAGAACACCTGCATATCCAAATACCCAACCACCATAATCGCTCCAACATTCTACATGTCATCATACTTGCTATATGTGATGTATGTTTCAAACATATTTCCAGAGACATGAAAGCATTGGTAACCAAGCATAGTTCCCATCCATGTATATTTCCAAATCCTTTACGAACACACATTTATAATACATTATATAAATATTTGTGAGAATATCATAGTGCCCATGTATAACATGATATTTTGTGATCCTACCCAATACATGTTAGGAAAAGGAAATGTAAGAAATAAGTGAGAATGGAGACTTGTATGTAACTAAAAGAGGAGCATACATAGGAATTTTTAGGGCATACATTAGAATTTTTTAGAATTTCCAGTGTACCGTTGTAGGATTGCCACTATGCAAATAATGCATTGACTTGATAGTCACAATCCCATTAGTATGATAAATTGTGGGAGAGATCAGAAAAACATCCCTACACAAATATTAACCAATAAGTATGGTTTTGCTGTATCATTTGGAGAATAACATCCTATAACAATAGTTGTTATTATGACTCTTAAAGGGTCCTAAATGAGATATGGGCACTTTTAGACCCTTGAGCTTTCAAGCTTAAGAAGCGATAAACAACAGGTATTTGCACCCTAGAAACGATGGAAAAGATCATAAAACATATTAGGTAAAATGGATAATCATCTACAACATCACAACATCATTCATGGGAAAACTAAAAACCACTTACAACCACCAAAAGTAAGGGTTACAACAACAACGGGTGTAGAGTAAGGAGAGAGGAGTGGCCAGGAAAATGAATAATCGAGCCAATGTAGAGTGGAAAAGTGACCTAGAAGTTTGGAAGAGGAGATTAACCAAGATTCCTTGAGAAAGGAACTCATGTCAAAGATGCTTTTTGATGGAAGTGACCAACATACCAACTCTGTATCACTTCTATCCAAAGTAAATGTAGATGAATGTGAAGACATGTTCTTTCAAGGAGATAGTCCATTAAAGGATAACCTCCAAGCCCTGTACAGACATATATTGGCATAAATTGCAGTGTTATATTTGATGCATATGCATAACAAATCGTCTCAAGCTTGACAACGTTGAAAGGCCAAAGTCCAATGGGCACAAGCATACATATGAAGCTTATGAAGCCTACCCAATTCATGTTAGGAAAATGAAATGCAAGCAATAAGTGAGAATGGAGACTTGTATGTAACTAAAAGAGGGGCATACATTAGAATTTTTAGGGCTACCAAATTCCCACACCTATTAACCAAACTCATTCTTGACAAGCTTTTTCTTTAACAAGTTTTTTGCTTGTAAGTCTTTCCAAGTTTTTTTGCTGGTATTTTGCTATGCTTATTGCCAAAAAAAAATTCGGCCATGGTGTAGGTAGAACAAAACAGGTATTTTTCAGACCTGTCTTCCTCCAGCGAAGGGATTTTGGGAAGGCTATAGGAAAGTGAGACATCCAGTAGGTCTACAAGGGCTAGATCAACTAGATGTCAGAAGATCAGAGGAAAATTCAACAAATGCATGAAATTTTTTCTCAAAGAGGGGGGGGTCATGTTCCTATGATGATGAGACAGTGGGAGACATCGACGTGCCCTTAAGGTACCAACAACTAGTGTGAATGAGAGGATATATAGAATTGCACCGTCGTCATTGCATGGATTGGGGTTATTTTGCATGGATGGCATAAAGGTTGGATACGGTAGATGTACAAAATTGATGGAGTATGTTGGACCCTGTTAAAACTAAAGTGATTGGATGCACCTGGTCCAATATACATGAAGTATGCGTAGATATGGGTTGTCAGTGAATTATACACAACTGAAAGACAAGCTCAAAATAAAGGAGCGACGTTGTACATGGATAGAAGGCCAAAAACAACTGGTAATATTGCGAGGTCTATAAACAGTACACAACCGGGGTCTACACTAAAGCAACCCAACTGCATATTCGAGTCACGTGAAGGAAACCGTGTCTTTGTATGTGCAATTAAATCAATAGCTGTTGGCGAAGAACTGCTTATTAATTACAATTTGAATAATGTAGATACAAACACGGTTAGTATGGTTGTGGTACAACAAATAATTTAATCAACCTTTTATTAATTATTTTAACATCTATAGGATTTTTTGTTAACATATAATTGTAATTTTCTACTTTTCATGTTTCCTTAGGTACCTTTTAGTGTGTTTTTGATGCAGGGTTCTCTCAGGGGCACCTCCATCTCCAAAGATGTTTATCGACCTGATTCAAGGCAGCAGGTATACATCGATATTGTCAATGTAATAAATTTAGGATGGACATATAGATATGTTGTTATGTATTTTCATTAGTATATTAGGTTTGTTTATATAATCTTATCTATTTTCCATGCAAAGTGTTGATCAGGGAAGCCAACAGGCTATTGATCAGCCGACTACAGCATTGGGGCAACATCCAAACTTGAATGTAATTCTCCATTTCAAATACTTTAAAATCGTAAACATGTATATCGTGACGCATAATTTTTATTTTGTTATGTATTCTTTCAATTTTATGTTTGCGTTCATGATGGTAATGTTGTCTACCTTTTTTGCAGATTGACCGAGGAAAGTCCCCAACTGTTGATCAGACGACTGGAGCCTCGAGGCAACCAATAAACCTAAATGTAATTCCACATTCTAAAAACTTCAAAAATGTACACATATAAAACATGTAGCATAGTGTTTATTTGTGTTCTGTATTTGTTAGATTTTACATATTATGTTCATTGTGATAATGTTCTCTACTTTTTTTGCAGGTGGTTGATCGAGGTAAGTCCCCATTTGTTGATCAGACCACACCCTCATCTAGGTGTCAGGTAATCCTAGATGTAATACTATGACTCTATCATGATAGACAATTTTTGTTAATATAATTGTTTGCGCACACTATTGCTTCAAAGACTAAGCAATTTTTTTATATTTCAATTGCAAACAGGGGATTCGGTTTATGAAACAGCGTCTCAAAACTCTTTACAGAATGAGGTCTCTCGGTTGATGAGAGATAGTGAAATTAGAGAGTCTGCAGACCCATTGAGGGTGCTACAAAAGACCAAGGAAAAACAAAATGAGGAACTGATTCTTCTGACATTGGCAGTTCCACAAACAGAAGGGGTTGAAAAAAGGATTCAATTGTTGTTACAGCAACGTAAACAATTGGATGTAAGTTCTCGAATAATAATGTAAATTCATTTATAAAAAACTTTATAATATTTGATTTTATATGCTATTGAACTTATAATACAATGGTTTGAATTTACAGTGCACTATGGAGATTATCAGTGGTGGTCAAGGCAATGTTGGTCCTAGTGACCAAACCACTCCACGTACACCACATACTTCTCCCATATTGTCCACTGAACAGTCATAAACATGCTCTCCGATATCCCCAAGGGAAGCAGAGGGTGCAGCCGATGCTGCCCCACCCATAAGAGATGATGCAAAAGAAGGGGTGGATGTAGGGTTAGATAGAGATGTGGAAGAATTTCCTGGATCTTCTCGTGTCACTAACATTGGTTCAATAGTGTGTACATTTTTGGTGAATGAAGAACTGGTTCTAATAAAGATAGAGAGGATTACAGGTCATTATAGATTGTTCAATTTAGCTTTTATAATTTGTGTCTAATATATCGATAATATTTTTTAATGTTGACTAATGATGGCATTAATGTTTTGTAGGAAATGATATATTTTATAAACATATGAATGGTTTGGCCTTGGAGCTCTTTGGGCCCACCATCTGCACAATGTGGAACAAGCAGCCAAAATATTTAAAGGATGATCTGACTAATCGCTTGGTTAGTTTGTTCAGAAAAGATACCTTTGATACATCGAAGGTCCTACAAAAGGCTGGAAAACATCTAAAGATTGTCCGAGACCAGTATAGGGTTCACCTAGAAAAGAACCCTAGGTATGAGTGCCTTCCAATAATTCCATCTTTGGAGTGGAAATCCCTGGTGGAATATGGAAAATAGAAGGGCCTGATAAAATCAGGAAAGATACCACCAACTGGAACAGGGAGGTATGCAATACATTCCAAAATGTAGTGGTAAGCCTTATTATTACTATTTTTTATATCAATTTTGGTACATCGACTAACATATTTAAAAACTTAATTAGGATCTTGGACACATCTAAGGCCACCAAGGCAAGAATTGAAAAAATTGGCCAACACAAGATTGGGCCTGGTAGTTACTCCAACTTGGCGGCCCGATATGTAAGTATCGCAAAACCCGAATCCGCATCCAAATATCATATAGATTATTATTTTTGTTTTGTTCTGGAAAAAAAAAGTAAAATTAATGACATCATGCAAATATGAAGGCCAACTGGTTCAAAGAACTGCCTAGTGCAGATTAAATGAAGCTTGGCTTTGAACAGGGCTTTGATGCCGTTATTGAACACCGGAGAAGCTTGTCTGGGCATACTACACGATCTTCTACTGATCCATCTGGTGCCCAGGTATGTAAAAATCGTATAGTTTAATGATAATTTATTAATGCTCATGCAATTTATTCCTTATAAATAAATTAACATAAATTATTTATTCCTTTTTGTGCAAGAAAGTAATGATCCCATTCATGTCGAGGATGTACATGACCAACCAAACGAAGATCATGCTTCTCATCCTGGTAATGAATTTATTAATGTGCTACTATTTTTTATAGACCATTGCAGATGGTGAACATTAATTATAATTCTACATAATTCAACTGCAGAGCATGTAGATGCAAATAACAAGAAACAGGTTGGGCCTATACAAGATAATGTTGAACATGTTGATGTGCCCATGGAAGGTAAAAACACACATTCATAATGTTTTTTTAAATGAATTACTCGTATTTATCAAAATATAAATATATTAATGAAATATTTTGACATTATTGCAGAAATTCATCACCCCCCGCCTAAATTTCAACCTTGCGAGCAGACTAGTAGGGATACCGATGATCAGATTCCAGAAGATGTGACTCTAACTAAATATTTAAAGAGAAGAAAAGTAAAAAGGAAGTGACTAAACAAATTTTGAGTAATTCTTATTTATAAAAAAAACATTTAATGGTTTTTTCCTCTGTTTCATGAATGAATGTTTGAATGAATGCTTTAATGAATGGTTTACTGATTTTTTTCTGCCATTGACTAAATGAATGGTTTAATGAATGATTTAATGAATGCTTTAATGAATGTTTTTTTCAGCTATTGAATGATTGAATGGTTTAATGAATGATTTAAAGAGTGATTTAATGAAAGCATCTTTCAACTATTGAGTGAAATAATTTGCAGTAGATGCATTGTTATTTGCATTGTAGATGCATTGTTATTTGGATTGTGAAATAGTGAAATAAATTGTTATTTGTAAGTAGATGCATTGGGTTTGGGGAGTTGAGAGTGATGTGAGGGGGGGGAGGGGCCATAAGAGCTTCCACCTTCACGTGATTTATCCTATTTAGTGGAGAATATTAAATTATTCTCGAAACAGAGAGGAGCTCAATGAATGGTAAGGAAGAATACATTAAAAAACATCTATTTCTATAATTTTAGTGTATAATTTTCACTATTTCTATTTGACTCCCCCATTGGAACTTGTTACAGATAGCGTTGAGAAACATTTCCATAGTTAAGAGGCAATAAATGGCGTTTTGATTAGATCGATGGCCTTATATACATAGTATTTTTTGTTATCCATGTTTTATCAAGTGATATATTCTTAACAATTAATTTACTTGAATAGTTGAATAGTATTGTAATTTACATTGTAATAGAATTGTATTTATTTAGATTAGTTTTGTTATTTTCATAAACAAACATAAATTTATTTGGTGGGTCCTAACATGAAACTATTGCAACATGACAAAATATGAAGTATGTTGAATGATGTTTTGAAAGGTAAAGCATAAGAAGACAGTGTGAAGATCCACAAATCAAGGTATAATTATGTTTTCTTTTGTTTGATTGAGCTGTGTATTGGGTATTTATGCATGTGCACACACACACATTTAATTGATGATAATGATTACCATACATTGAGGCGAACTTTGTTCTATCTAATTTAAACAATTACCTTAAATAGTTTGATTATCATGATAACTGCCCCCTTGGTAATACTTTACCAATTCCATATATCTAGGACAACAAAATTAAATGTAGGCAGTTCATTACAAGAAATATGATAGGAATTTGAGTTTGATGGGAATATGAAAGGTCAAAAGACAAAAAAACATAGATAGACTTGTGAGGAAAATTGAATCTGAAGCGTTGTTTCCCTATTATTCTACATGATTATATTGTTGTCTTCCCAAGTTTATCTTTCTCTAGTAGTTTTGTAATTTGTTTCTTAATATCATATCTTGTTCAACTTTCATGTTTGATTGTGCGGTGGAAAACCTATGTTTATATTTGTGCTTATCCCTATAGGTTGTGATTTGGGCATGGTGCACATTGGTATTTTCAATTTCCATTGTAACTTTTCCCCCCAACATCATTGTGCACTTTATTACTCATAATTGCTAATTTGTTACAAAGTCTTCTTTGTGCAAATCTTTTATTAGGCATGTATATCTTTCTTTATTGCTTCCAATTTATCACCGAGTTTAAAGTGGTCACTTAGAGCAAACATCTCAACTCTGGAATACAAAAGAAGAATAACTGCATTGATCATTATGGTAACAAAGTATTGAGATCTGCTTGAAAAAATAAAGATCTATTTGATACTTTATTTCTGGAAGGCATTGTTTGAATGCTCAAGTTATAAAAACTGTTTAGTTTTGTTGTTTTCATACAATTTTCCAGAGGTATCCATGGCCTAAAAAATAGTATCAGTCACTTTCATTGATTTACAATGATAGATCACTAGATTTGGTCTGACATCTTTTCTCTAAAGGCAACAGTTTCACATTTGTTGGAAACAGTTTCGAGGTTCTTTGCCAAGGAAAAAATGTTTTTATTGAAGAAAGCCCATTTGTAGCCATGACTTTTGGTGGTGTTGATCCTAATCACTTCAAGGGTAAACATCAATATGCTCTTGTTACTCGAAAGGGTTACTGGAAGGTATGTAATAGAATCATGTTAATTTTCCAGGTTTAAGATTGACTGTATTTAAGGATAAACACATGCATACCATGTTCTTTGTATGAGTCATAGTTACTAGTAGGTATGTCATGGGATTAATATACTCTAATAAATCGATTTTTCTATTTCCTTCAGTTTGACATGGGAGACTTCCTCATTGATGATCAATCAACAGGTCAACATACAGTCCTACTTATTCAATTGGGCACATGATTGCTTCTTAAGGAATATTATGAAAATATTGATGGCATTTTATGAACATTTAGTTGTAGGTTTCTGTGCTAGAGGTTGTGTTTCTATTGCAGATTCTGGAACTTCTTCGCTAGATGGTCCATCGGTAAAGCTTGCATACCTTTGATCTTTTTGGAAATTTATTGTATAAGTTAGTGGTGTTTTCTAGGTGTTTTGGAAATTTCTTATATATGCTATCTTCGTAGTATGAAATATATATAGTTGAATCCTCATGAAACAACATGAAATTCCCTCAAGAATGATCAAAAGGTATCACACACAAAACAAATGTCTTAGTATCTTTGTTTTGATCACCTCGGCATATTGGGGATACTATATTCATTAATTTTACCATTTATATTGTGTCTATTAGTGTAATTAATTCTTTAGATTATCATGATGTTGGGGCCACTTCCTAGCAATCATTATTTCAAAACCAATAAGGAAAACCTATACTTCCAATATAGATCTCCCATATGTCATAGACAATAACATGAATAGGTTTTTTTGCATAACTTTGGTTCATTGTATTTGTGTGATAAAAGTTTGATGGGTATCTCCATAGATTATCATGATTCATGCGGATGTCTTCATATTTTAAGGGACCTGCCTTTTAGGAATTTATTTATGCACAAAATATTTTGATCTTACTCGGTGGAAATTAAATTCAATCCTTCTTTCTTAAAGAAAATGAATTTATCATTTTTGTCTTTTTAATGCTTGCTGCAATTGTGTTGTTATTCATAGTATCAAAAAACTTGTATTTCTACACTAGAGAAATATCCTATTGAAACATTGAAAGGTGATTGAAATATCCTATTGAAACATTGAAAAGTGATTTACATCAATTTGTTCGTGTGAAAAAATTTGTTTCAAATGTACAAAAGAGGATCATTGTACTATTGCAATGTGTGATTTCCATGCATGATGCATATTTAAAATTATATGCATCTACCATTCTAGGTGAAAATTTTGATTTCCATGTACGTTCTTAAAAAATAGCCCTTCCAGCTTACCAAAAAACTCAGTGATATGCTATAGAATCCAACTGGCTCATTTTGAGGGAAGTTTTTCTTCACAAAGAAAAGTATGCAGATATTTCCAATGAGATAAACCAATGCAATCCCATGGAAATGGATATTGGAACATGGGAAAGCGATACTTGACAAGTTGTGTATGCCATTTAACTTGAAGGATAAATGGTGTAATAAGAAGAAGAGTAATTACTAAAGCATGTACATACATGGATGCATTAATTATATCTATCTTGTTCCCAATCTTCCTCTTTGGAGGAAAACTGCTTGGAATCTCATGTGTAATCTCAGCATATCCTTCTAGCATTCTACTCAATTATACTAATACTTCCTTCTTAGTGTCACATTTTTCAACATTATTGGACTTTATGCCATCTAAGACTCTTATTTGCACCATTTCATAACACTATTTGGTATCCTTTATTGCATTTATGAAGTTCTTTGTAAATAACAACACTTCTCTCTAGCCCTTATCTTTAATTGACAACTAAATTAATTTTATATCCTTTATAATGTCCTAAGTTCTTCTCAAGTGATTTATATCTCCATTGGGCATCCACAAACTACTTATATTTTACATTTTAGTCCTTCGGTTGACTTGGACTTGAGCATGCATTTTATTTATATTTTTGAAAAAATGATTCTATATCATCACTCATTTGGACATGTTGAGTGAAAATCTATCATATCTAAAACACTTCTTAGATTATTTTGATGCATAAAATTCAATGATGAACATTTTGTTGACCTATTTATACAAATATTGTATACAGACTCTGTATGCACCAAAACTTGATCCCATTGCTTCATATTTTCTCTAACTAGACATTTCAAATGTTTTCCTAAACCTTTATGTACTATTTCTATTTGTCCATATATATGGGTGTGATATGTTGAACTACACTACACCAAAATCTGTCAATTTTTTTTGGTTAATTCTACCACTAGGCGTCGCTTTTCTGACACCGTTTCGACGCTTTTGTTGAAGCTACAAAACCTTCAACCAAAGGTCAACCAATTCTTTTGTTGAAGCTCTGACACCTTTTCCCGTTGAATATTCAATGCTTTCCAAAAATCCACCGACGGCTTTGCCATGCTTCCGACACTTCAACCGGTTGGAAGGCCGACCCTTCAAGTGTCGGTTAGTGTCGGATATTCGACAGTTTTTCCATGCTTTCGACACTTCAAGCCGTTGGAAGGACGAACCTTCAAGTGTCAGTAAGTGTCGTATATTCAATGGTTTTTCCATGCCTTTGACACTTCAAGCCATCAGAAGGCCGACACTTCAAGTGTCGGTAGGTGTCGGATATTCGAAACAGATAACTGTCGAATAGGAGACACCATGGTTTCGTCGGATCTTCAACCGACATTAACAACACATCGAATATCTAACGGTATGCCATCGATGGCCAAAAAAAGTGCATGTGTCGAAGATGCGATAGAGAAGTGTCAAATTTCAGACATGCAAGGTGTCGGATTTTGGGCTCAATTTCTGTTGTGAAGCAGACCAGGAGCTGTCGCACATATGTGCTCACTTCTTTGCTTTGGCCAAAATATGGCATAAGCAGCAATTTGACTATGCCCACATTTTCTATGCCTCAAGTCCATTCCATTGGAACTAGAAGTGGGGGCACAGGCAGTACAACTGGGAGAGTGCCCATGTACCTATTTCTTTCCAGGTCTGCCTGTTTCTGGGTATCAGTATCTTCAAATATGAGTCTCACCAGCTTTGGGATGATGTTCATTAATAGCGGCATGCCAATAGGGATCTGGGGCGCCACCAAGGAGGAGTGCACTACCATCGAGAGATTCACTTCGGGCACCTCTGCTCTCCTTGGGAAAACATATGGCGATAGCAGGTTTCGATCTTCTACAATGGCGTTCACTTCTCTTCGTGGTGGTGGAGCTGGTGTGTCCTCAATGGATTTGTGCTTCTTCATAAACTTAGGCTCCCTGACCCATGGCACGGATGTGCCTGGAATGTCTATGGTCACCACAAAGGGTCACGAACCTGCAACTGGTGCATCAACTGGTGGATTCTAAGCAGGAGATGAAGTAGCAGCTGAAACAGTCTGTGGAATTGGCTGCACCATTGTTTATGGCTCTTCTTGTGCATCCTGTGCTTCTTGCGATATAACTTCTTCAATGATCGGGAAAGGTGAGGCGATGGTAACGTCGAATTGTTCGCTGGTGCTGGAAATCAAAATTATCATCGACTTTGGCTCTTATAGTTGCAGACTCAGGTTTGCGCTTCTTCTCTCTATGCAAGTAAAATAAAATTTGATGATGAAGGCATATATTTATAGGCATGCACTCATCCTGCATGTGATCATTTGATGGCAGATCGATGTCTTGTCTATCACATGGGCTTCCCATTCGATGCATTCCAACATTAACTCACATACTTGAGTTATGACCTGTACCTGTCAAGACAGTTATGGCGAGGACGACGGATGGGACCAAAAATCACGCTGCCATTTTCCTTAGATTTGTCGAATTAATGACACTTCGTTGTCATAACCACCTAAATATTTTTGGGTATCCATGTTTTAATGGCGTCCAACTGTCATTCCCGCTCTTATTGTGATTTACATACTCCTGTCATAGACGTGCGACAAAAGAGTTTGCTTTTCTCTTTTTCTCTTCTTCTTCTTCTTCATTTTTTTCATCTTACACAGTCGTGTCATAGCCCTCATGGTAAGGTTTCAGGTGGCTTCCATTTATCATTCCTACGACTGGCATTCCATCCAGCTTATGTAATTTCACTGCTTTGGCCTCAGTGATGTGTATGATCACATATGGCCCTAGCCAATGCGTCTTTAATTTTCCTGGAATCTTCAAAAATTTGTTGTCGTACAACAAAACAAGTCCTCTGACTGCAAAATTCTTAGTCTTAATATGGCGATCATGCCATGCTTTTTGTCTTTGCTTCTCTATGTTTTGGTAAAACCCTGCGACGAAACGTTCCTCCTCCATCTGAACAAGCTATGACAATCTTTGCTCAACAGCATCTACATCGGTCATTTCCATTAGCGCAGCAATTCTTAGGCTTGACACAATATACTCCATCGGCACAACAACTTATTTTCCATACACCAATCTAAATGGAGTGTGCCCTATAAATCGCTTGCAAGTTGTGTGGTACAACCATAGCACAGCTAAGACTTTTTGATCCCAATCATCTCTACATGCATTGCATACTTTGGTTAATGTATTTTCCATAATTTTGTTGAAGGCTTCAACCGTTCCATTTACCTAAGGATGATAGGGAGTCATTCCTCTGTTGAATCTGGAACATTGCAGTAAGCTCATTAATCATTTTGTTAACAAAATGCGTACCTTGATTAGTTAGAATAATTTTCAAGAAACCAAATCTAGTCACCACATTTTCAAATAAAAACTTCACTGTAGTCGCAGTAGTACAATCTTTAACAGGTGTGGCTTCATCCCATCTGGTTAAGTAGTTTGTCGCAATGATAATATAGTGCATGCCAGTTCTTTTCCTTGGTGGACTAATCGATCCAACAAAATCAACAGCCCACTTATCATATTCTTGAAGGGTTATCTGCAACGCTAGCGGTATCTCGTCACGTCTCGACGGTTTCCCTGTTCTTTGAAAAATATCACAGTTGCGGCAAAAGCTCTTAGTATCCATGTGTATAGTTGGCCACCATAAGCTAGCTTGCAATATCGTGCGCATGGTATCCTTTATAGCATAGTGTCCTCCTATGACACCAGCATATGCTTCACTCATTACCTAATGTCGTTCTTGGTTAAAGACACACCAACGCAATATTTTGTCAGGGCCCATATTGTATAGTTGTCTCACGATCAATGTAAAATTAGTGGCTTTGATGACCAGTTGTTTCTTCTGTGCAGTGGTGAACCCTTCATGTGCATAACCTATACTCAAGAGGTGAATGATAGCCTCAAACTTTTTATCAACCAAGGTGACTGCAAATAGTTGCGCACTGGGAAATTTATCCTCCAGACTTGTTGGTTCTTCCCCGCTTTCTATTCTCAACAAGTGATCAGGCCCTACATTTAGCTGACTAGGCTTAAAAATAACTTCAAAAATCAAACTCTTGAAATAGGAGGAGCAATCAACAGATCTTCCCCCCCAACATTGGATTGTTGACCAGGTATTTCAATGTTGAATGATCAGTGTACATTTTAAAATGTCCACCCAACAAATAGTGTTGGAACTTCTGCAACGCATATACCATGGTGAGTCCCTCTCTTTCTGTCGTAGTATAGTTTTCTCCATTGTCAACAGTTTTATGTTGGAAAAATCAATAGGGTGGTCAAGCGCACCCTCACTCGGTCGCGTCAGGACTATGCCGAGTGCGATAGATGACGCGTCGACATGAACATGGAACTGCTTCTTCCAGTTGGGAAATACCAATATTGGTGTGGTGGCCATATTTCTTTTTAACTTGTCTAAACTTTCCTCACAAGATTTTGTCTACTGAAACTTCGCATACTTCTTCAATAGTTTCTCCATAGGTGCAGTTATCTCTGCATATCTTCTGATAAATTTTCTGCAATATCCTGTGTGTCCTAGCACTAATCTGAGTTGCGTGACTGATGTAGGTGGTGGCAAGTCAAGGATAATCATAAATTTCACTGGGTCAACCGAAATTCAGTCATGACACACGACATGTCCCAACAGTACACCAAATGGTGCGTAAAAAATACATTTCTTTCAATTAAGCACAATCTGATACTGGCGACAGTGGCCTAGCATCATGCGCAGACTCTCAACATGGTCTCTTACTAGACCAAACACAGTCCAATCATCAAATTAGACCTCAAGAAATTTATGTATGAAATATTTAAAAGCATATGCTACTGTTCTAGAAAAAATAGCCGGAGCATTCTTGAGTCCAAAGGGCATTACCATGTACTGATAGCATCCCCATTCTGTGATGAAGGTCATTTTGTGTCGATCTTCCTTCGTGATTCTGACTTGATGATAACCAAAGAAGTTATCAGTGAATGAATACATCTCTTTTCCTCTGACACTTTCCAGTACTTCATCTGTGAATGGTGTGGGGAATGGATCGTGCAGGCAAGCATCATTCAGCTTCCTCAGTTCGACACAGATTCTAACTTCACCTGTTGTCTTCTTATCCTGAATCACTATAGGGTTGATCCATTCTATTTCCTCAACATGTTCAATGATTCTTGCGTCGAGCATTTGGTCCAATTCATCTTTCATCTTCTCTTTATACCTTGGATTCAACCTATAAGGTTGTTGTTTGACTAGCTTAGCAGCTGGTTTCAGGGGTATTTTTGTCTCCCCCATATCTCCTATTATTCCCTTTGTCTCTGAGAAGTTGGTAGGGAACAAGTCTTGAAACTCATGTAGCAATTTTGTGATCTTCGCTACTATTTCATCATCCCAATAATCTCCTATATTTGCGAACTTCGGGTTTTCTAGCGAACCAATGTTAACTTTCTTAATTTTTTGAGCGGCTTGAGGAACTGTTCACTTGAAATACCACTTCCTTCTACCTCGTGCATACCCTTTGACTCTGGTATGTTAATGTTAGTTGGATCATCATATGGTTCCCTGGCCATATTGTAACAATCCTTCCATTGCTATATCGTCGCACTGCATTGGTGGGAAATCTCCACTTCAACAGGGATTTCAAAAAATATTTCCTCCTTTACCATTTGAAACGCAACATCAACTGTCAGCTGCTAATCAGCAAATGCAAAGGTGTGTGTGAATTGTTTAACCACCTCGTCCCAATCCTGATTCCCTTGTCTCAACTCCATGGATGTATACCAGCTCCTAGGTTTCATTTTCAATGTATGTATGAAATCATGGACCCATTCTTGTCATGGGTATTCTACAAATGTGGTGCGACACTGATTGAGGTGCTTGCCAGGGTTTGATAACCCTGTGTATTTCTGACTCAAGACTGTGACTTCTTTGTTGAACCTGACTTCCATTAATCTTCTGCATTGTGTCCATTTGGATATGGATTGCTTGTGCGTACCCCACCATATAGCAGGTGTATCCTTTAGTACATAGTCTAACGTAGATAAGCACTGCAGTTCTATCACCAGTCCTTCAAACTCACTTAGGAAAGCCTTAGGAAGGCCATAAGATTAGGTAAACCCTCATATGTTGGTAACTCCCTCGACTGATTCTCCACCTGACACACATAGTCATAGAGACTTCATGTAGTCTGTTTTGCCAATTTTCCAATGCCTCTCTGGAGTCTGATGTGTAGGAGCTAGTACTCCTCCAGCTCAGGTTCTTGTCTGATGTAGGATTGATGTAATCCTCTTTTAGGGCGCTAACATTATAGATATGGTATAGATAGTCACCTTGCCCTTCACTATACTATGGTTCAACATATCTATGTCCCTCCAGTGGATCAATAGGTGACACTACCCTCATCTCATCATCCTCGAATGAGAGGATTCTTTTCTTAAAGTTTATAATGGTCTTTTAATATATTGCCCAATATATTCCCAAAAGCGCGGGATATGGTTTCATGTCGTCGATAATGTTGATAACTTCAAAGTCTTCAAATGTGCATAACCCCTCAATGTCGACATGAACTTGACTTAGCCTACCAATTGGTAGGACCTTCGCCTGATTTGCAAGCCTCAACTAGACAGGGGAACAGTCCAAGCACGGATTTCCAATGCTCTCCCAAGTTTTTCGCGTCAGAATATTGACGTCCAACCCAAGATATAGAATAAAGTAATCCATGTCGTAATCCCCTATCTGCGCAGTCATTCTTAACTTGTGCCCAGTTTTGAATTTCTTTTTGGCATGGTTAATCCTCCTTCCAAGTTGCAACTCTATTGGGGTTTCCTCTATAAGTGCATGTATTTCTATGACAGCATCTTTATCTTGAATTAGCGCTAAGCAACTTGAAAGAAACGGATTGAGATTACTAACATTTTCTGGAATCAACTTCTAGAATAGTTGTTGGAAGTGTTCAGGCATCTCCCTGACTTCAGCTAAGGTCAACGACTGTTCTAGATCTACAAATTCTGATCGCACGTCCAAAAATACTTGCTTCTATTTTTGAACGTCGAATGGTACCTTCTTTTGTGTTGCAGGTCGCACCTATGGTTTTTCTTGTGGGATATCATGATCGGCTCTAGACACATCACCTCCTCGTGTTACGATAGCAACACTTGGTTCTCTTGACTCAACAGCAATCATTTGAACATTAGGGTTAGGATTTGTATTTGGATTCTGCATGGGGTTAGGACCTCCGACAGTCCGAGCGTGCCACTTTGCAATCAATTATGGACATTTCTCCATGTTATGGTCCTATGCTCTGCAATATAAACATGTCTTTGTAGGTTCATGGAATTATCTAGCATAATGGTTCAGCTATCCACAGTTATAGCATAAAATTTGACCTCTTCCTCTGCCAAATCCCCCTCCTCCTATTTCTCTGAAATTTCCACCCCCTTTCCCTGAGGGTGTGGTTACTGCATTGGATTCTAATTATGTAGTGCATACTAATTATGATATTGATTTTGTGGGAAATGTATAGGATGGTAGTGCACTTGCGCCTATTCATCATGATCCTTCCCATCATTCTTCATCAAGTAGGTGTCTACTATCTTCTCCTTCAAGAGTTCATATGCTATGCAATCCTTCTCATCATGTCCTACTGATTTACAAAATTTACAGAAAAGGCTAGTTGGGGTACTTACAATATTCTGCAAGCATAGACAGTCCTCATCATGATGCTCTCTAGTCTGGAATATTCGACACCAGGGTAGTCCTTGGGTACTCAATGGATTAGGCGCACCCAACGAGATATAATTCATGTACGATGGACAATTATCCTTGTGATGTCCATATGATCTACATCTGGTACACCATAAATCATCTTGGACTTCTTTTCCTTTCTTAATATCCTGGAGCTACACCATCAGATTAGCCAACTATGACTGAATCTGCATCATTCCTGCGCCACCAACTTCGATTGGTGAGGATTCCAGCTTCATTGCTAATTCTAGTTATTTGTCTACAACACAATCTTTAGTTGCATCAAAGGGGCTCGGATGTGTGGTAATAGTGCAGAAATAAACCACTCTTTATGTTGTACATTCGACATTTGAAAACTTACTTTGGCCATCAGAGTTTTAAACCCTTAATCAAAATCCCATACGGATTCCATTGGTAACTGCTTTATCTCCTTGATCTCGGTGATACACTGCGACTCAGATTTAGGTTTTTTGAACTTACAAATCATCGTGAGTCGGATCTCATCAAGGGTCTTCTGTGGTTTTCCTGTTGGTACTATGGAAAACTTCATAAACCAGTCCAGTGCACGAACCTACAGATTCATAATCATCTGCACTTTCCTTATGTCCACATTGTGAACTTGGCGAACCGTCCAAACAGCTTCGCAAAAGAACCAATGTTGCTCTGGATCTTCTACCCCATTCCCATTGAATGTGGGTAATCTAATATCTACCCCAGCCATTGAGTTGGCATTGGGGATGTTTAATGAATAATTTAATGAAGGTGGACTTACTTGCACACTAGTCACAGTACTAACACTATCAGTATTAACAATTCTTTCAGGAGATGAGGCTCTAGACCTTACCTCTGGCAATGCTCCTAGTGTGGTGTAGCGATGTTCTAACCTTGGTGTCTCTGCATACTCTTTGGACTCTTCTGCTCCTTCAGAAATCAAGTTATAATATTCCTCTTTGTCACAAGACCCTTCTTCTAGCCACGAATCAACTTCGTACTCACTTTCTTCAGACAGACTAGGGTTTCGTCTAACTCCTACTGTCTTTCTTCTTTTTCCTAACCAAAATCTCCTTCCACTCCTTAGAAATCCAGCTTCTAGTTCAGTTTTTGTACTTCTTGGGAACATCTCAGCTCACCATTTCCCATTTTCTTTATAGGTTGTCTACGAAATATCCCTCCTCCTGGATATGTGACTCAACTGCTCAACTGCAAAATTCCCTTCTCATATATGAGCATCTTTATCCATATACTTATAGATAACAAGTACCTTCTCCGGGATCCTTGGAAAAAATTTCTTTCTGCCTCACTATATGAGGTTATCATCTCAACTACAAACTCAGTAATATACCCTTGAAAAATACTATCAACCCAAAAATCAACAGCTCTAGAGATGGGGTTACTTACACTAGTTAACTCGCGAATCAACTGAGCACTCCACTCGACTGCTTCTCTCCTCTGAAAGTTTGTCTGTCGAGTCACCAATATTTACAACCACTCATGCAGCACAATAGGAAATTATGTGCAAAGAATATTTCATGAATATTAGTGTACATGTATCATTTGAACTAGTTTCTATGCTCAACCGCGATCTTGCACTCTCCTCTTGCACAAATACTAACGTCTTATACTCCATTCGATCCTCGATTTCCTTCTTTTTCGAATGCCACAACATTTCCCTCATCTCAAATGATTAAGGGTACCAGCAATGGAACCATTTGTTGGCCTACTTTTCCTCACTCTCATGACCCAGGTTCAATAGACCCATAAAACCAACAAAACACCCAAAGACATTGGCCTGACAGAGCAAGCCCAGTCAGCAACACCTACGAGGTAGGCGCAGTCTTACCCGTGATATCTTAATGCATAACTTCCAGAACCATGCTTCGGTATTCAATAATGGATTACATTCCCTCGGCACGCGACCAAGGTGCTTGACAGAGTCGGGAGGATGGAGTCTTTTACTAACTTGACAATGGCACAATAGTGCGACACAACCTTGTCCTTGACAATCTTAAAAACTGGTGCAATTGTGCAACACAGATGATTCCTTAATAGTAAATGATAGTGGTGCAACTGTATTACAACTTAAAAGTAGTTGAACATGAAATAATACACAATGCTTCGACAATGATTTAGTCATTCATTCATTCCACTGCTTTTATCAATATTGTAACATTTATTTAAGCAATAAACATAAATAATACAAGATAAGAAACATTCAACATTCACATTCAGCGACACAGGAAATAACGTGGAAACCCATCTGGGTAAAAACCACAAAGGTGCTCTTCATCTGGCATGAGAAATATATGGCACCTTTCAGTCTGTGACTTGTAGACTATTTTGAGATATGTCTTTTTAGCTCAGACTCTTTCTTTCTCCCATGCTCTCTGTTTTATGCTTTTCTTCTAGCTACTCCTACTGATCCACACATAGCCAGGATCGACTCTTCTACTCTACTATCTGCACACTCAGCTGCAAAATAACTCTTACAAAATGGTCTGCGCACTCAGCTACAGATCCATGGCTCAGCAGCCTTCTCCTACTATCATCCTTCTCTCTGATTCCTTCTAACTATTCAGCAACAGAACTGAACCAACTGAACCAACCCTTATACAAAACAGGTTCCTCCTATTTATATATTCTACAAGACCGCGTAGGGTCGATTGAGTACACCTCATTTACTACAGTCACAAATAGCCACAAAAACGTATTTCATATATTTATTACAGGCCATAACTAGCTGCATAAATGTCCTTCATTACATTTATCTTAGGCCATACCTAGCCACAAAAATGTACTTCAGTCTTCCGTCACTTGGAGCACCTATGGTCTTCCTGACCTGTCCCTTTCCAACCTTTACTCTTCTACCTGCCCATCTTCCACCGACTCTAGCTCCACTTTTCCTTCGTTGCGCTATTCCTCATCGCAACTTTCTCTCTTTTGTGCTTCCTTTCCATCCTTTACATCTTCCTTCTTGTCATGCACCTGTCTTTCCTGTCTGCATTTGCGCTTCTACTTCTTCCTTGTGCTCTTTCCTGGCCCAACAATAAGCATATAAGTTTAGATGAAATGTCCAAGCATCTATATATATTCATTATGTTAGATCTTATGTTAAACAAAGTGGTGCATTCTAGGACTTAAGTTGATTTAGGAGGGGACTCAAACAATAATCATATCTATTTACATCTGGATATGGTTGAGGATAAACCACTAGCCCCATTCAAATTCAATCCTAGTTGCATAGGGAGGCAAATTTACAAGATCTTGTCAAAGATGGGTGGAGTACATATGGTCTAAATTCAAGTTAACTATGGGTGGTAAATTTTCAAATACGTTAAAGGTCATAAAACATGAAGTTTTGGATTGGCCAACTTGAATATATAAGGCAAGAAATTGTCTCCTCGAGGAGTTCGCAAGGAGATTGAGCATATATTTGATGAGAAAAAATTGGGGGTTCTAACCGAATCAGAACTAAAGGATTTAACTAAGATGGATAATAGGAAAACTACATTGTTGAGAGATCAAGAATCAAATTGGAGAGTGAAGAGTAGGGTGGCTTGGTTATCACTTGGTTATGAGAACGTGTCTTTTTTCATAAGTTTGCGCAATAAAGGAAAAATCATAATACTATTTGGGAACTACTTTCTCCAGCTGGAGAAAATATTAGAGGTTTCAAGGACCTTGCATCCTTGTGGGCTCGATATTTCTCTTCGCTCTACAAAGAACCAGGCACTACAAAATTGTTGAGATTATTAAGTTGTGTTCCTACTTTCCTTAGTTAGAGTATCCTAAAGGTAATATTAGACTTTATGAGTTTGTTTCATTAGAGGAGTTGGAGGGGGGACTTGAACAATTTCAAAAAAACAAAGGCCCTATTCTAGATGGGTGGACTATTGTAGTTTTCCCGAGTTTTTTTTACTTGTTGGGAAAAGATCCATTATAGGTTATGGAAGAGGCTTGAAAAAATAGTAAGGTGTTACAATGTTTTAAATCCACATTTGTTGCATTAACCCTAAGGTGAACAATCCAAGCATTTTTGGGGACTTTCGGCCTATTTATTTATGCAATGTTGTTTATAAGATTACAGCAAAGGTTTTAGTTATTAGACTCAACCCTCTATTGTCTATTGTAGTATCTTCATAACTATTTGGTTTTCTGTAGGGTAGACATATCAATGATGTTGTTGGAACAACTCAAGAATGCATACATTCTATCAAAATAAAGAGACTTGCAACTGTGCTCATAAATCCTGACTTGTCAAAGGCCTATGATCGAACTTGTTGTCTTTAGATCTAGTTATTGGTGATTCATATAGGTTTCTCCCTAGACTTGGAAAATTGTGTTTTTGGTTGTATCACCTTAGTGTCTTATGTTGTTTTAAATTAATGGGTTTGACTCTCCATTCTTCAATTCTTTGAGAGGACTTCACCAGGGATTCCCACTTTCTCCTTTTTTTCTTTTTTTTTCTTTGGTTGCTGAGGGGCTTAGTCAGGCCATTTTCGAGGCTCGTCATAGATGATGTTTTTCTCATTACAAATGGCTATGTGGAAGAATGTCATGCACTATCTAAGATATTAAATGTTTATCGCAAAGCAACCAATATAGAGGTAAATATGGATAAGTCCACCATTTACTACAACTCTATTGTTGAGGGGTGAAGTAGGTCCTTCAAGATATCTTTCAATTCAGTGCATTTAACCTCAATGTAGGATTAAATTATTTTGGCTATATTCCCAAGCCAAATGGATATCGAAAACAATACTAGGAATGTATGTTAGCTTGTGTTGAAAACCAATTAAATTGTTGTGTAATTCTTGGCTTCTCATGGAGGGAGAGTTGTTTTGGTCAAGTTCATTTCGGAAACCATTTCAATGTACTAGCACACATTGGCTCATATACCTAAGGGGTTTTGGATAAAATTTGAAGGATCTGTTATAACTTTGTTTATCATGGGAAGGGGGTGAATGTTTTTCATTAGACAAGTTGGTGATCTATAGCAAACAAATAGTTGAATAGGATTGGGCCTAAAGGATATTATTTATTTTGGAAATTCTTTGGTAGCAAAATCCTTATGGAAATTGTTCATAAAGGGTAGTCTTTGGAAATGGATTGTACTTAAGAAATATATGGTTCTTGAATATCTAGTTGATTGGGTTCGAAGGGAGGATAAGTCATATAAAGGAGGTACATTACATTGTAATTCCCTTGTGAGTTATTTTCCAATCATTAGTCTTTGTTGGACTGGAAAGTGGGTGATGGTGCCTCAATTAGATTGGGAACAGATGCAATCAAGGGTTGTGATCATGAAGTCTTCATGTCCTTGGAACTTGTCCTTTATTTGTGTGGACTCGACTTCCACTTTTGGTCACAAGTTTATGATGCTACATCTACTAATCTTTGGATTCAAGTTTGTTGGAATGCACAAACATTGGATCTCAAGGGTGACTAGGATTAGGAGTGGGACACTTTTATAACTTCCTTGTGGAGGGATCATATCAAATTAGTGAAGAGTTGGATAATTTGGTCCGGGTGGGAAAATGAAGTTTGGGGGGGAATACACAATGACTTATTAGGCTACTCGGTGCAAATGACAAAAGTTAATCCCAATATTTAATGGTGGTGGTCCTAGAACTAGAAAACAAAGCTCCCACAAAATGTCATATATTTCTATGGTTGGTTTTAACGAACAAGGTAGTCACCTGGGACTTCTATGTTAAAAAAAAATAAGGCCCAATTATGTTTTTAATGTTCAAAGAGGCCTAGGAAAATGTGGTCCATTTGTTTATCCATTGCAATTACTCCCAACAGGTCTGCAAGTTGTGGAAAACTAGCTAAATATCTAGAACTTGTGGGAGGTGATTAGTATTGATGCACATTTTAGGACTTGGTTTATATATCCAAATATAAGGAATATTAAGTGTATTCCATACTTGATTTTGAGAGTAATTTGGTTGGAGAGGAATGCTTATTGATTTGAAGGGAAACATTCTAAAACATTTTAGACAATTACACAAGTTTCAACTCAATTTTAGTATTTCAAGTAGATTTCTAGACCGTCGGCTATGAGGGTGGTCAATGAACTATAGGTGGATAAAAGGAATTGTTGGGGATTTTTCAAGGGTTCCTATTAATTCCCAGGGTAGGTATGTGGTATCAAGGGTTTTCTATATTTTTTTAATGATCATTACATAGCTTTAAAAGAAAATTGTGCAAGGCGAACCAATGATTTGGCTAATTTGTTAGCACTTAGGACTTTACTAAAACTGGCCTCAAATGAGGAAGTTCAAGATTTTCAAGCTTATGGAGACTCTCTACTTGTGATTAACTATATTCAAGGACTAGTTTCATTTAATACATAAACCTACAACACATTGGTACTCAACTTAAGTAGATAAATGGTGCACTCAATTCCTTAAGGATTGTTCAAGTCTTCCAAGAACTTAATCAAAAGGTAGATCATATATCTATAGAAGGATTACTTCTATGCATAGGTACCATTGATTTTATTACTTTGTAGGCTGGGGCTATTCAAGTCCGTAAGGAATCCCTGTATTTTTTATGGTTTCACAATCTTGATCCTTTTGGAATACTATATTTAAAATGGACTTTTGGTAGTGACTCACTTGTTACTAGGTATAGTTATCATATATAATGAGTAGATATCATATTTTTTACTGTTAAAGAATCTTATAATTAGCCAACATAGATTGGATCATATATATTTTATCATAAACTATCTGAAAATAGTCATATTTTAACAAAAGTGATGACAAAAAACTATATTACTTAATTGTGCAACAACACTCAAGGAAGGTATTTTTATTCCTTTTTGCAAATAAAATGTGGTTTTTTTCCTGGGAAAAAAAAGAATAGGATTATAAAACAATATGGGTCCTTGAGTTCATGAATATTTACTCACTAATTGTGTAGTTCCATCATCAAAATATTGTACACCCCTCTAATTACTTTGGCATTTTCATTTACCCATTTAAGGGATGTGTTAGTTATAAGTGGTTTTAGTTATAAATAGCATTTATAATCCAAATTTGGTAATCAACCCTCTCTGTGTGTGTGTGTGTGTGTGTTGTATTTGGTCAAAATTTATAAATAATATAACATTTATATTTAAGCATGGATCCTAACCTTAAACTCCAATCATGGTGAGTCAAACTTGAAATCAAACTATTTTACCATGTGACACAAGTAGATAAAAGGGGAAAAAATTATAGCTACAAATCTAAAGAAGTTAAGACTCTTTTTCTCTTCATTGAATGGTGATCTAGGCGACTAAACAAAAATTGTTACTCTTGCATAGCACTTGATGGTGCTTGTGATTATGAAAAGAATTTTAGTTAGTATGAGCAATTATTTTGGGTTTTTTGAATTCAAAATATAGGGACTAAAAATTGATAATCTCTTGTTATTTATATGTCTTCAATCATAGGCATACAAATATGTTGTAGTGATAGGACTTTACTTTCCAATTTATCACAAATAGAGTGGTTGAAAATATGCCACCAATATGATGTATGTCAAAGTTTTTGTGAAACTTTTTATGATCCTATAGAATTAACAAGTAATAAGATATCCTCCTTGTTGGGATGGTTTTTTATTAAATGATACTACTCTATAAAGAAATTCTAGATATTTTCAAGGTAAGTATAGAAATTTGAAGTGACTCGAATGTAAAATCATCTCATAATACTTATGAGCATTTTGTCAGATAAATAGAAAGATGATATATTAGGTGTGTCAAAAGAGAAAGGGGGAATGGATATTAACAAGTAATCAAATATCCTCCTTGTTGGCATGATTTTTTATTAAATGATACTACTCTATAAAGAAATTCCAAATAATTTCAAGGTAAGTATAGAAATTTGGAGTGACTCGTATGTAAAATCATCTCTTAATACTTATGAGCATTTTGTCAGATAAATAGAAAGATGATATATTAGGTGTGTCAAAAGAGCAAGGAGGAATGGATATTGGGATTAGGATTGGGATAAATCTCCATAAATTAAGATAATAGGCACAAAAATCCACCATCAAGGTAGTTTTTATCAATAATGGATCCCTTACACTTCTCTCTTTACAAAACTAAATTTTCATGGCATGCTTCACGAGATAACTTAGGCTCTGTTAGAATTTGATAATTTTTTATAAATTGGAGGAACCATTCAAGTATTTTTATGCTCAAAACATTGGTGAAGCCATATATAGTATTATAAAATAAATGGATGTGTGTAAAAGGTATTGTTATTGCGATTGATCTAGCCATCAAAAGCCTGGTTTGCAACTAATTTTTAAGAAATTAAAGCCAACAATTAAGGATTTTTTAACATTTAAGGTATCCATAGAATAGAAATTATAAAATCCTCTGCAATAAGCCATAAGGCTTATGCATATATTTTAAGGTAAAAAATGTATGCATACCCTAGGAGAGGAAAATGGGTGGTAGATGATTTTGCAAATATAGGACTAGTAGACATGCATTGGAGAGAGGAGTTGATTTGCAATTAATAGAATTGAGGAAGCCATGCCAAGAATAGATAGGAACTTGTGGAGTTAATAGCCCAAAAATGTTAAATAGGTAAAGTAAAGGTAGTGTTAAGGGAGGGGTTACTAGTTGGAGAAGGTCACCAAAATTTTAGTCAGTATGGATATTTGGTGAGTTGTTTTCCATGCCATCCTTTGGAAATGAGAATCATGTTGGATGTAGATCATCAAGTGAGGATTTGAGGGGTAAACTTATTGTACAATCAAATCACTCCATTTGGGTTGATGTGGGGAGGATTGATCATAAATGTAACCCTTTGTGATTGATATGAGTGATTTGATGAATAATGCATGTGAGTGGATAAGGGGCATTCACATTTGTCCTTGAAGAAAGCATGATCATCATGGAAAGTGGCGTATGTTGCCTCATCATTAAAGTTATATACAAATTATTTGAAACAAACCTATAAATATCCTCCACATAATTGTGCTTGGACAACATATAAATACCAAGTGATTTTTTTATTTGAAGTGTCATTTGTGGGGAGGGGTGGTAGATTTATCATGGTTTAATCTAAATTAAATTCCACCCACAACTTGACCATTATTATTTGGACATTCCTTCTTCTTTTTTTAATATTTCCTATAGAGTTTGATTGTGATACCTATCTTCTACATGTCATATATTCAATGAACTCTAGAGCTCTTTGATTCATTGACTTCTATTTGATTTGTGGATGCATTTTTTGTTTTTAGTGGGTTTTTTTTTGTTACTTGGTTCCTTTGTTGAACTCTCTCTTTTTAATCATGGATTCATTACATATTGAAGGAGTTGTTTTAAAGGTGGATAACAATAGGGATGATGGAGAACCTTACTTCGCTTTGTTTCCACCAAGACAAAGATTGCATGTAAGGGAAACATTGATAATGTATAAAGGTTACCCATATAGGAATTTTGAAAGATATTCCAAAAACACATGGAGGTAGACCACATAAGCAATAAAAGAAGGTAGTGTGCACTAGTATCTCTAATAAGTAAAAATGGAAAGAAGGAACCATGGATTTTAAAGAAACTATATGAGGAGCATCAGATAGCATCAATGAGAGAGACAATCATAGACATGGAGTTGTTGGGTTGGAATAAGAGGATTGCAACT
This sequence comes from Pseudotsuga menziesii, assembly GCA_001517045.1. Taxonomy (NCBI): domain Eukaryota; kingdom Viridiplantae; phylum Streptophyta; class Pinopsida; order Pinales; family Pinaceae; genus Pseudotsuga; species Pseudotsuga menziesii. The sequence continues at coordinate 384,124 of LPNX011197777.1, forward strand.
AACAAATTGAGGTAACAGAGCTCATATTTATTTATTACTAAGGATCCCACCCTTACTCATGGCATGAAACAATATTATAAGCTATAATAATTACAAAATGGGCCATCAGAAATTTGTTTGTATGGAATATCAAGCAAAAGTATCTTATTTTGAAAGCACAAGGGGGGGGAATCAATTGTTTGGTTGAACTTGCATGGAGTCAAATTTTAAGGGAAGACCATTAGCATGCAAGAATATGGGGGTAAGATCAATGAGGCTAGGGATATCCATATGCAAAATAAGGATAGTGATATATTGAATGGAATCAACCAAATTGTCTAATGTTAGGCTTAAATTAAATAAAAATTGAGTTATGTGGGGAGGATAGTTGTCAATATAAATATCTAAGTGGAGCAATTGTCGTACTATCATCACAACTAACTTTTGGGAGGTGGCTTCTTTCGAAATCATTTATGCGCCCAAAGGAGGGAATTTGAAATCGGAGAGAGGATTCATTGCCAAGGACATCTTACTCAATAGACTCATGTACAACAATCAACATTTATTTGTTTTTTATGGCTAGTTTGAGCAATAGGAGGAAGGTTATAATACTTATTGTAATTTTGTACTTTTATCATCTTTGGAAATTCCAATCGTTATATGATGTTAGAAGTTAGTTTAGACCATAGTATTAATAGTATTATTTTGAATGTTGATTTTATAGACCATCATTTGTGATTGCAAAGATAACAATGTGTTCATTATAGAAGACATAACAATTGACTAGGGATAAGATTGTGATGTTCTTAATGGGAAATAGACATATTCAAACAATATTGATCCCATTACTCTATTGAAATTCCTAGTTTTAACAAAAAAATGTAAATGTAATTATGTTGCAAGGAATTTTTTCTATGAACAATTATTTCCTAACATTTCATCTATAAAACCAATTATAAAATGTCATTTAGCATATGTTACTGCGTTTATGTGGTGCTTATTCAATCTCATGTATTGTTATGTTGGTTAGCTGAGATCCTTAATTTATTTGGTGGTTATCTGAGCTCCTTCACATGTGTGTCTTTTCCATTCTGACACATGTCGTTCATTTCATGAGCTTCAAAAAAATAATTCCTAGGCTTTTGTAGTTCCTACGCTTCACACTTGTAGTGATTTTAATTGAAAATATTGCAAAATAATCTCGCAACTTCATCTTCGTCGTTATCCATAATTTCATCATAATATTAGTTAGTTCATGGAAGCATCCACAGCTTCTTGATATGTAAGCCTTTAAATTTTTCTTATATGGGAAAAGAATAGCGCACCCCTATTGGTATTAGTTTATGGGTGTTTTTTTGTTAAAAGTACACCATCATGAGTCATTCTCCAATCATATCTTGTGTGCATCCAATATTGGGCCTCATGTGTTGAGGTAGGGATCCTAAGTTGAACTCGAGAACTTGGAGTAGAATTCTTGGGTTGGACTAAAGAATGACTAAGACTTCAATGTAAAAGGTTAATATTTCTCATGTGTTGAGGTGAATGTTTTGATGTATCAAAGTGATGATGTTGTAAAGTTTTGTTGGACAAGGCTCAGGACTTTGTGTCAAGTCAGATTCTCATGTGGACCTCTAGTTATAGTAGGTACCCATGGGATGGACCTCTAGTTATAGAGGTAAATGTTTTACATGTCAAAGCATTAATGTTGCGTGATGTATCACTAACCATGGTCATTCGATATGGATAAAGCTATTAATTCTCCTCTATAGACTGGACACCTCTAGACTGAATTACTTTAGCATATGATCACTTGGTTCGAGAGTAATATAATATGATCACAACATTAGACAAATAGTCTTTCTTAGTATAATCTGATATGATAGATAGATTAAAGTTAACAAATTGACCATGAAGTAAAAGATAAGAGATAAAGGAAAAAACATAGAAAACAAAGATAATTTAAATTAATCATGAGATGACTTTAGTTGATTAATGTGAACTCAAATTATTAAAGCTTCAGTGAAAAGCTTCAATTAAAAGCTTCAGTTAAAGTAACAATGTATGCCTCATTTAAATATTGTTAAATATTCAGTTAAAGTAACAATATATGCCTCAAATAAATATTGTTAAGCTTCAGTTAAAGCAACAATATATGCATCAGTTAATAAAAGGAGAACTCACCGTGGTCACTTCAGTAAATCAATCAGCATGATTTCAGTTAAGAATAGTTAACTAAAGTGTTAATAAAGAAGGAATAGTTAAATGAAGTGTTTTGCATTAATAACACTTTAGTAAAACTAAAAGGTGACACTTTAGTTAATTAAGTGTTTTACAACACTTGAGTTAAGGCAATTGCATCATGACACTTGAGTTACCATCCTAACTACGTGGTCATGCAATCAATTAGTAGGCGAGTTCATCATGAAGTCAGTTGAGAATAATTTAATGTCAAAGATGAAAGGCATTGTCCAATCATGTTAATGCAGGATTGAAGAAACCGAAACACGTCACAATTCCCCAAGAAGGAAATCCGCCATAGTTTGCATGGGAGGATCATCCCCATACAGTGATTCGTTATTTCTTCCATGGTACTAGTTTGACAAGTTATTTAATGTATTGAATTCATTGCAAAGTTCATAGGGTTGATCTTTCTTCTCTATTGCTCAATATTCTCTTATCTTGCACCTAGGGTGCCGAAAGCAATCTACTATTGTAAAAGACATTCTCTGCTATCTATTATAATTATATTTTGAATATTTGTTTGGGTTTTTCATCCTCATTATTTTGAGGGTTTTCCCCAGGGTACATCCTATGTTATGGTTGAATGTTCATGTGAATGGTTCATTGATTTCAAGTATTCAATATTTATACACTGAAAGAATTAAATACCAAAGCTCAACATATTTGCACAAAAATTCAACATGGTATCAGAGCTCAAGTCGTGAAGGAACGAGGAGTTTAGAACAGTACTTGAAGACAATGGCATCAATCTCATTATGACCAGAAGACTGACTTGAGGGCACTTCGAATTTCAACACTTGGAAAGCCACGGTTTTGAACATCCTATAGGAACATGACCTAGATGGTTGTGTGCCTAATGTGGTGGAGGATCCTACATTTAATGCAGGGTGCATGAACTCAATAAGAACCAAGCTAAATCCAAACTAATCATCTATGATTCGATGAAGGACAACTTGATTGTTCGGGTACACAAGGTACGCCCAAAAGACCGAACACCTAAAGCAACCACTTCATGCAAAAAGATCACAGATCAATACACCGATGTTTGTCACGTGGTTAAAAACCTTGAGAGGGAAACAATCAACGGCCCCAGCCAAATACCTACTTGGAGCAATTTATTATGCAAACTAAAGAAAGTTACATGAGATTCTCATAATCGATCAACTAGCCAAGGACCCTCCATGCTCTTTAAATAGAGATCACAGACCAATCGGGTGTTAAGCCATGGATCAATGGTAGGTATGATCTAAGAGAAGTTGAACTGTTGGATCACTTTATGTCTAGAGCATATCGTGGCCTTCAGATTATAATATTTACAAATTCATACTAATGCATACTAAAGAAACACACCTTACCTAACAGATATATTACACAAGTTGATCTTAACTAACTCCTAAGTGTCTAAATATCCTAACATCCCCCCTTAAGAACAACTTGGGATAGGATTGAAGGATTTACAAAAGTGACACTAATATGAGAAGGAAGGAGGCATTAGATCCTATCCCCCCTTGAGGACACATTCCTGAACTCCTAATATAGATTGAAGTTTAGAAAACTTCGCTTCTGTAAGAGACTTGGTGAAGATGTCTGCAACTTGATCATCTGTAGGGCAATAGAGAATTTCAAGAACACGATCATGAACAAGATTTCTGATGAAGTGCATGTGTAGCTCAATGTGTTTGTTGCGTTGATGTAGAACTGGATATTTGGCAAGCTTGATGGCACTTTGATTGTCGCACCAAAGTGGAGTAGGTTGCTGCTGCTCGAATCCAAACTCTGAAAGGATCTGTCGATGCCATAAAGCTTCCTAACTGGCATTAACTATGGCTCGATATTCTGCTTCTGCTGAAGAAAGAGCAAGAGCTTGTTGTTTCTTACAAGCCCAAGTGACAGGTCTAGATCCCAGACTAAAAACATAACCTACAGTAGACTTTCGATCATCAGGATCGCTGGCCTAATCTGAATCAGTGAAACCAACCAACAAAGGTTTCCCCCCTGTACTGTAATGAATCCCAAACTGAATTGTACCTCGAATATATCGAAGTATTATTTTTGCTGCTTTCCAGTGACTTTCATGAGGAGTTTGCATATAACGGGAAACACAACTAACGGAAAAGGAAAGGTCAGGATGGGAATGGGTCAAGTATAAAAAACTACCAACAAGCTGACGATACAAGGTGGCATCTACTTCAGGGGAAGTACAAGTGGCAGAAAGTTTGACTCCAGACTGGAAGGGAGAAGGGGTTGGTTTATAATATTCCATGTGGAAGCGAGGAAGAAGGTCACAAGCATACTTAGACTGGGAAAGAAAGATTCCTTCTTTGGTTTGCAAGACTTGGAGACCAAGAAAATAATGCAAATGTCCTAAGTCTGGCATTTCAAAATTTTGCTTAAGACTGGATTTCACATGGGTTATAAGTTTAGGGTCACTACCAGTAAGGGTAAGATCATCAACATAAAGAACAAGTATGATGAGATGGTTTCCTACTTTCTTGGTATAGACATTGGGGTCAAAATGGCATCTAAAAAAACCAATGTCAAGGAGAAAGCTATCCATTTTGGCATACCAAGCTCTAGGAGCTTACTTAAGGCCATATAAGGATTTCTTAAGGAGACACACAAGGCTAGAGTTATCCTGAACATATCCAGGAGGTTGTTCCATGTAAATTTCCTCCTGTAAATCACCATGTAAAAAGGCAGACTTGACATCCATTTGATGGACTTCCCAGTTATGTAAGGCTGCAAGGGAAAGAACAAGGCAGATGGAATTCATTTTTGCAACAAGAGCAAAGGTTTCACTATAGTCAATCCCTTCAACTTGGGAAAAACCTTTGGCAACTAATCTTGTCTTAAGTCTTTCAACACTTCCATCTGATGCATACTTAATTCTGTAGACCCATTTACATCTGATAAGTTTTCTTCCTTTTGGAAGAGGAACAAGATCCCAAGTATCATTCGCCATTAAGGAACAATATTCTTCATCCATAGTTGCATCCCAATCTGGATTTCCTGAAGCTTCTGCATAAGTTTTTGGATCATGATTCTCGAAAAGTTGATCCAAAAGAGAAGAGGCTCGCTAAAACTGAGAACGTGTTCGACGTTGATCTCTAGGATCACCGGCAAGATCACCAGCTGCTTCACATGTTGAACGGACCCATCAAGGAAGCATTGGTGCTGGTGCAATTGGAGAAACATGAGCAGGCGGAGGTGGATTTTCATCCTCACTGTCATCATCGGAAACTAGAGTTGGAAACCTGTCAAGGAAGTTGGAAGAATAAGAAGAAGAAGGCACAATCGTCGAATCAGGCTCACAGGCCAAAGATGGCACACCTGCCAAGTTAGGCTCGTAGGCCAAGAGATTTTCATCAAATTTAACATCTCTTCTAATGATTATATCATGTAAATGGGGCTAAAGAAGTCTATAACCTTTTACATCTTCAAAATATCCAACAAATATGCACTTTTCACTTTTAGGCTACAATGTTTTCCGTTTTTCATCCGGAATGTGAGCCCATGCTTCACAACCAAACACACGAAAGTGACTTACATCTGGTTTAATTTTACTCCATGCTTCTTCCGGTGTTATACCTTGTAAAAATTTAGTGGGTGTGTGATTAATTATGTAATTTGCACAATTTATGGCCTCGGCCCAATATTGAAGACTTAGTCCCTTAGATTAGATCATACAATTAACCATTTCTTTTAAAGTGCGGTTCTTCCGTTCAGCTACACCATTTTGTTGCGGTGTATATGGAACAGTCTGTTGTTGTTGGATTCCTTGTTTAGTGCAGAAAGTAGTGAACTTGTTGTTAACATATTCTCCTCCATTGCCAGATCTTAACTTAATAATTTGATGACCAGATTGTTTTTCAACAAGGGCCTTGTAGGCCAAGAACATGTTAAATACTTCGCTCTTAAGTTTTAGGAAGTAAAGCCAAGTGCGTCTGGAGTAGTCATCAATGAAAGTTAAGAATTATTTGAAACCAGAAAAGGATGCAGATGGAAGAGGGCCACACAAGTCACTATGCACAAGCTCCAAGGGAACCGAGGCGTGCCAAGAGGCACGTTTGTCAAAATTGTCCCGATGATGTTTTCTGAGTACAAAACCGGAACAAACACCATCATTGCAAGATACCATCAGAAGACCAGTCACCATATTGTCTTTACATAGTTGTTGCAATGAGCGATAATTTAAGTGACCAAATCGCTCATGCCAAAGTTTGTTCAAGTTATCACTATGAGCAACAAAAACTGAAGGAAAAGGTGATGACCCAAAGTTGTTAAATTTGTACAACCTGGTAATATCATCAATAGTTCCAGTAGCAAAGACATTTTGAGGATTTTTAAAATCCTTGATTAGAACTTGGTGAGGTGTAAACGTCATAGTTTTACCTTCACCTGAATGAGTAATTTGATAGACTCATAACAATTGCAGGAAATTTTTGGAATACATAGTATATCACTGAAATGACCATTTCCTACTAGAACTGTTCCAAATCCTACAACACTTAGAGATCTATCATCACCAACAAATATTTGTTTGGTGTTACATTCATTCATAGTAGAAAAGATGGATTGATCCTTAGCCATATGATAAGATGCTCCAGAATCAATGAGCCATTCAATTGAAGTAGAAGAAGAAGATGCAGTATAAGAGTAACCAGAAGCACAAAGTGCATGTCCATGAGAGGTATAGTTCTGAAGACGAATATAGGCTGATGTGGTGCTTCTTCATTGCTGCTTCCAAGGCTGCCATCTTCTTGAAACACTTAGATTCATCATGATTATCTTTCCCACAAAAATTGCAATGATGCTCGGTCTTCTTTCTTTTTGTCTTGGATCCTTTGTCATTTTTTAAAGGAGTTGATTGAGAGGGTTTGGGACCCTTATTGTTTGGCTTATTATTGTGAAAAGTTTGTTTCTTGGGAGGCTTGGACTTTTCTTTCTATTGGGACAATAAGGCTTTCCCAAATGTATCTACATTGTTAATTATTCCAAGATGACTAAGCTTATCTTGCTCTCTAATTAAGGAATCACAAAAGGATTCAAGACTAGGCTCTTGATAGCTAACTGCAATCAAGGATCCTTTCATGGAGTAGAATGTAGATACAAAAATAGAATATGCAGGTCCAAGTTTGGAAAGAATATGATAAATACATTGTTTGTCTTCTTTCTTAATCTTGCATTCTGCACATAAGAGTCTAAGAGTTTTATACTTAGATAAATAGTCTTGAATGCATGAAAAATCATTTGAATTCAAGGAAATCAACTCATTCTCAAGTTGATGACCCCAAATTTCATTGTGTTTACCAAACACAGATTCCAACTTTTCCCAAGCTTGATCAGGTTCATCAATTCCAGATATGTGGAATCGCAAATCAGTAGAGATTGACATCCCAATCAATCCACAAGCTTCATCACATCTATTTGCCCATTTAATTTTCTTATCATCATCAATGGGTTCTGTTTCTTTTCCTGAGGTTATCCTAAAAGTCCCCTACTTCGTAGAACATCCTCCATACGATATTTCCATGAGAAATAGTTAGAACTTGTAAGTATAATATCACAAGGGGAAGCCATACTGTAAAATAATGACTGAAAGAACAGAAACTAACTGTCTGGATGCAAAGAGCTCAAAAAAATATCTGCTTTTAAAAAAATGGCACTGAAAACTTATTCTGGATGATGAAGATATGCTTGATCAACGAAAATGTTGAAGATGTCCCCAATAGTGACGTGGCTTGATGAAAATAAGCTTGATCAAAGAAAATGTTGAAAATGCTCTTTGCCATGCACCTTGTGCGATCGTGGCGAAAGTTTTTTTGTTTTTGTTTGTCATTTTTTTTGTGATTTGCAGGAAAAAAAAGCAAGCACGGAGAACCCCCCTCTTCCCAAGATCAACCTTTGACAATCACTTTACAATAAAGTTGCTTTTAAGTTAATCACTTTTGTAGAATAAGTGATGTTCACTTTTACAATAATGTTACTTTAAATAGTGCGGCAATAAATTAAAAGACTTAAGTGACTCACTTTTTATTTTATTTTATTTAAGTGAGATGCACTTTTACAATAAAGTAATTTAAAAATAGAAATTGCATGCACTAAAAAGTAGCTTAATAAAACTTGAACTCAAGAACTATCAAGGAATAAAGCAACTTTGGACCAAGTGAGCTAAGTTTAAAATGTACATAAAATAATGGAAAGATGAAGGGGTTTGGTTTTTTTTTTACTCTTCTCTCTCGTTCTCCATGCTTAGCTTTTTTTCCTGCAAATCACAAAAAAACGAAGAAAAAAAATTCCACACAATGGGGTTAGATCTTGGTTAGCTTACCCAGAAAGACTATGTTTACAATTTTTCTCGTTGTTTCTGATTTGTCGTGATCGCACTAGGTGCACAGCAAAGAGCATACGTAGCCAAGAATACAAGAAAAAAAATTTCCCTTTCTGTTTCTGATTCGCCGCGATCGCACAAGGTCCATGGCAAAGAGAATACGCAACTAGGGAAGGCAACAGTCCGAGACTAAAACAATAAAGATCTAATAATAAAACTGAAAAAATATGAGAGATTTTAAAAAAAATTAAACAAATCCGTCACTGTAACATTATACCTTCAAATTTGTCGAAATTGGTGTTTCAAGATCAAACAGAAATGGTTTTCGATGAAACGAAAAATATTTCCTAATGGAAACGGTGCTCCAGACGCAATGGAATAGCTCCCATAGGCCAAAAATGCACAAAAACTCCAGAACCAAAAACCCTTTTCAAAGTTTCGGCAACACTGGTTCCAGATCTTGATCAAAACCGAAAGCGGCTCTTCATAAACGCTCTGATACCATGTTTGGGTACATAGGGTAATCCTAAAAGACCTAACACCTAGATCAACCACTTCACACAAAAATATCACAAATAAATACACTGATGTTTGTCACGTGGTTAAAACCCTCGAGAGGGAAACAGTCCACGGCCCCAGCCAAATAGCTACTTTGAGCAATTTATTATGCAAAAGAAAGAAAGTTACATGAGCTTCTCATAATCGATCAACTAGCCAAGGACCCTCCATGCTCTTTAAATAGAGATCATGGACCAATCGGGTGTTAAGCCACAAATCAATGGTAGGTATGATCTAAGAGAAGTTGAACCGTCGGATCACTTTATGTCTAGAGCATATCGTGACCGTCGGATTAGAATATTTACAAATGCATACTAATGCATACTAAAAAAACACACTTTACCTAATGGATATATTACACAAGTTGATCTTAACTAACTCCTAAGTGTCTAAATATCCTAACATTGATGTCTATGATTAGTCCTTTGAATACCACAAAGGAATGTTTTGATACTTTGACAAACCTCTATGAGACAAAGGCTACGAGTAAAAAGAGGGCATTGAAGAATAAGCTACAAAATATCAAGATGGAGAAGAATGATATAGTGGCCTTCTTCTTCAACAAGATCACTCAGGTAAGAGATCAACTTTCTAGCATTGGAGTAGTGGTTGATGAAGATGATCTTCTTCAAAGCACTATTGATGGTCTCCCATCCTCATGGGAGACATTCTCGGGTGCACTAAACAACAAATAGGTGCAACCTAACTTCAAGAGGTTACAGCATGAATTCCTTCAAGAGGAAGGGTGAATCCAAAGCAAGACTGTGTGCACCAAAGGTGAAAACCTTGCTCTTACAACAAGGATGGAGAGAGGATTGATGAGTTTGAGATATATAGAATGCAGTGATTCACTATATTCTGCATGAGGCCTCCTTCACCCATGCAGATATTCACTACCACTTGCATGTAACCAAATTTTCAAGATTAAGATGTAGTGAATTTCTATCAAGAAAGAATATCAAGATCTAAAGGACTCCATTTATCTTTGCAAGCAAGCATAGATCAAGAGCGATCTCACACAAAATAATAAAAGATAAGTATTTGGATTTTGATTATCAAATGCTCTTGTAAATCAGATCTGAATGGTTTTGAAAATGTTTCATTACAGTTATATGTAGATCTGTATTCCTTTAATTAGGAAGTATGTTATAGTATAAGATGATGAGTATATATTATAGATTTCTTTTATTAACAAATAGTAAAACTCATGTAGTACATTTTATGATTAAATAAGTAGTATATGGGATTATATAACATTTCATGAGGTATGGATGGAGTTTGTGTTGAAACATTGGTTAATATGTTTGCATGACTGTGTGAGCTATTTTTCATTGCATTGAAATGACTGGATTATACAAGGTTGCTAATCACTTGACTAAATTTGGCTTGTAGGGAAAGACCATATGTTATGACCTACAAGCAGAGAATGACAAGTATTAATGGCAGATCCTGAAAGAGAAGAGGACCCAAATTTTGGTTCTCTCCATTCAAATGTTGAGAGGGAGAGACCAGAAGTGATCTCAAATTCGCTAGCTCCTAAAGAAACAGTAGAATTGGTTGATGGACCTCCTAATAAGAGATCTACATGGTGCTCATATACATGAGGAAGTCTATTATAGTATTCGATAATCTTGGCATGATTATTGGGATTAGAGGTGTGGTAGAAACAATCTGAGATTTTCCTCAGTCAAGAAAAATACACCTTAGAGATCCTGAACAGATTCAAGACAATGGACTGTAATTCCATCACCACACATATGATGACAAATTTGAAGTTGATTCTTCTTCATATTTGGAGGATCTTACAGACAGTTAAGTAGATCCTAGATATAACCGGTTAGCACCAGGCCAGATATATGCTTTGTAGATAGTACATAGACATGTACAACAAAGCATGTGTTGAGTTACCTACATAGTACGATAAAAAATGGACTCATATATGTCTTGGATAGGTTTTATCTGAGACATGGTGCATAAAGGACCAATGCAACACCAATACATATCCATAGATGAGAAGAGATTGTTGATATACTTAATAATCCTTTGTCCAAAGTACAGTTGAGTACTTCTTAGACAAGCTTGGTGTAGTACAGAATGACTCCTCTAATTGAGAGGGAGTATTGATGTATCTCCATAGGTGGAAGAAGATAGATAAAATCCCCACCAATTAGTCATGTGGTACATGACTCAAGAATTCTACCCACTGATAATACATTCAGTGGTACATGGATCATACATTGGCTAGCCATACAATGGTATATGGGTCATGTTAGCTATGTAGTGGTATATGGCCCAGTTAAGCCATGCAACAAATAAGCCACTCAGTTATACATAGCTCATATTAGTCATGCATGAATACCTGACTCAGATGTCGGTTAGTCAAGGTACATGACTCAGCCAGGGGTTGTCGTATCTCATGTGGAGTGGACTCACATGAGAAGAGCTATAGTACATCAAGACCTCAGATGAATATCACATAATAGTCAAACCTCAGGACTGTTGGGGAGTAGTCAAACCTCTTGGAGAGGTCAAATAACCAAATAGTTAGCTAGTGGGATTCCATAATATAGAAAAGAAAGATGAAACCACTTTGAAAGTGATCGGGCCTTAGAGAACATCATAGAGAACGGAAATCTACTAGAGAACTTCTCTATATTGTAGAAGATTCTAGAAGTCAACAAAGTATAAAGCAGGTGTTGAAGATTGACAAAGGAAAGGTAAGATTTTCTTTTTGCAAGAAAATTACACATTTGATGTGTTATGAATGTTTGGTATGATGGATTGCAAATCCATGGTTTCTAGTTTGGGGAAACTACATGAGTTTGAATAGGTAGCTTATAGGTTCCTTAATGTATTGTATACATAGTAGACATGTTATATGTTATGTTGTGAGTTAGATCAAAGTTCATACGGTTGATCTCTCTTCTCATTGCTCAGTATTATCTTCTCTTGCACCTGGGGTGCCGAAAGCAATATGCTATTGAAAAAGACATTCTATGCTATCTATCATAATTATACTTTGAATATTTGTTGGGGCTTTTCATACTCATTATTTTGAGGGTTTTCCAAAGGTACATCTTGTGTTATGGTTGAATGGTCATGTGAATGGTTCATTGATTTCAAGTATTCAATATTTCCGCACTTTAAATATTAGAGCTCAACATATTTGCACAAAAATTCAACATTTTTCAAATAGATTCCGAAGGTAGATGCCAACTCAAATAGGCCCAAAAACTCGAGAAAATGAGATAAATCCCTAATACATTTAAAGGATCCTAAATGGAAGCAACTTGTTGAAATATTAAAGATTTACGTGAAAAGACTCGATAATTAAAAGGACACTAAAAGGTCAATTATTTCCATGACCACAATATAGATTGTGAAGGTAGTAAGGCAAGCCCTAGTAATAAGGGTTGTGGTCTGTAAAATTATGATTAAGGGATAAATTTAATTTTTCCTCTTCTCCTTAAAATTTGTAGTAGTGGTGAACAAGATCTCGAAATTAAAAATTATCAATCATACAAAGAAGCCAAATTTTCTTTTGAGTTTTGGTAACTCGAGATGTCGTCCATGTGGACTACATAGCATGGAGGCACTTCTATCAGCATAGGCAGGTGGGTAGAGTGTGAGATACACTCTGCCAAGTATCATGGATCCAGCAGTGGAGACATGTAGAGATTTAAGTCACTTTTTCCAATTACATGCAAAAGTGCATGGATGCATTTTTTAATGCAACAACATGATTTTTGCATGAGAATGAAATTAGGGTTTTGGAAACCTAATTTCATCGAAACTATATAAAAGTAATTTCAGTATGTAAAAATCATTATATTTTGTGAGTATAAAGAGATCAGAGCAGCTGAGAGAGTTAGTTGACCAAGGATGGTGAAGCATCTAAGTTAGTTGGGATGCATTCCTAAGCGTAATGCGAGGACAAATATTCAGAGACTAAAGAGTATTTTCATATGAGCAGTGAGAGAGTAATTTCATTAAGTTTCTTTAGATACTGGAGAGCAACGGCAACATCAAATGTGAGCAACAATAGTTAGGGACCTGAGCAACAACACGTCACATGTGTGGGAGATGTTGCACACATGTGGAGGATTAGAGGGATCAGAGATATGAGGGATATTCATTAGTGACTGAGGAGAGGCCATCAGTGCTTAGTCAAAGTCAAACTTAGAGCATAGCAGCTAAGACGTGCCTCTAAGGAGAGAGGACACAGTTGTACAACTGGGGGATGCCATTTCAGTGATTGAGGACGCATATCATCTTCTAGAGCAGGCAGAGTAGTGTAGAAGGGTAGAGGGAGCAGCCTTCTGAAGTTAGATAGAGTGTACAACATCCAGTGATTGGCAGAGTCATAGTTAAGAGTTCCAACATGAGGGTGTACTGTTGGGGGTACATTCTCTAAGAGTAGTAGTTGTAGTTGCTTGCAAATCTAAGGCTTTGGCCCTTTAGGTTCACCATTTGTTTCTCTAACTAATATTGTACCTCCTATCTATTTTATTTTCTTTGGGCTCGAGAAAGAAGAAATCCCCACTGAAAGTTGGTTTTCCCCATTGGGGTTTCCAAGATAAAAATATCCGAGTCAAATTGTGTGATTGCATTTTTGTTTAGAAGTGGTCAAGGATTTCATGTGCTACTTATTTCTTATCATGATAGTAGATTATGTTATCTAGGATTGATTTACATTTTCAGTATTACATCTAGGATTAGTGAAATTTATGGCCGAGTTGAGATCTAGACTTCCCAGAGTGAGTGGAGACCTCTGGGAAAATTTACATGGTATCAGAGCCTCGTTAGAGGTCAGAGGGGGAAATCACACTGATATCTATGAAAGCATATCATATATGTGTGAAGATTCATAAGAGAGGTCATATTTGTGGAGTGGGTGACTAGATCTACCAAATCTAAAGAGTAGAGTTCATATACGTGATTGTAGAAGTCAAATCCATTAGATATGAGAAGTGGAAGTCTATATCTGGGACAACTATACCTCGTATCAGTGGGATAGAGACTAGATCTACCTAGATATGAATATTAGTGTTCAAGTATTTTATTGTAGAGGTCAGATCTACCATATTTGAGAGTTTAGAGGAGAGATCTATGAGAGATATATCATATATGTGTAGGTAGGGGCCATATCTATGAAGATAGAGACCAGATCTACGAGATATGAAGATAAGGGTTCATATCTATGAGAGTAGAGGTCATATCTATTAGGTATGTGAGATCAGGGATCAAATTTGGAGAGAAACTACCAGATCTCTGCAAATTCACATCAGATCTGTAAAATTGGTGGCTATATTTGAGATAGATCTAACAGATCTATGCGAGCAAGCACTACATCTGTGACATAGCAGGGTGTTCATTGTTCAATGAGGAATATTATTTAGAGATTAAGGAGAGGGTTCCTTGATCATTCAAAGGTTGAATGACAATCAGAGGGAATTTCTATTGATAAGATAGAGGACATTCAGAGGGGTGGATCCCTAAGAGAGGGGATGCATTCTTTAATTGTTGAAATAGCAGAGGAAGAGAGGTGCACAACTTTCAGAGACCAAGAGGGGGTGCACTTCGCTAGAAATAGATCTTGACCTAATTCCATCAGAGATCAGAGCATAATAGAGGGAACAATTATTAGATTGGTTACACATACCCGAGGGGCGTATTCCTTCATAGACAGTTGTAGTTGTTGAGTACTGAGGATTTCTCCCAAAGATCTAGCATGCTTTCCAAGGAACCAGATTCTTTTGTTTACATGATAAATTTCATTGTGATCATTTCATAATTTCTCTAGATCAGATTATATAAAGGCCACATCATATCTGTGAGAGTCAGGCATCATATTTATGAGAGTGAACCCTATATCTATGAAAGAGAGGGTTATGCATCTATCCATATGATGGGAATACGAGAAGTGTTCTTTAGTGTTTTAGAGACAGACTCACACATGCAAAGGAGGGAGTTGGATGGGTTGAATTCTAACTCAAGCTAAGAATTTATCTAAAGGTGGAAGGAAGGATGCATGGACTAGAGCTGAGAGATTTACACTCAGTATCAAATATGGTGTATGAGGAATATAGTATGGTGTTCCAATATGGACATAATATTCTATATTCAGATGGAGTGACCTTGGATGCAACAGTGAGGCATACCATCAAACAAGGTTCATTATACAAGTTGTTGGGTTAGTCTATGGTCAACTTCAGAGAGATTTTGGAGTAGATTTTTAGAGGGAGTCTAGAATATGGGTCGGTGTCAGATATATATAGAGAGTGAGTGAGGATTCTCTCAAGATGACATTGAAGTAGGAGGTACCAGGAATCCTCTTCATACCAGGACTGCGAGTGAGTATACTCTCAGTGTCATCATTAGATGATGCAGGATTCTCTGTAATGTTTCAAAGATAGTTGATATCACTTATCCAAAGGAAGTTGACCCAGTTATGATGGGACACAAGATTGAGGATGAGTATGTGGTTCAGGGCAGACCTAATTCGGGATCATTTGGATGGTTTTCATAGTCCTCATCAGATTCCAAGATGGATTTGGAGCGAGAAAATCCCAGTATGGACAAGCCTTTGGAGAGTTGGTCCACAGGTTAGAGAGACGAGTGAGATGCTCATATTGATACCAACCAGAGACTAAGTTGGTATGAGATGACATATATGGATTTAGCTCAACAAAGAGATGAATCATCTCATAGTAGGGAGGTCAGGTATCGGTCAGTGGATCTAGTTGATGGAAGCCTAGATATTGGTTGCAGTACAGATACAAAGGGAGTCTAGGTCTGGGGTCAATGACATGGTCTAAGAGAGAGCGAGAGGCTCCTTCGGAGACTACCTTGATGGAGGAAGATCATGGTACTATATATTAGAGTGCAACAGTAATATTCAGGTCATATGGGGTAGTGACATTGGCAGAGGATTTGTTGGATCCAAACATTAGTGATGGTGTTCGGACATCCCTCATTAAGCGGGAGTGTTGAGTTTTGGCAACTTGGGATGTCCTCCATGTGGATTGCCTAGCATGGAGGTACTTCTATCAGCATAGGGAGGTGGGTAGAGTTTGAGATACACTATGCCAAGTGTCATGGATCCAACAGTGGAGACATGCAGAGAATTAAGTCATTTTTTCCAATTATATGCAAAAGTGCATGCATGCATTTTTTAATGCAGCATCATGATTTTTGGATGAGATTGAAATTAGGGTTTTGGAAACCTAATTTCATAGGAAGTTTATAAAAGGACTTTCGGTATGCAAAATTCATTATATTTTGTGAGTATCAAGATATCCGAGTAGCTGAGAGAGTTAGTTGACCAAGGAGGGCGAACCATCTAAGATAGTTGGGACGCATTCCTAAGAGCGGTGAGAGGATAGATCTTCAGAGACCAAGGAATCTTTTTATCTAAGGAATGAGAGAGTGATTTCATTGAGTTTCTTCAGAGACCAGAGACTAGCAACAATAGAGACATAAGTAGCAACATGTCACACATGTGGGATATGTTGAACATGTGTGGAGGCTGAGAGGGCCCAAAGAGATAATGGATCTTCATCAGTGACTGAGGAGAGGCCATCAGGGTTCAGTTAGAGTCAGACTAAGAGCAGAGAAGCTGAGATGTTCCTCTCAGGAGAGAGGACACAACTATACAGTTACGATACGTTTTCAGAGATTGAGGACGCATATCATCTTCCAGAGCAGGCAGAACAGTGCAGAAGGGAAGAGGAAAAATCCTTCTAAATTTAGACAAATTTTACAACATCCAATGATTAGCAGAGTCAAAATTTAGAGTTCCAGGGTGAGGGTGTATTGTTGGGGCGCATTCTCCAAGAGAAGCAGTTGCAGCTGCTTGCAGATCTAGGGATTTGGCCCTTCAAGTTTACCATTTTGTTTCTCTGACTCTGATTGTACCTCCTATCTATTTTATTTTCTATGGGCTCGAGAAAGAAGAAATCCCCAGAGAAAGTTGGTTTTCTCCATTGGGGTTTCCAGGATAAAAATATCTAAGTCAAATTGTGTGATTGCACTGTTGTTTAGATGTGGTAAAGGATTTCATGTGTTGATTATTTCTGATCATGATAGTAGATTATGTTATCTGGGATTTATTTACATTTTCAGTATTACATCTGGGATTAGTGAAATTTGTGGCTGAGTTGAGATCGAGACTTCCTAGAGGGAGTGGAGACCTCTCGAAAAATTTGCATTTTCATTTTGCACTTTGTATTTCACACAACAATGAGAGTCGGTTCAAATTCAAATTGTAGTGGTTTTCAAGATATTACTTGCATTGTTTCACGAAGCATTGCAATGTAAAGGGGTTTTTAATCTCATCCATTTAACTTAGTGATTAAACAAGATAAATGAGAAATTTGCTATGAATTAGAGAACTATGTCTAGTAATAAGTCATAGTAGAACTATGTGCATTTACATTAGAGATTCGAGGGTAGTGTCCTAAAATACTAATATTTTGGACTTCTTATTTTCATGAGTTTTTTTGAAATTCTAGGTAAAATTTTTAATATTTAAACTGTTTTTTTCAAGGAACAACCCCACGGGAAAATCAAGTTTCCTAAAAGATATAAATATAATTGTATATTTAATATACAAATTATTTATTTATTTTCAACTCAAATTTGTTTAGTATAGATTATTTAATACTTAAATGATTCAATATAATCAACTTTATGACTTGTATTAAGGAATTGTTTTGTGAAAGTCATGTATTCACGTAAACTTTGGTATAAACTTAATATAATTATGAAATTTAAGAAAAGTGGCATTTGTTTATTTTATGTACTTACACGTGTATATGCAATGTTTTTATTGAAAATATTGCATAAATTCACACATGTTGTGATTTTTATTACAAAGGCCACAAAATATCTTAGCAACTTCATCTACCATTCCAACAATATGGTGGAGGTAAACTTCATTCCTATTTTTTCGGTAAACTTCATTCCTATTGTTTCCATCTTTTACTCCATTCAATAGTGCACATTCTTAAAATCTAAAGGCCATTAGGCCCATATACTTTGGAAGATCATTCTTAAGTCTAAATGACGATGCGTTAACAACTCTCCCACGCACAAACACAACAATAGCATTACAAATATTCATTATTTGTCAAAATTTAGCTAGAGTGTTCCAAGTCGCATTGGGAAGTAACAATAAACCATTCTCCCATTTAACCACTTGTATTTCTTCAAATTCAATCTATCATTTATGATAAGAGTGTCAATTAGTGAGGTTATTATTTGAGAAGATGTTGACATGTGTTCAGAAGTTTATGTGATTCTAACCATTTTATTAGATTAACATTATAAATTTTCATATATAGTTTCTAAAGTTTTGTTTTTGTATTTAACATTTTTAAGGAGTCAAAGTGTAAATATTTAATTAATATTGTTAATACATAGTAGCATTGTTTATGAATAATTAGTATATGAAAAATGAGATGATACGTATGTTTTTTGTTTATATATAAACTACAGAGAACGAGTGACATTACGTTATATTTGAGTCGATTTGAACTCATTCACATAGATGATCTATGTATGTTTCATGTATTCCCAAATGAACAACTTGAAGCAGAAATGAAAATTTATCTTTTTCCTTAATATGATGTTACCATTATTCAATTAGATAAAACAAATGGAATGAACTATTAATCAAAGTTTATCAAAAAAAAAAATCATAAGTTAAATATCGTAAAAATGGTGAATTCATTAATCAAAGTTTAGCAACAGTTTATATATATATATATATATATATATATATATATATATATATATATNAATCATGAGGCAACAAAGTAAAAAATCACATTGCATAAAAGGTTGGTAAAGAAAAATAATTAACATCATCAACTAAACAAGTTTGATGATAAAGCAACAATGTAGGATGAGGTGGAGTTATAAGGTAAATAAGCAAAAAGCATTACATTATTATTGTTGGGAACATAATATTTGGTGTTAGTATTATTATTATGTAATCTCCTTATACATGTGAGTAGAAGATGGATAGTCATAGGTAAATAGGAAGAGTCACTAAGGAGTTTAAGAGACCATTTGGAAAGTTGAATCCAAGGGCCATTCTCATGTATATATTGTACATTTGTGAATGAGAAAAATGTGCTTTGATGCCTATCACTTTCTATCTTTGTGGTTATTCTTCTTATGCATTTCGATTTGTGACAACCAATCATTATTTTTCCCTAACGGGCACTTAACAGTGGTATCAGAGTGTATTATTAACCTATGGCATTTGCTTTGTTACTATCTCATGCCAGCTTTGTCTCAGCTTTGTCCTTATTGGCATACTGCCTCTCTAATCTTCCATTTGACTTATTCTCTGCATTATTGTTATGTGTGAGAAACCCTAAAGTTTATGGAAACCTTCACGCGACCTTTTCATTCTCCTTTGGAAATTTGAATTCAAATTTGTAACTCCTACCACCATAATAATCATTTTGTACCTGCCCCCGCTCTGTCTCAGTTTAAGTACCCCTGCCAACTCTATGTGTTTTCTGACATACTTTCGAATGAAAACCCTATTTCTAGTTTACTTTCTATCAATTGGTAGTGAAACCCTAAATCTTGACATGTATGTCGTTGTGACGGTTTTCATGTGGGTGGTCCAGAGAATTATTCATTTTTATAGTTTTTGGATTCGACACTATCAATGTTGGTCTCCTTAAGGAAGGAGGAAGCGAAAGGAGATGAGTCCAATGGGCCTCCATCGAGTTGAGTTTGCTCTCATGTTCTTACAACCTGCAAAGCTTACTCCAGTGGAGTCACTTCCGCCTTTCTCTTATTAGAGCTCTTCTAGGCTTGGTAGGATCATTCTAGGGTGAAAAGTTCAAAAGGTAAATTGATTACGAGTGATAGAAGGTATAAGCATAATTGTGGAAGACTTCAAAATACAATAACAATTTATTTGATTTATGAGAAGAAATTTATGCCCTTGGATAGCATTTTGGAGACTGTTATTGTGGATATCTGTATTCTTCCAGGCACAAATTGTTGTATGCTATCTTTAGGAGATCCATGGAGCTCAAACACTACTGGCATATACCTCCATCATAAGTTCTATGACCTTGTAGATCCAGAACATGGAATTTTGAGAAAAAAAACTGAGAGATACACTTGACTAGTTGTTATTTGCAAAGTTCGACAGGATATGGCAAGCGACTACTTCTACCAATAGAGTACCTTGCCATATTATTGTATGAGGAACATGATGATGATTACATGCCTCTTGGGGCCCAATTATGTTATGAATATTTTTCTTTCATTATATTGTTGCGTTGAAGTCTAATGATCTAGATGGAGATCGGTGGCCACCCACCTATTCCATTGTCTCAAAACAATTTTCCATTGTGGCAGTTTCCTAGTTATTTTTCTACGTTTTTTTGGGTCCCAAACTTTCGGGGTTGTTTTGAGGCCCTAAACGACGTTTTTTGGAAATGCGGGTGGCAAAATGGTTTCCTTTGGCAAACATTTGGCCACACTCAAAAGTTGTAAATATCGGATAGATATTTCTAATGAGCTATCGAGTGCCCAAATCGAAGATCATATGCAAAAGTTATGACCTCGAGAAGTTGATTGTTCAACTTACCACCTTGGGGCTGCAAACTTTATGACGGTTCATCTTCTAGGGTTATGTTTTGGAATTTTGGGGTTCTCGCACTCATCCTTATTATAAACAGGCCCCTTTGGCCTCATTTTGCATTCAGCTTTGCACGGATGAGTGTAGCAATCACATCTCTTCTCAGAGATAGTGACCACCATTCTAGCTATTGCATTACAGTCCATTCTATTTCCGCCATTTAATAGAATATGTGTTTAGTGTATCTCTGTTATCTTTGCAGAATGTCTGTGTTTATGATGATATCTCTGTTATGTCATTCCGTTCCCACATAAATACGGATCATATGAGGCATAAAACCTAATCTGTGGAAGTAGTGGGCTATGTGCTCTCAATCATGGTATCTCTCTCTCAACTGGTGCAAACATGGACTACATCACATCTTTTGAAGAGTTGTGAATGGGATCACTCTTTGCATCTAGATGTTGTGAGGTGTGTTGAAGTATTGGATGGTGTGATGACTTATTTATAAATCTCATTCTCTACTGCGACTTTGTGAAAGTTGTCATGGTCCATGGTTGTGTAGATATATGTAGAGTAACCACCATTTTGAGACCTCTCTCCACAGTGTGCGTGAGAAACCTGCGACCTAATCCTAATATATCTTGGATTGTGTGGACTGTGACTAAGGCATGGAGTTGTGTTTTTCCCTAAAGACTACTATTGTGACTATTGATTGAGGTTGCGACCTGAGGCGAAGCTTTGAGAAAAGTGTGACACTATATTGAAGCACATAATTAGGGTATTATAAACCCCGATACATTTTTGAAAATTCGTGTGAGGTGTGCATTGAAAAGATACTTGACTATCTATTTTTGAAGGCTCTCATTGTGGCGCCTCTATTATTGTCCAAGCTTGGAGTTAAGACCATTCATTGGAGCCGATTCCTTTCTTTCAAGATACGTTGAGCTATATCGGGTGGAGTCTTGAAGTGTTTGAGGAAGAAATGGTGTTCTCATTAGTGGAGATGGTGTCAACACCTGAGACTTGTGACCTCTTCAACAATAGGGCTACCAACCTATGTTAATCCACAGTGAAGAGCTGCTAAGAACAACAAGTAACTAGTTGAACATGAACGTGGTATCACAATTGATATCACACTGTGGAAGTTTAAGACAACTAAATACTACTGCACTATGATCAATGCCCCTCACCATCATGATTTCATCAAGAACATGATTGTGCAATTTTGATCATTAACTCAACAACTTGATAGTTTTGAGAGTTGTGCGTGGAGCTCACTATTTAAAAGCATGTTCGAAAAGGTATTATCTATCCAGTGTCATGAAGGAGGTATTTTCTGAAGATTGCAATTATGAATTTTATGTTGCATGAAGTTTTTGTCATGAACAAAAATCTGCATTGAGCTAGGGAGACTGCACATATTTGCATTGATGTTGTCGTGCATTGTTTTGAGTCAAATGTTTAATATTGGGAGTTATATTGGTTCCCAAGGAGTTATAGAGTCTCATTATGCTTTTCAATAATGTAGCATATACCCAAGGATTCACTTCAACCTCTAGAAGTCGATCTTTGCCATGCTTATCTTTTATTTCAACTTTACATAGTTTGAAGTATCTATATCATATAGCTTCACCATTGTCATTGAGCACACTGTAAATGTTAGTGGCATACTATCACCTTATGCTATTAATGGGCACACAAATTTCAGATGATGGGGTTCATAAATTAAAGAGTAAATATTAACGATGTAATGAAGTTATTGGGTTTTCTTGAAACTTGTGTGAAAATATTATAGACTTGTACCTTTAATTATTTTCAAAGTTTCAGGTGTAACTTGTACTACAATATCGCTACAAAGATTGATTTAAAAGGTGGCAGAGACATAGACCCATACATCTTTCTTTTTTGTCTCCCAAACACTATTAAATAGCAGGCATTATAAAAAGTTGTAGTAGATTTATCAATTAAAGATTCATAATTGATAAATCTAAAACACTATTGAATCTTTAATTGATAAGTGTAACTTGAATCTTTAATAGTAGATTTATCAATTAAAGATTCATAAGTGTAACTTGAAAACTATTGTTTTTGTAAGTTCTAGTGCATTTTTGGTACTTGTATGTTTTTTTTATAAAATATCAAATGAAAGGAAAATTTGAATTGCATTGTATTTTGGTGTATTCTCGGCTAAGACAGATACCCTTCACTTTTTGAGTTTGAGTCTGTTAAGTCTCATTTGTAAAAGGGAAAAGTTTTAAGAATCCCATAGTTTGATTGAGTCAATTTGGACCTACTTGCACAAGGAGGCCTCACACAGTCCTCATAATGTCTCAATCTGAAGAAATATTAGAGTTGTTGAAGACTCTAATGCTTACTCTTGTAGATGAGACAATCGCAATCAATTAAAAACTCTCCAAGTTGTTATCACACATCTATAGGATTCAAAATCCAAAGAGGATGATGTATATAAAATGAATCAACATTTTGAACTAGTGTTTTTTCAAAACAACCCTCTCTTTGAAGATGATTCATATCAGTTGCTAGCACACAATGAAATAATGTCAAAATATGTACAACATGTTAAGAGTTCCAAATGCCAACATTGTGATCAAGTTGGCCATATGAGATATTAGTGTTTTGATATTCATCCTTGTCACCATTGCGAGAAGCATAACCATTCTTCAGATAGATGTTCAACATTGAATAAATCTGCAAGAGTGAAACTTGTAGCAGAAAATTTTACTGCTTCTTATCTTGTACTTGACAAGGGGGAACATTATGTTAGGATTCAAGTTCAAATCCTTGTCATTCCATAAAATAAGCAAACATGGCCTTCTTCAAGTAATCTAGATCAAGCGATCCTGATCCATAGTGAGTTTTGGAGGCCAAATTCAGAGATGTAGCAAAAAGACAGAAGAGAACCTTGCTCCAAAGTACTCATGTGTTTTGTGTATAGTTTTTACAACATGAGACTTTCCTCTCCTCATGTTGTTCCTTACAAATGGGAATGATAAACAATCAGAAACAAGTGAGAAAGAAAAAGCAATCTTGTATGAGATCCAGAGCCTTCATCTCTCCAAACTCGGAGTTGTAGCCAGATCCAGAGCTAAAACCATTACTACCCATTTAGTAAAATATTACACCAAATTCTACAAATCTTTCATAATGTTCCAAGAACCTATGAGCCTTCAATCCAAGTTCCAAAGTTTATGGTAAGGTTAAAACCACTCATTCAGTAGAAGACATACAAATTCTACTAGTTTTTCATAATATTCCAAGAACCTCTAAGCCTTCAAGCCAAGTTCTAGAGTTTGTGGTCATCCTTAAATAACCTTCATGGTTCATGATTTTATAGCTGCTGAGATCGAGAGTTTATGGCTAGCTTCAAACCACCCACTTAGTAGAAGACTTTAGCTTATGTTATCCCCATTGGTGTGTGGTCAACCAAAACCACCACTTCAAAGAGCACGTGTATTTAGCAGGAGATGTAAGCTTTTGCTAGCTGTCCACTTCTAGGTATCCATCTCTCTTTTCTTGGATTCACATACACCCCTTTGCATTAAGGAGGGAATTATTGGGAACATAATCCTTGGTGTTAGAATTATTATAATGGTATCTCCCTCTTCATGTGAGGAGAAAACCAAAAGTCATAGGTGAATAGGAAGAGTCACTCGAGAGTCCAAAAGACCACTTGGGAAGTTGAATCCAAACCTGCATTCTTGTACTTTTGTGAATGATAAAATTATGCATTAACTCCTATCTCTTTCTGTATTTGTGATTATTCTTCTTATGTATTTAGCTTTATAACAACCAATCATTAATTTACCCTAATGGACACCTAACAATTACATAATTGTTTAGGTCTAACCTATCTTATGACTTATAGTTACAATTTTGTTAATCTACATTACATGTAAACACTTACACACCAATATGATAACCTTATAATTTCAATTCAAAGATAATAATATTCATTATGGTATATCTCTCTAAGTTAGATGTCCAATATTATTACGTACACATAATTATATACAATGATTTTCCAACATTATTAAGATAGCATACAAAACCAAAGAAATGAATATATATATATATTTGACTTACATTCTATCACATTGAGTTGAACGTGGATGTATGCACTTAACATCCTTACATTCTATTACATTGGGTTCAACGTGGATGTATGTACTTAACATACTTTCAAAATCTATACACTATCAATGAGAAATAAATATATATATATATAATATACATAAATATCTACATATTATTGCATTCATGTGCTAATATTTCTCAACAACTCCTTAAAGATTATATAGCTTATTCAATTGCAATCCTAAATGATCAAAACATATTATCAACTTTACAAAGCTTATATAAATTATTCAAGTGCAATTCTTGTTTTCCATGTGAAAAATCATAATTTTATTAAGATGTTAACAAAATTACAATTATCAAGTATCCTTCAACATTAACAAATGAGCCTTTTCTGAATTTAGAAATGAGACATCATAAATCCTTTGATTTTATTAAGATGTTAACAAAATTACAATTATCAAGTATCTTTCAACGTTAACAAATGAGCCTTTTCTGAATTTAGAAATGAGACATCATAAATCCTTTGATCAATATACATAACTACTTATATCTTCTTATTCAAGTTCTCATATAAAAATTGTTAACAAAAATTCTCACATGTCAACTATAAAGTGAAAAGGTGCACATAGAAATCTACAATAGAGGAGTGTGTTGATGCTCCACCTCTTTGCCATTATTACATTCCATAATGAAAAAAGTTCCACTTAGAAAATATAGCACATCATTTGAAAGAGTATCAAATTTTGATTGTTTTCTGTGTAGATATGGTTAATTGAGGCATCTAGGATCAAATTGAACAAGGAAATAGTTTCATCTAGTAAATATTTCAAATTAAAATTCTCCATATAGTATTTCCCATTTATCTAGTTCATGACCATACGTGAGTCACCATATATATGAACATAATTCAAGCCATTTTCAATTACCAAAGTTAAAACAAGTTTTAAATCCCAAAGATTCACATAATTGTTTGTGTCTTGGCCTAGACATGCCTAGGCCTAAGATAAGATGAATCCGAGAAATAAATAATGTCTCCTACCCTTATAGATTGTTAGCCTCTTTATGAAGCCGTGTGAAAAAAATCCATGGCTTGTTTTTTGGTCAATGATCATGTTGATTAGAGGTTGAGGGAACTTGATGTAAGGATGAGTATTTCATTCTTTAACAACATTAATACTATAAAATGCAATTGTTAGTATGGGGACTTTCTTACCTTCAAATATAATAGAGTTAATGGCTAACCATATCCCTCAGGCTACAATCAAAGACAAAGCACAATATGGATTTGTCCCACCAGATTCACACCATCATTTAAGACCAACTTCAATATAGTCCCTCCTCCAGACCCCATTTATCCCAATGAGACATGAAATCTCCTCCCAAACCTTTCGCTCCTAGAGACAAAAAATGACCAAATGGAGATTTGTTTCCTCATTAAATTGATAGGGATTTCAATGACTAAGAACAAGAAAGGAACTTCTTTGTGGAATGTCCCATGTTGGCATTCGGTTGTTGGGGAGAATCCACATGAATATGCACTCTTTGGAGGGGAAGTGGAATTCTAGAGTCTCCTCCACCACCACTTTTCCATTAGTTTCTCAAACCTGGAGATCAATACCTTATAACCAATTTTAAGGGTGTAAAATCCTTTAGGGTGATTTTCCCATATAAGGGAGTCTTTGTCATCCTTTATTTGGACATAACATTTCTTCAAGTTGGATATATAATTGTCCTAAACTAACTTGTCATCACCATTGAAATTTAGAATGTCACTAGTGAGTTAGGATTGACTCCAAATGGATGAGTTGGGATGGTTCACCACTTAAGACAAGGTATAACTTACTTTTTCCCTCAAGTGCAAAATCACATGCAATAACAACAACAACAAAATCATCACAATCAATCCATGGATCTAGGCCGATTTGAACCATGGTTCCTTTACCCAATTTTTAGCAAATCTTGTCATGAATTAAAGGAAGGGAATCAATTAGATCTTTCAAAAACAAAGAAACATTATAGAGGGTGAGATTTGGCCACTTCAACCATCAATGCACATATTTTCCTAAGACAAATTTTGACCAAAGACAATTAAAGGAAATCATCCTCCAATCACTTTTTTCCAGTAGATGCTTTTGTGAACAAGTAAATGTTTTTGAAACTCCAACCCCCCCCCCCTTCTGATGATTTGGGGAAGGCAATTTTGCTCCATGTAACTAATGAAATACCTTTTAAGGATTCCCCTCGATATCCAAGAGAGGGTTTCCCATAACACTAGTTGTGCCTCCAAGGCTACTTTAACAAGAGCTAGTATGCCTCCCTTAGACAACAAATGATTGCACTGATGGTGGAGCCAATCCTCCACTTTATTTATGACCCAATACTAATCACAGTTCCTATCATCATTTTCTTCTAGAAAAATACTATGTTTTTAATCATAGTCTCAAGTTCAGTAACCTGATATGGCAGGAAGGCTTGTAGGAAAAGTTTGTCTTGGTCTTCAATTCCATGAAATAAAATAGAGGATTTCTCAATGTTTATTTATATACATATATCAACACATAAATGTTCCAAAATAACTTTGAGCTTCTTTCCATTTCCCTTATCCATAGTGGGAAAAATAAATATATCTTCAACAAATAAGAGATGCATTAAAGAATATGAGTTGGATATTCTAATTCCTTTGAATGATCCATATCTATGTGCTACTTTAATCATGTGGTTAAGGCCTTTTTCCACAAGGAGGAATATCAAGGGGGATAGCGAGCACCCCTACCTAAATATTCTTTTAGGATTGAAGAACTTAGAAGGTGACCCATTGTTTAGATTTGAGAAAGAAATCAAGGACATGCAACTCATTATCCATGATACAAAGGGAACACCAAATCCTAGGCTTGTGAGACGAAGGTGCAAAATGCAAAATAGAGACAATTCACTTGATCAAAGGATTTTGATAATCATTTTTTAGAGGCATATATTTTAGTCTTCTTTTCTTAATAAAGTGAGGTCCTTCATGAGTCATTTTAATGGAATCGTGGATTTGCCTTCTCTTAAGGAAGCCAAATTGTTCTTCAAACATGTTAAGATAGAGGATGGATTTTAGTCTCCTTGCAATAAGTTTTGATATTATCTTGCAAATTCAATTGAAAAAGGAGATAGCTTACATTTGGTTAAAGGAGGCAGGGTTATCCACTTTGGGATGAGGGTAATGAAAGTAGAGTTGAAAGTAGGAAGGATTTTACTTGATAGCCTAGATTCCTCGATGACCTTCCTGATGTCCTCTCAATGAAGTCAAACAACCCAAAAATAATTCGATAAGCAACCCATATGGACCCAATATCTTGTCTTTCTGAAGGATACGTAGGAAAACCTTCAATTCATTCATGCTAACCCCTACCATCAAATCCTCATTTTCTTGATGATTTAGAAATTGAGGGAAGTTAGAGACCACTTTTAGGATCACCATAATGGATGGCTTTCAATTTGATTTGACAATGTTCTTATAATTCTCAACCCCTTTAGAGCCTATACCATTGAACTTGAAACATGATCTCCATTTTCTTTCATTATTTTTTAGATGGAAATAGTAGCCTCACACATTTCATCAAAATAGTGATTTTTTTCATGTTTTCATCACAAACTTTTAACTAGAGGGATTGACTTTTGAGGCACCATTTTTTCATAGTCTATGAGGATTTCCTTTTTTTTTGTTGCTTTCATAAGATGTAGCTCTTATTTTGCTTGATCATATAGGAACCCTAACCCCTCACTATCATACAACTTTGTAATTTTTTGTCAATTTCCACTAGAAGTCTATCATCTCGTTGTTTTTCATCTTGGACTAGACTATGTAAGCCTTTTTTGTGCATTTCAAATTTGTCAAAAAATTCTTGGAGGCGAAAAATTCAGAGAGGTAGTTGAAGGGGATCCAACCTTCTTTTACAACAGCTATGTAGCTGTTAGTCTTTCACCCACTCCATATTTAGGTTGAATGGTCCTTGGGGATTCGATTCATTATAGATGATATCAAAGAGGACTAAGAGATGGTTTGAGTCCCCTCCATGAGCAACACACTGACGACATTTAACTCTTTTATCAAGCATGGATTTAGAGACTAGGGTTATATCTAGTCTCTTGGCGACCATAGGCCCCCCAATTTGGTTGATACTCTAGTGTCAGGTTGAGAATAATTGAGGCAATATCAATTAATCATGCTTCCTCCCAATTGTGGATGAATTAATCCATCACACCATTCACTTGAGGGGAAGGTCCCCAAACTTTTAACGCACGAAAGGCTAAATTCAAGCCATGACCTACTATGATAAGTCCTTGAAATGCCCATTTTTTTGAGAAAAAGGAATCCCAAAACTCTTGCCAACCTATACAGGGACCATACATGCCAAGGAACATAATTTCCTCCCCAAGTTCTCTTGAATGTAATAGTGCGCCAAGGGGGTAGACTAAGAGTAACATATGTTTAGAGTCCCAGTCTTCCACCTTGTTTTTTTTTGTAAGCAACATTATAAATTCATATTAACAGAGGCAAAAAACAGAGTACATAGCTACATAGTCCTGCTATGGGGGCCTAAGACTATTTGGCCACTCGCCTAGTCTATCAAAAAAATTAAAATTCCTGTTGGGTTTTTTTCAGAAAAGAAAAGTGCCTACTCTTCCCAGAGCTATGCACATTAACGATCATATTACAAACAGTAAAAAAGAGACTGTGGACCGACATGAAATTTAAACATTTGTAAAACAGAAAAATTCAAAAAATCTGAGAGTCATAGAGGGAACTCAGGATGGTGGTGGAGAGTTTAGGGTGTAGCATCTCCATCTATTGCATTCGGCCTCTCCTCTAAGATTGGGTATGGTCCATACTCATCCTTGCGAATCGTCTAACAAGTGGGTTGCAGCTCCTGAAGCGGCTGTGCAGCAATGGCACTATTTGAATCCTCGCAGACGCATTTTACCGGTGTTGTCATTTTGGTGTTTTTCAGATGTTCTTGTACCAGCGCAGTGGATTTTTCTACGGCTGTTGATGTCTCCCTGCCCGTGCCACAATGTTCCATGTTTCTTCCACCCTCAATGTTATCCTCGTTGTGAAAAATGGTATACTGAAGTTAATGATATATTGGTATAATGTCGTCAATTGAAGTTCAATTACAGGGTGCTCATGTGCTCTTTGGTTTGGTTGAGACATGTTCGCATGGTCTACGCCATGTCCCTGGCTCCATTCCACTTGTTCTTTAGGTCTTCCATCAACATGCCCATCATGTTTTTTATCATCTAGTAGTGGTTAATTCTGCCTCTATTTCTTCCTGAGGCCAAATGCTCAAAGACAACCCTATACTTCCATGCGTCTATCATGCATCAAACCAGCATGGAGACCTACGAAGCATATCCATCAGTAGATCCTAGGTTAACCTTATGTCTTCCACCTCCCTGAATAGCGCTACCTCTCCTTGGAGTGTCGCGTTGTCGTGGCATTTTCACACACATTTCACCTGGCAGGTTGGCGGAGGAGAAGATGATTAATAGAACCAAGGAGATGATCATGCCAGAAGTATGGAGATTAACAGACTCCATAATGCGAATCATTGGCTTCATATACCAACGAATCAGTACACACAGGAAATAACTCCTCCGTTTGACGGTCGAGGTTCGACTGGAAGTCCCAACTTCCTGCTGGGTTGGCTGGAAGCTTGCCACCCTAGGCATTTAAGACCTTCCCTCCTCCATCTACCATGTTTCCTGTGCCAGATCCATGCGTCCCTTGCAATATGTGGCCCATGTGAATTGTGCATGTGTCACCTACATCTGGGGGTGGAATGTCATGGATAGTAATCTATTTATAGTATGAAACCAATACCTCTGAGTTGGCAGAATTTAGATTGCATGAGTGTAATGTTGAGTTGCAATGAACTCCCTCGTTGGCAATTCAGTCTGTGAGTGAGTTGGATTTTCTTTTGATATGCCATCTAGGCGAGAGCTTCTCCTTCTATGCGCCATTCTGTAGATGTGTGGCGAGTGAGAGGATTTTTTGAGAGTCTCCTTCAACAATCACGGGGAAGAGATTGAGGTTCATCGCTATGTGAATTCCTTCTATTAGCTTGGATAATTCAACATCATTATTGCTATCATGACCCATGTAGCCCCAGTATATTTGTTGTATGATTCCCGAGCAATCCTGAATAGAACCACCAAAACCAGCTTCTCATGTGTTCCCTTTTGAAGCACCATCAAAGTTGAGTTTGTAGAACCCCGCAGGTGGCATCTCCCACCTTTCAGGGCTGGAAGTGTGTATTTTGGGAGGTCGGTTGTGAGGTGTGGGAGCTTTCGGTTCTAATCCCCACCCAAGCAGAATATCCTGTTTAGAATGCAGGTTAGGGTAGTCACTATCATTCCAGTTTCCAAGGAGAAGAGTTTCTTAGATGTTTTTTTGAATGCCAGCCCATATTTCCTCAACATTGTTGTGTTTTCCTTTGAAAATGTGGTTGTTTCTTTCCTTCCAAATGTTCCAACTACAAATCCTGGAATGAGCTCCTAGATTCTATTGAGGAGTATACTTTGATAAGGACGCTCACCCCAATTTTGGAGAGTTTTGATCACATCACCTTTGACTCTCTTGGATATTTTGCATTTGTCTTCCACACAGTTCCATATGGTATTTGCTAGCGCAAAAGAATCGAGGAGGTGGTCAATGATTTCATATTGTTCTCCACACAAGGCATAGAAAGAGGGGCCTTGAAATCCTCTTTTGACTAAGTTATCCCAAGTTAGGATCTTGCAATGTGTGAGCAGCCAAAGAAAAGTGGAGATCTTGGGCCAAAAGTTGGATTCTCATATTCTCCTCCAAAGGGGGTTAGACGGCTTCGTTTTCCTTTGAGTTTGAAAATAGTAGGATTCTTTAGTGGTGAAGGTTCCTTTTTGTTTCCTGTCCCCATCTAATGATGTTTGCACCTTCTCGTACTTTAATATGTCTCTTCTGGAGCTCCTGCCAGATGGAATCACAAGATGTTGCATCACTTGTCAGTCCCCACGATGTGGGTTCTTTCCAGATGCAAAAGTGGTCATGTGTTGAATCCCTCCAAAAATCCTTGACTGTTTTTTTCCAGCCCTCTAGATGATGATCTGCATATCTAGTGTAATGAAAAGGTTTGATAATTTGGGTAGTTGTTGCTAGGAGTCATGCCATAAATTGGTGTGGGTTCCATTTTTTATTTCCCATAAGCTACGTTGTTGAATTAATGCTCGCTAGTATTTGGATGCTCTCCATATCAGAGATCCTAGTGGATCCAGGTAATAACGAATAAGAGTGGTTGTGGTCCAACCATGTGCATATTTTTTGTTCCAAAATAGCGCCCAAGGGGTGGTATTTTTCACAATCTAATTCCATTAGATTTTGGTAGAGAGGATCTCGTTACTTACTTCAATATCCTGGATGCCAAGGCCTCCTTCCTGCTTGGGTAGAGTAACAGTTTTCCACTTGACCAAGGCCCACTTGTGGTGATTAGCTTCTCCTCCCTATAGGAAATTGCATTGGAGATTGTGGATATTTTTGAGGACCCATTTAGGAGCGGCCAATACTGAAAATAGTTATAGGGGCATAAACTGTAGGACGAATTTAAGAAGGGTGAGTCTCATAGCAAGGTTTAAGGTCCTGAAGGTCCAGGAGGAAATTTTGTTCTCCGGTTTATCTAAGAGATCTTTCCAAGAGGAATGCTTAATGGCAGAGTCAAAAAGTGGCGCTCCTAGATACTTGGAGGGGAGGGAAGAGATGGAGAATCCAAGAATTCGAGCAACATTGTGCTGAGTGATTCGGTCGGTATTAAAGAAAAGAGCTAGGATTTCTCAAGGTTTATAGTGGTTCCTGAAGCCGCTAAGAAGGTGTGAAGGACCTTGGAAAAACAACGAGCTTCTTGAACAAAGGGATGGCCAAAGAGAAGGTTGTCATCGACAAATTACTAGTAGATAAGGGGGAAGTTGGTGTGTAGAGAAAGTCCTCTTAAATATCCTTCCGTAATTTTTGCCTTTAGAAGTCTTCCCAGGCCTTCTACCATGAGGATGAAAAGGAAGGGGGGTAATAGATCTCCTTAGCAAATGCCTCTGGTTGGGGAGAAGGTGGCTGAAGGTGCTCCATTGAACGAGATGGAATATAAGGTTGAGGAGGTGAGGGAAAGGATCCATTTGATCCAGTATTGATAAAATCCAAAAGCAAGAAGCATTTTTTCAAGGAATTCCCAATTGAATTTGTCAAAGGATTTGGATAGGTCTAGTTTGATGAGCATTCCAAGAAATTTGGTAATTTTCAGCGAGTGTGTAACCTTGTGGGCTAAGATGATCCCATTTAAGATTTGTCTTCCTTCAACATAGCTCGTTTTCTCAGGTGAGATGAGTAGGGGTAGGAGGGTTTTAAGTCTGTTAGCAATCACTTTGGTGATGATCTTAATGTAAACCACATTGCAGAGGGAGATGGGTCGAAACTTACTAAGTGTTGCAACTCCTGTCTCTTTCGGTATCAAAGTGAGAAAAGTAGCATTAAGAGATGGTAGAACCGAGAGTTTCTGACGTGATTCTTCGACCAACTCCAAAACCTCTTTCTTTACCAGGTTCCAATAGTGATGGAAGAAGTTGATGGTAAATCCATCTGATCCAGGTGCTTTATCTTCCACCATCTGATTAACAACAATATCCACTTCCTGTAATGAAATTATTTTCATCAATGCAACATTATGATCCGGGGTGATGATTTTTGGAATATGATCTGTGACTTACTTGATGGCCTGTTCCCTTAAGGGAATAGGTTCAGTAAGCAGCTCTTGGAAATAATGTACGAGTTCCTGTTCAATTTCTTCCTATGTTTCCAGCGTTACACCTTCATTGGTTTTGAGCTTGGAGATGCGATTATTGTTGCAGTGTTATATAATTGAGCAGTGGAAGAAGGTTGTGTTCCTTTCCCTTTCTTTGAGCCAACCAATCTTGGATTTTTGTTTCCAAAACATTTCCTCATGTCCACATATTTTTTCTATTCATGCCATGATTTCCTTTTCCTTGAGTTTGTTGTCCACGGTTTGTCCCTCTTCCATGCTGATTTTCTGTATTTTTTCTATCTCTTTTTCTAGATCGCCCTTGTCTTTGAAAATATTCCCAAAGTTGTTGTGGTTCCAATTTTTAAGCTTGCTCTTGAGAAATTTGAGTTTTTGTTGCATGATTTCCATCTTGGAGCATCCCGAGGCATTCATGTTCCCCCACCAGTTATGAACAGAGTCTTAGAAGGTCGGATGAGAGAGCCAGAACTTTTCAAAGAGGAAGGGCCTGAATTTGTGGGCTTCCAAAGTCTACCATTGAAAGGAAATGGGCTAGTGATCCGATCTTGCAGAAGGGAGTATGTTTGTGACTAGGTGGCCACCAAATTCCATGATATTTTCAAAGACTAAGAATCTATCAAGCCTTGAGGCAATGAGCTTGTCTCATCCTCTTCTATTATTCCAGGTAAAGAGACCCTCTGAAGTGGGTAGGTCCACAAGTTTGCAGTTGCTGATGAAGGTTTGAAACTAGGGTCCTTAGGGGTTAGAGTTAATCTTCCTCCTTTTTTGTCACTGAGAGCAGTAATCATAGTGAAATCCCCTCCAAAGATGATATGCGATTCTACATGTTGTTTCCCGAACCAGACCATGTAGTCTAGCAGATCTAATTTATGGGTGGACTTGAGGTCCATAAATGTTCAGAGGATATCCATGAAACTTGGTTCCTAGTATATGGAAAGAGGAAGAAATATAGCTAGCAATGGAAGAGAAATTGTTCAAGGTTACTAATGAGGGATCCTAGGACACGATAATCCCTCCAGAGGAACCTCGAGTGTCTATGACGATACCCTGACAACCCCTCCATATTTTGGCTAACAAGGTCTGAAAGGTGTGGTTAGAGCATTTAGTCTCTTGTAAAAATAAAATAGTTGACTTATCTTGAAGAATTCTTCCTTTGATCATCATGTGATTTGAACGCCCATTGAGGCCTCTTACGTTCCAATAGATGATCTTCATTGGGAACTGGGGGTTAGAGCAGGAAAGAATTCGATTAAATGGGTGTATTGGCCTGATTCAACTAACCTTGTGCCAAGCATGTTGATTCTTTGCATATCTATTTTTTGCCCTTTTTTTGGTTGTCCCTTTGAGTTTTTTGTTTTCTATGGTTTGCTTTGGACTCCAAGTTTGTTCTGAGCTTTTTCTTTTTCCATGGATTCCTTCAAGATATGGATCTGTGTTGGTGGTATGGAGCTGAAATATTTTATGGTGCATGCATCTTCCATTCCCAAGAGATCGAAGCCTCCTATCTCTATCTCCACCATTTCTTCATCCATGAGTATCTCAAGGATATTGTCATCCTGCTGTTGCGACGATCCAGAGACGTTTTATGTAGATATTTCTTTAGTGTTAGGTGGGTTGGTGGGCCTTGTGTCTGGGATCTTGGTGGTTGGTTCATCGTTTACTTCTTGCAGCTGATTTGAGTGCTTCTAGTATGGTTTGTGCCCTTCTTCAGTTTCAGAGTCCTTTGGATCTTCCAGTAGTTATTCCAAAACCTCGAAACTATTATTGGTAGTGGGATGATCTGTTTTTTATCTATATGAGGGTGTTTACAGTTGTGTATTTTTTTCCTTTCATATTTTTGAAAACCCTCCTCATCTCTCTCCTCTGTGGGCTTGAGGTTGGGATTGTTCTGATTGAGAGGGAAGTCCCTGTACAAGTGGTCATGCTTGTGACATTTGCGGCATCTAAAGGGAACATGATCATAATCCAATGGTTGGATCCATTCAGATTCTTCATGCATCAGGTTGATTGAATCCAGGAGTGCCTTTTCTATGTGCATGTAAACACAGATCCTGGTGTATGAAGTGTATTTTTTGTGTTTTGTCTGTTTCGCCACCCTTACATAGCTTCCCAATGTATTTCCTATGTCCTTGAGGGTTTCTTCATCCCAATATTCCTGCGACAATGAGTACATGCGTATCTAGACTGGAGCCCAGGTAAATTCTTCTTTGTCTTGATTGAAACGTTCAGTCCAGTTTCAAAGGTACAACCCTACGGAGTTGAAGAAATAAGGGCCATTGTCTTCAAATTTGCCTTTGTACTCTAGCCAGTGGAAGATAATGGTGAAGAAACCTTTGAATCCCAGTTGTAGGTCATAGTGTGTTTTGGATTTCCATTTTGATTCGATACAACCTATAAATTCTTGTTATGAGGGCCAGACGCCGATGAATTTGTCGATTAGAGCATGGTCCTTCATGCATTGGGCTCTTGCATTGATTCTTTTGACAAGTAGGGTTATGCAAGGTCTTTCTGTAGTTCTTTCTATGCAGGTGCTGGTGGAATCCATTGTTAGGTTTTTCGTAGTCCTTTTTGGTATCTTGTGTTGTTACCGTATCAGAAATGAGAATATTTGTAATGTCCCTTTTTAAGAAATTTTACTAAAATGACCAATTTTCACTTTTTTCCCTATTTCAACCTTTGACTAGTTTTGATGTCTAGGTCTCCAAATTGACACAAATGCTCCCAAATATTCTGAGAATGTATATGACTGATATTAAGACTTGAATATTATGTTCAGGGATGATTTATTACCCTCCAAATACTTCTGCAAACTTGTTTAATATTCTGGCCAAGGTAGGAGTTTTCACTAGCAAATTGAGGTTCCAATTCCCCTAGGGTAAATGCTGAAAATGGCTTTCCAAATGCTCCCAAACCCACTCTAATTTCTAAAAAGAGGTATAGGATGTTTAAGGTACATTATTAAGGTCTCATGTGCATCATTATTCAGTTTATAAAGGCTGTTATAACCCTCTCCCAAACATCTACAAAATCACTAGTTCGACCCTTGGGGAAATGACACCAAATCTTCTTCAAATACAAATAAATTGAATAAGATGACTTCAAATGCTTAAGTGCTGGATAGGAAACATGTAATACTCATCAATGGAATTTCATTCATAATAAATATATTAGAGAAACATTCTTTCATTTGAAATCATCAACATTACAATGGCATACATCAATATAGTGGGAAAATGGTCATTGTTTGCTCATTAATAATCACTTTTACATACAACCATTTGGTATTTCAACCTGATACTTTATGAATATGAAGAAAATATTATATTAATATTATTACAATCATAAATGGACCATGATAATCTCTCCCAAAGAGTACAATAGCTCACCCAAAACGCAATCCCTCAATGAGCAAGAATATGCAATAAAGACTGGAAATGGTTGAGAGAATGTACTGCACTAGAAGAAACCAAGATCTTCCCTATAGCTTACACCTACAAATACAAACTCCATTAAAGTTCCATGAAATACCTGAATGGCCCCTCCAATCACCAACTTGGATGGGAATCTTTCACCCTCGAAATTGGCTAAGGCAAGAAACTAGTCATCCACTAGCTCTCTCTCTTCACAAATGCAAATTTCTCAAATGATAAAAACTCCTTCTCTTGGTTGATCCTTGTATTTTATAAACATCCTTAGCCTTATAAGGTTACCAATCCATACAAAAACTCAAGCCAATTAGAATTATGGTGTGTGCTCATGATTTGTCATGTGTCCTCCCTTCCCTAGCTGCCCATCTTCCCCCAATTCGAGTAGGGACCCATTGAGCTTCTCCAACTCACATGAGCACCTTATTGGATGCTATATTTAGGCTTGGAATGTTATAATGGTTAGATGTCAGCCTTCAGGTCTGAAAAATGTCATAAATGTCATAACATCTTCATCATTGGTGTCATAGATGTCATAGATGTTAGGGAATCTAGCTCAAGAGTCCAAGCAGCTCCCATTTGACTATTCCTCTCCCATGTAATTTGAATTTCCTTCCAAATTATACCTATGATGCATATGGCCAAGTGTATTAGCCTTATAAATCATCCAAGAACATTAGGATTCCCATGGATTCAAAATTGCAAGAGGAGGATGCCATGTGGCA
Organism: Pseudotsuga menziesii; assembly: GCA_001517045.1. Classification (NCBI taxonomy): domain Eukaryota; kingdom Viridiplantae; phylum Streptophyta; class Pinopsida; order Pinales; family Pinaceae; genus Pseudotsuga; species Pseudotsuga menziesii. The sequence continues at coordinate 421,923 of LPNX011197777.1, forward strand.
CATAAACTCTAGCTTGTGTGGGCCCCATAATCTCCATGTGTCTCCATGCTCCATTGCCACTTCAATTTTATCTTGTATTTATTTAATTATCTCCATTATTAAATATTTATTCCATTCTAATGTCTGAACATCATTTATTAGCTCCCTTCTTAAAATTCCAAATATATCCATCAAACCTAGGAAACTAATAGGATTGATGGAATTGTCCTGCTATGCAATTATTTGAATGGGGACATTACAGTCCTCCCCACCCAATATTTCTTGTCCTCAAGAAATTTCAGATTTGGATGCTGCAAAATATTCTCCTCTTCCCATGTGGCATCTTCACTTGGTAGATCCTTCCATTGTACCAAGTGTTATGTTATGGTTCTGCTCATTAATTTTCTTTAGCTGCAATTTTAGTAGTGGCGCTCATGTACTGCAATTTTGTGTTCCCAAAAATAAATAGATGTGGATTGTGCATATTGATATGTCCTGTAACATCACCAATAAAACCAAAAGGATTAATCAAATCCAGAAAAACCAAATTTGTGCAAATAATCTTTACCTCCATATTTTGGAAACCTTTTCTAAAATTTCACTCCTTTTTGCTTCTATATAATTCTTTGAAGTTGGTACTGAGTTACCAAACTTTGAGTTTCTTAAGATTCCAAGAAAATCTCAGAGAGGAACCACCATGCTTGTTGCTGCACTACTCTGATTACAATCATCTTCTCAAGTGGTGACTAAATCTCCAATGTTGCTTGTTGCCCCCAAAATTGAAACCAATGAGATCAAAAATGATTCCAAGGTCCCATATGATCTTGATACATGCATGGTGTGAAATGTCTATGATGAAATGCCATGAAAACTAAGCATGTGAAAATTGAATCCATCTCTCAAGAGGTCTCCCACATAGGAAACTAGAACACTTCTATGCAAAGATGAACTCAAATAACTGAAGGTTGGTTTGCTTTCTCAAACCAACAACCAAACTACTACTCCAAGTGAGATGAAAGCGAGCAATTCCAGGATCCCATTGCTGGTATTTCACCCTTGCAAACATCATGAGTACAAAATATAGATCATGAAAGTACATAACAACATCATGCAAATGTACATCAAGAAGGTGCCTCATCAAAGAATCATGAAAGTGCTTGTACATCCAAGTAAGTAGATCATCATGTAGCCCATACACACAAGGATCAAGTATTATATCAGATCTGCCCCAATGACATAGGTGAGGTTCCCATGTCCCATAATGTTTCTCCAAAAGAATATAATGTGCATCAATATAATCAACCATATTTTCTTTCATCCATGAAGTGGATGAAGAGCCTCCACCAAAATCTGAACCAAATAAGGAGAAAAGAAAACATGAAGACTTCAAGTGGATCAAAGAAGTCTCATAAATACACCCATGAATATGTATATCATCGTGAAATAACAGAGGATTTTGATGCCAATAATAATGTTCTTCAATCATATATCTCTTCACCCAAGTGTGGGGTGAAGTTCCTCCAACATCAAATAGACTAGGCAAGGAGCAAGGAAAATCATAAGTCTCCAAGTGACTCAAGTGAACATCATAGGTGCACCCATGTAGATGTGTATCATCTTAATGTAACAAAGGATGCTGCTGCAAATGTAAATAAGATGGTTCTCTAATCATGTCATCATCAAAAGGAGAGATATAGATTCCATACTCTTCATGTGGCACTATAAAAAGAAACCTTTCACCCATACTTCATTATGATGAATGCTGCAAAATTTGGAAATGTAGGATGTAGGAGAAAGAACCAACTCACCCAAATGATCAGAAAGTGCAAAATTTTCATCATGTGAAGGATCCATAGAGGTAGGATTATGCACCTCCCTTAAAAATGCAAAACTTTCCTCATGGGTTGGTTCTAAGGTGGTGGAATCATGCACTTCTTCAAAAAGTGTGTAACCATTTTCAAGAGGCAACTCAAGTTCCTCTTCCACCACAACAAGTGATTGGCTCTCATCAAGATAATCTTCAAACACATTAAGAACCTGCAATTTTTCATGTTTCTCATGATCCATCATGTCATGAGAATCCTCCAAGCAATCTACCATATGCAAATCTAAAACATATGAGGAATGACAAGTATCTTGCAACCTCTCAAGAAGTTGTTCATTTTGAATTTTGAGCTTATGAATATATTGATTATTCTTCAAGTAGGATTCATGTAACCATTCACGAATCTCAATGACATTTTTTCTATAAAAAATCAAAGACATGAAATTACCTTTGATGTTGCACATTGCTCTTTGAATCTTCTCCATGTCTTCAAGGAAGGATGGCTCCTCCAATGAAGAAACTTTCCAACAAGAATTTGATACCAATGCTTGAGTGTCATGAAGTATTCTAAGGGCCTCATGGATATCCATTTCACTCATCTTCAAAGACCCTTCAAGAAAAAGAGGTTCTCATTGAGGAATATCCTCTTCTTCTTTCTTCTTGATTTGATCAACTTCTTGAAGCTCAAGTGGTGACAAGGAAGTTGACCTTAGTTCTTCATTAGCTACTACAATTTCTTCATCTTTATACTTATGAGAAATTTTTCTTGCAACAACATTTTCAAATCTGATCTCTATGTCACCAACATAGAATTGTGAGCACTCATCAGTAGGTACTCCTTCACAATTCAAGCATCCATTAGTAGATGCCCTTTGGTCCATGTCCACAGTAGAATGTGTTTCAGAATGATATTCAATAGTTTCAAGGCACTCTTCTTCATTATCATGTGATGTTTCCTCATCTTTTTCAAAGTCATTTGGGAGTGACTTTCGATCCTCTTGATGTAATGCGTTTTCTGCTTCACCACCCACAGAAATTGGTGGCTCCTTGGTCTCCTCCATACTTGTGCATTGTTGATTATTCCTTAATGAGTTCTCATTTTCCTTCTTGTAAAAAAATGCATATTTGATAAGATACTCTTGGAAAGAATACCCTTCACGAATATCCCATCTCAAAGTTTTAAACCCCTAGTGGCATGCTTCAATATCTTTGGCTGTAATTTCTTCTTCCCTTGGCCATGGAGGAAGGAAAGTGGGCTTGGTGAGTAGATTATGAAACCAATACATCTCTAAAAAGTTTTATTCAATGGATGGTATTAATTCATAGGTGCAAGGAACATGCTCTGATACCACTATAATGTCCCTTTTTAAGAATTTTACTAAAATGACCAATTTTTCACTTTTTTCCATATTTCGACATTTGACTAGTTTTGATTTCTAGGTCTCCAAATTGACCCAAATTCTCCCAAATATTTTGAGAAGGTATATGAATGATATTAATACTTGAATATGATTTTTAGGGATGATTTATGACCCTCCAAATAATTCTGCAAACTTGTTTAATATTCTGGTCAAGGTAGGAGTTTTCACTAGCAAATTGGGGTTCAAATTCCCCTATGGTAAATGCTGAAAATGGCTTTCCAAATGCTCCCAAACCCACTCAAATTTATAAACATAGGTAGATAATTTTTAAGGTCTCATGTGCATCATTATTCAGTTTATAAAGGCTGTTATAACCCTCTCCCAAACAACTACAAAATCACTAGTTCGACCCTTGGGGAAATGGCACCAAATCTTCTCCAAATGCAAATAAATTGAGTAAGATGACTTCAAATGCTTAAGTACTGGAAATGAAACTTGTAATACTCATCAATTGAAATTAATTCATCATAAATATATCAGAGAAACATTCTTTCATTCTAAATCATCAGCATTACAATGACACACATCAATATAGTGGGGAAATGGTCATTGTTTGCTCATTAATAATCACTTTTACATACAACCATTTGGTATTTCGACCTGAGACTTTCTGAAGATGAAGAAAATAGTATATTAAGCTTATTACAATTAGAAAAGGACCACGAGAATCTCTCCCAAAGAGTACAACATCTCACCCAAAGCGCAATCCCTCCATGAGCAAGAATATGCAATAAAGACTGGAAATGGTTGAGAGAATGTGTTGCACTAGAAGAAACAAAGAGCTGCCCTATAGCTTACACCTGCAAATACAAACTCCATTAAAGCTCCATGAAATACCTGAATGGCCTCTCCAAAAACCAACTAGGATGGGAATCTTTCACCCTCAAAATTGGCTAAGGCAAGAAACTAGTCATCCAATAGCTCTCTCTCTTCCCAAATGCAAATTTCTCAAATGATCAAAATCCCTTCTCTTGGTTGATCCCTATATTTTATAAACATCCTCGGCCTTCTAAGGTTACCAATCCATACACAAACTCAAGCTAATTCGAATTAGGGTGTGTGCTCAATATTTTCCATGTGTCCTCCCTTCCCTAGCCACCCATCTTCCCCCAATTCGAGTGGGGACCCATTGAGCTTCCCCAATTCACATGCGTGCTTTTTTGGATGCTATATTTAGGCCTGTCATATCATAATGGTCAGATGCCAGCCTTCAAGTCTGCAATATGTCATAAATGTCATATCATCTTCATCAATGGTGTCATAGATGTCATAGATGTTAGGGAATCTAGCCCAAGTGTTAAAGAAGCTCCCATTTGACTCTTCCTCTGCCATGTAAGTTACATTTCCTTCCAAATTCGACCATATGGCCAAGTGTATTAGCCTTCTAAATCATCAAAGAACATTAGGCTTCCCATGGATTTGAAATCGCAAGAGGAGGATTCCATGTGGCACAAAAAGTCTAGCTTGTGTGGGCCCCATAATCTCCACGCGTCTCCATGCTCCATTGCCACTTAAATTTTATCTTGTTTTTATTTAATTAGCTCCATTATTAAATATTTATTCCATTCTAATGTCTGAACAACATTTATTAACTCCCTTATTAAAATTTCAAATGTATCCATTCGACCCTAGGAAACTAGTAGGATTGATGGAATTGTCTCGCTATGCAATTATTTGAATGGGGACATTAAAATATTTGTGGTGCCAATGTGTAGAGTTTAGACTGTTTCCTGCTCAGGAACGCTTTTTCCCCTGGATTGATCATTGGTTGTGAGGGAGGGGGCTGCAACCCCTCCCTGTACTGCTGCCATAAGGCATGTTAGGGATTATTAGGGGGATCTTGCCAAGAAGCGAGGTGAGGACGAGATCCGAATTACAGAGCCGCAACTGTTATGGCTAAACCCTAGCCATTAGCGCAGAGCGAGCATCCATCTTCTCTCTTATGCTATTCATTTCCAATCTTCCACCTTGTTAATAGGGCCCTAGACTTGCATTTCAAACCGTTGTATTAAAAACCCCAACCATGAAACATCTTTTTAAAATTGACAAATATACAAATTGCAATCCTAAATAGTTATAAAAAGCTTAAAAACTTAGAGAAATATTAAACAATTATAATTTATAAAAAGACTTTGTTGAAATTGAACCTATCACCTCCCTAGAGATAGCACATGTTCTTAACTATTGAGCCAACTAAAATGAACATATCTTCTAGAATTAGCAGATGTTCTTAACTATTAAGCCAACTAAAATGGACATAACTTCTAAAATTCTACTATTGAATATATAAATTCAAATCCAAAAAAGTAGGGGGTGTACCCCTGCGAAGTGCTCTATTTACAATTCCAAACTTTAAGAGTCGAATCTTTGCAAGAAAAAGATCCCTGCCACGGCTTAAAAAATATATATATATTATTTTATTATCATAATAAAATTTGATTTACTTTTAAACCTTTAATTGTGATTACGATCTACGGCAGATTTACAACACATACTTTTACAAACTTGGGGAAGTGCTAGTTATAATCTGGTTTCCCGAGCAATGCCCTTAGCCCCATCTTACAAAAATAATCGACTAGTTCTTTTAGCAGGCCATGATAACTCTGGTCTAATGGCGCCCCTGGAAAAAATAATGACAGAGTACTTATGATGGTAAAAGGATAAAGATGAGGCGGAGTTATACCACCGTTTTGGTATATTGAATTAATTGGGTGTTTCAAAGATCAAGCAACGACATCAAAGACAGACCAGCAGGCGGACAGGATGAACATGGAACGAATGAGCGGAGCCATGGGAAGACTGAAATCCTTTGTGGGAATAGAAGACGAGGAAGAAGCTCAGGAGCAAAATATCTTCTTAACCGATGATTTATCTAGTCAATGTTCCTTATCTCCTCAGCAGGTATAATTTGGTAGTCATTTCAATCATCAATCTTGCAGTAGATTTGGTAGTCTGAGAAGAAGACTAGTGATTTCAATTGTATTGATCGCCAATTCGTCTTGTTGTCAGAGGATGTATGGATTTGCAGCCTGCCTGGCCTGTGGCCTATTTTGCACACTCCTGGTAATATCTTGCAATCTCATATTACTAATTATATAGTTTTGAATTTCTCTATTTTAGTTGATATTAATGTGGTAGCTGGAAAAAAATATACCCATTCTGGGTTGTTTCCAATAGTGTCATAGACGGCGATATTAGTCACTTGGTGGAGAGACTAATGGGTGGTCAATGACAATTAAATTTAAAATCCAACATGATCAACTTCCTTGCCTGCACTACACATGCCCTGTCAGAAAAGGGTTATGCCTCTTTAAATCCAAAACCTGTGCTTTCAACAGTGCCTCTTTGTTTGTTTGTTGCAACTTTCAGTGTATATTTGCAACAGATTGAACAGAATAGAAAATTGATAACAGAGATAACAGAGATCCCAAATCGAAGAAATGTAGTGCAATTCCTCAAATTCTCTTGTAATGCACTTCTTATACCAATTTTACTTTTGTTTCTATTATGTACAACCCCAGTTTATTAGTTTTTACATTTTGAACTGCACATTTCGATTTCCTTATAAACCCGGCAACTTACATGATTGAAAGAAAAAAATGACCATCTTCAAAGGCCACCGAATTGGAAGGTTAGAATTTTAAGAGAACTATTTCTGGTTACATGGATACTACCCCTATTTTCTTTTATCAAGCAGACGGTGATTGTGCTACTTTGCTTGTTTTCATATTCCACAAGTACTTTTGACAGGGGAAAATGGGGGGCATCATGTACACTAGTAACCGATGCACTTTGGATGATTGATGTCGTGGAGGATGTCCTTTCTGCTATTGGCCTCGGAGGGTATATTGTCCATGCATTTGATGACCCTGCACAGTCCGAAATTATAACCACTTGTTGGTGAATTCCCACCATAAACCACTAGAACTATCTTTTTTTCCCAGTTTCCATTATATTTAAAAAAGTTGCTCTATGAGCATTCTTATCTCTTGCATTGCATGTCCACTTATTGCATTGTATGTCCACTTATTGTTCAAGATGATCTCAGTTGATAAGGTTTGAAAGGTATTATAATGGTGACATTAATTATTTGCTACATGGACATCATTCTGTTTTTCTTTTCTTTTCCACCATCATTGACAATTAGCTTAACCCAATTTTCCTTTATTCATCTCCATAATACATATATTGTGGTTAACATTGGTGTTCTTTATCTAACCTAACTGCAATACTTCTAACTGTAATTCCCACTTACCTATTAAAAGATTGGAGGCTTTAATCAGAGCTGGAAAAGTTATGCCATTTATGAGGGAAGACATCTGGAGATCTCAAGCACAAAACTGAAAACATACAAATTTAACATCCACATTGTTACCCCCTGAATTATTTTGGCAATCTGCAAAATAAGCCAAAGAGGAATCGTTTTGAGTTGATGAAAGAAATGCTGGAAGAGTAGCAGTTTCTTTGGTCAGGGCAAGTCTTTTATATGCTGTCCTTAAAATTGGTGCATGCAAAATCCCTAACAATGTAAATGCACATCACCAGGGCCCTTTGTGTCATTAATCAAAATAAGGATTGCGATACGACACCATGCCTCGTAAGTTTGTTTAACCATTAGTACTGTTAAGAGTTCAGATCTACTGTAATAAAGCTATAAAACAATTCCATGGACTCTGGTGAGTCGTGACATAGGTAGACATGCACAGAAACCCCAATCCTCTATCACTTTCGGGAAGTTGACCTCATCACAGTTCATTTTTTATTTAACACTTGCAGTTGTTACAGTAAGAACCTGTTTGTGGAAATTTCGAAAAGCGGTTCTGCAGAAATGCATGATTGTACGTACATAAAGATTCTGAGAGAGGGAAGTCAGTTGAAGATATTGATATTGGACACCTTTCAAATCATAGACTGTTGAACTAATAGGATAAAGTTAAGATGAATCACAGGCGATATGCTTTAGGTGCTTCACAAATCTCTTATACCTACTGGTTTTCATAAACGTCTTCCTTACCTTCTCCTGTGATTGCAATTCACAATCTATCACAACTATCTTTCTATATTAGATCAAGTTGCAACTTTCAAAGCCTATTTGAAGGCAATTTTACCTTTAATTGAAGGATGAATTAAATCTTCGAACTTCTCTTACAAAAGAAAGCAACATAATGCATTCCTTTTCAATTTGGAAGTTGACAAGTAATTTGTTTCACCGGAAGGTCTAGTTCAAAATTACAGTTCACTAAAAATATTTTTGAAATATTAATTTTCTAACATTTTAAATCAAAGACATAGATACGTAATTGGAAACATTCCCATTAGTTGTTTACATAAATTATAAATACTATGAAATTAATTATCTATATCCATAACAATAGTACACTTTATTCCATTTAGATTTGTTATAATTAAGCAACTCATCAGCAGTTAATGTTTTCTTTTTTATCAAGCATAGATGACTTCTAAATTAAAATGGTTAAGGTTATTAGTTTTAAAGCAAGCGTTTTTAATTTCTTTTCATATTAATGAAGAAAGTTGAAGTTACAACTAGTTTTATATATCCTTCAAATATATTATAAAATAAAATAGAAAAGAATAAAATGATAAAAGGTGAAATTTTAAATTTATATTGTAGCTCTTTAGGTGTTTCATCAAGATCATAAATCATACAAGAGATTTAGAGGTTCATTTAGTAAAATACTTAAAAATGCTAACATGATTGAATTAAGAGTTGTATCTGGTCATGATTAAGCACCAAACCTATGTTGCACTGGTCTTGGGGATGGGGGGATGTAGGGGATGAGTTTCCGGGACGGCTAGAGCACACCCCCAATTTTTCAGGGGACGGCAGGTTGGGGACGGCAATTATATAATATAAAATTTAAAAATAATATATATATATATATATATGTAAGCCTGCACGGGTGTGGCTCATTGGCGGTTCCGTTGTTATGAAGTCACTTGTTGTAAATTGGAGGTCACGAGATCAATCCCATTCGGGTTTACCTGTGTCCCATGTTTTGCGGCGGGTGTGGGGCACCTAGGGTTATAGTGGTAGCGGGAATGGATCCCTAGACCTCGTGTCACGTGAGTACCAGCCCGGCCCCAGTTGTCGATTCCCCTAGTAAAAATAAATAAAAATTATATATATAATTAAAAAAAAATTATTTACATTGAGATAAATCATAAAATAAAAAATCTTTGCAGCAAAATATTAAAATAGCTTCCATGAATTTTTATCATAAAACAATGAAACATTGAAACATCAAAACATACATGTTTGCAGCCTTTGATTGAGATAAATGAATCATAAAAATGAAAAATCAGAACATGATTGCAACATGAAATTAAAATATCTTCTATGTAAACTTTATAAAAAACAGAAAAATTCAAAAACATAAAAAATTCAATTCCAATTTAAAAGTTAAGAGTTATGAATCATTCATGAAACATAAAAGACTAAAGTCTACAAATGTAATCACATAAATATTTTAGGCTTTAAAGTTTAAAACTTGAAATTCATATGCAAAAGGAAGAGTCTATCTAATAAGCATAATGGGTAGGGTTTTAAGTTTTTAAATTTTTAAATTTAATTTTTTTAACTTTTTTTTAATGTACAGGAAAGGGGACGCGTGGGAGTCCCCGATTGGTCTAGGGACTTCACGGACGTCCCCGAAAAGTCCCCTATTTTTTGGGGTACGGCGAAAAAGTCCCCGAGTTCCCAATGGAGTACCTGACCATTTGGGGACGTTTCCGAGGAGTTCCAAAGTCCCCAGAACCCCGGAATGCAGGGAATGGGTGAAATTTTAAGGGGGACGGGTCCCCGTGCAACATAGCAGCAAACTGTTCCTAGGAAGTTTTGATGTAATGTAAGGGAGAAAGAGATATATGCATGCTTGTGCACTATATTTTTCTTCAAAATTATTTGATCATTTGGACCTTAATTCTGTATGGAGTTATTTTGGCAAGTCTTCTAAGTCTTTTTTATTGGAACGCTTTAATATTTTTGTCTAAAATAGATAGATAGATTTTTATAATATCCACTAGAGTCAAATTCAGCTGATAAGGCCACAAGAGATACAACAACCCAACCAAGTATGAAGGTACAAAGCTGCAAATTCTCTCTGCCACTTTTATCTTCTCATATAGTAATTAAAGTTTAGGTTAAATAAAAAAAATGATGTCAAATACTATAGAGGCCATGTCCTAGTGAAATTATTACGTTAGAGATCAAGAAGTCATCCATTGAAGTGCCTCAAAAGACAAAATCCTTTAGGAGATAAAATCATGTATAGTTTGGTCTGAGGTGGCAAGTGTAATCATTAACTTTGTGATCAAATCTAAGGGCCAGTTGGTAGGTCATTTGCATTGCTAAATGTCTATAGGACAAGTCTAAAGTTGAATACCAAGCAATAACTAAAATAGGAGCTCAAGCAAGGGTTGAAGAAATGCATGTCCTAATAGTCAAGGCTAAATTAAGAGGAAGAATCTAGTGATAAATTGTTCTAAGCATAATGAACTAGATTGCCTCTGGTGTGAGACCCTCCTTCAGGGTTGTTATGCCCCAGATTGTCTGCAGAGTGCCTTTCAGGATATACCAGAGTGAAGGGGTCTTTTGCCATTGTAAAAGGCCAAGTCTGGGCTTGTTTACCTGAAAGTGTTGGTCTAGTTGGGCTCAAGACCCATGGTCTAGTCATGGCAGGTCCTCCTGGTTTTCATTCCAAGGAGTATTGGCTTAGTTGCTTTACAGATTTCTCCTTGATGGGTGGAAGTCCCCCATCATGTTGGGCCTTTGTGCCCTGGGTTGGTGCTCTGGTGCTTCTATCACACCCCTTTATATGGCATTGATGCCTTGAATCCAATATGGTACGACACAGAACAAACAAAGAAGAGGCCTCCTTAAGATAAATAGGTATCGAAAGGATTCGCAAATTTGGTGAAGAGAATTTTTGGCTCAACAGAAGAAGCATCCATCATACATACTCAGTTTTCCCAATTTCTCATGTGGCTAATGCAAGTTCTCTTCATATTGATGCTTTGTCTAATAGGTGCCATAACAAGGATCCAATAGATTGGTGGTGGCTTTTGGTGCATACACTATAGAGTTATAAACATTATCTATATTGTTACACTCACAAGTAACCAGTTCCTTATTTAGTGAGAGGTTTTGGCGATTTATCTTTTATTCATTCATTGAATAGAACACACTGTGATCTAAGAAAGTAGTGAACCTAGTCTACATTTATAGTACTCTTCAACTTCTTGCTCAGAAAGACTTGGGGTACAAGGATGATCCTTTGAATAATGGGACCAATACACAAATGATGCTGTCTGTGGATGAGGAGATTGAACTGGATGACCTTCTTGAGATGCCTGTAATTATAAACCATGTAGATGAGTCAATGCTTGAGAGTAAAGTGTACATGGAGAGCATCTTGAACAATGATTGAGAAGATGAATATCATGTGGTAGCAGTGGAATACTTCTAATTCCTGACTCTACTATCTCGTATTTCCATTATTGATTTATAAGTGAAAATTTATGACTGCTGAGCAAATGCCATTGAGCATCTTTTGCAAGTACTTTATTAAATGTTTGGATTTTGATCTTTGAACTCGTGACTTTTACGATGCAGCTCATGAGTATCAAACTACAAACTGACAATTTTTAATGATGTATGATTCAATATCAGTAGTCAATGAATCAAAATATTTTTTTTTTACATAAAATTTAATTCTGATTTATAAATTTTATTTTTTGCGTGACATACCCTGGCACCCTGGTGACTTAGTACAACTAATAAGATGGAAGTGCACTTTTTATCATCTTCCCTTGAGAACCTCAGAATATGTTGTTTACCATTGGCTTCACCTCATATGTTTTTGCTTCTCCATTGGGCAGCACTCCCTGGTCCATTTGACAAATGACATGCATCTATGGGAGACACATCACACAAAACTCTATCTTCATGCAGACCAATATTAAATGATAAAAAGAAAGACTTATTTAGAAACAAGTTATGTCCATTTATTAACCATGAAATTCTGTATAGAGTTGGATTCAAAAAAGTTAAAACAGGTCAGGTTCAATTTTTAGACTCTGTTATTGCTTACCAAATAATCAAAAGATACAATATTGTGTTGATTTTTCTGAGTAGCATCAAGAGCCATTCTTTGAGGAGAATGGAGATCCCTGGAGGCTGGTCCGGGACCAGGATGTGTACCCAATCCAGCACTGGGGGACTCAGCCTAGAGTTAAGTGACCATTTTGTTGAATGGTGACATCTGGTCTGGGACCAAGATGTGGACCCAGTCCAGCATTGGGGGGACTCAACCTAGAGTTGAGTGACTGTTCTGTTGAATGGTGACATCTGGTCTGGGACCAGGATGTGGACCCAGTCCAACACTGGTGGGACTCAAGCTAGAATTGAGTGATCATTTTGTTGAATGATAATATCTGGTCGAGGACCACGATATGGACCCAGTCCAACACTGGGGGGACTTAACCTTGTGTTGAGTGACCATTCTGTTGAATGGTAGACATCTGGTCCGGGACCACGATGTGGACCAGTCTAGTACTGGTAGATTCAACCTAGTTCTGAGTAGCCATTCCTTGGAATGGAGGCACCTGGTCAGTTACTAGGACTTAGCCCGGGGTTGAGGGCCAGTCTCTTACAGAATGGAGGCGCTTGGTCTGTTACCAAGTAATTGACCTAGTGTCAAATTATGCAACCTATGGCTAAGGCACCTGGTCTGTTACCAAGAAGGCACTATAAGCCCTAGACTGGGTCTAGGCATGTGTGACACTCTGACCCTTGATTAGTGGGCTCCGCGGTCTTCTCCAAGGCTTAGCTACCCTTGGTTAAGACACCTTAGTACCAAATCTTGGTGTCACACAGAGTGTGAGATAAAAGCATTAGTAATTCTCTTTGTTCATGATGATGTACTTTGAGTGGTGATGAAAGACCACCTTAACCACTTGCATTGACCATAGGGGCACTTGAAGAAGGCTAAAAGCAAAACTAAAAAATACATAAGGACTTTTGGACCACAGGTAAAAGTAAAAAATACATAAAGACTTTTGGACCACAGGTAAAAGTCATAAATACATAAAGGACTTTTGGACCACAGGTAAAAGTAAAAAATACATAAAGGACTTTTGGACCACAGGAAGGCTAAAGGTAAAAGTGAAAATTAGAAAAGAATAAAATAATATTATTTTGTTCTTTCTAATTTTGGCCCACTTACAGGTGACTCAAAGGATATTAACGAAGATCAATCCATTTCATTATCACACGCACTTGCTCCCACAGGTACAGTTGCTCATCAGAAGATCTCATAGGTTTTGAAGAAGAAGGCTCTTATGATTTTTCCCTAGCATGGATGAGTCTAGCTAGGGCATCATCATTCATTTGAAGATAGACCCTAAGCTAGGGTTTCTTATAAGTCTTACAGCACCTAGGGTTTTACCCTATCTTCTCTTCTTCTCACAGCGCACTCAACCACTCACACGGGAAACTACAATTATTACCTTGGGAAGGTAGTTATTTCTCTGGGCAGCCTTCTTTTCTCCCACGACAGCCCTATCTCTCTCTCGGGCAAGGTTTGGGCTGTTCATCAGACATTCGGGCAGGCCCTAATAGTACTTGGGCTGCCCACGACCACCCACAGGAAACCCTATCAGGGCTCCGGGAAGCCTGCTAGGGGTATCTGGGCACCCAAGCAAGCTCTTAAGGGCTTTGGGTAGGCCCAGATATACCTCGGCCAATAGACAGAGGTCTGCTAACCTCCACCAGCAACAGCAGAGGACTCGGCCCTAAGTTTGGGTTGCCCAAACAGAACCCGGGTAGGCTGATAAGCTTTCCGGGCAGGAAGATCAACCATCCGGGCATATTTGAGCAGAACCGAAGGGAGGGGCAAAAGGGGTTCTGGGCAGGCCAAAGCAAGTTCGGGCAGCAGTATGAAATTCAGGCAGGCTAACCGAAGGTTCGGGCAGGTTAGTAGGAAGTCCAGGCAGGCATACAGGGTCTCAGACAGCTAATCTGGGCAGCCTGCTAAATTTGGGTAGGAGAGAGAAAAATTAGGGCAACAAGCCCTAATTTGTCAAAAAGCCCTAGTTGGGTGTTTTATTGTAAATTTGGATTATTTTGTAATTGTGGATCTGTGGTACAAACCCAGTTAGGGTTTGTGGAATTTTGAAGAAAAACTCAGTCATCTCATTTACGAGATGAACTACTAATGCTTTTGGGGTTTTTGTCCTTTAAAGGATTCACCAGTGAAAAATCCTGTGTTCAATGTGTTGATGTGTTAATGTTGTTTTTACTGCACTTGTCAATTGTTATCAGTTAGTCTGCAAATTTTTTAAGTATTCATGCTAATGCTAAAATTCAACATATTGATGATAAGTTTGTATACTTTGCCTTGGATTTTACATATTGCCCTAAATAACCTTTTCTTTTCCAATTTGCTCTGGGGCTCTTCTTTGTAGATATATTCAATTCCTACTACAAGTAGTTCTTTTCCTGGTACAATTAATTTCTTGTTAGCGTTTCTGTGGACATTTGCTGGCCTTATGCCTGTCAACAATGAAAATGTAACATATTAAAGGCTTCCTAAAGCCTCCATATCTTTGTCCTCTACCTTATCCTTGATGTCCATTGCGTTCACAATTTTCTGGTCCTAAGGCTCTATCATTACCATCTTTTCCTTTGCTTCATTTTGAGCATCTCCTCAGGCTGATCTGGGTGTGCTTCCTCCAGCTTCAAATCATGAGCCAGTCACCCTTGTATTTGTGATTTTAACTTTGTTTCTTTTACCTTTTCATCTTCCTTCAATGCATACTTGGAGGCCTCCCTACAGAATGTAGGTTGACCAGTGTTAGTTCACCATGAGGCTTGAATCTGGACAGTGGAAACATAGTCCTTTAAGGGTATCTAACTTGTTCTTCATCTTCATGCATTTTTATTTTAATTTGCAGTTTTGTAAACTATTTTGTGTACTCTTGCATTGACATATCCGTTTGCTTCAAATTCTGAAGTTTCCTAAATAGGGTCTTATAATTGTGTGATGGCAGTTATGTAGATTGCAAAAATGCGTGATCAAGCAATTTTGTCATTGATCTAATTTTCTCTTTGCCTTTACTTAATTCTTTTGCAGGTGATCCCACAATAAGTTTGCATGGGACTTCATCTTCCTCAACAAACTTTTCTTTGCTTGGATCATTTTCAGCAGTGTTCTTTATGTCTAAACATTTCTTGAGCTCTTGAACCCAATTTATCAATTCATCCAAATTGGTATCTACTAAAAACCTTGACACCTCACACTGGGCTCTTTGTTTCGATATTGCTTCTATGAGCTGTTAGAATTATTAGTGAATTTAAATATTATATATATGGCCACAGCTCATGTGTCATTGTTTCTTGTAATTATGTCTACGACCATATTCTTTATTCATTTATTGTATTACTAGTTATGGTCGAGGTTGGCCTAGTCAAACTTGATCTGTAGGCACAATAACCTTCTTGGGGTGTGTTCCCTTGTTTTATGGGTCCATAACTATTTCTTGAAGAGACACCCACCCCTTTGAATGGATGCCTCGTTTGCGTTATGTATAAATTCACAACTCAAGCTCTCATTTGTATCATCTCATCTTGCGATCTTCTTTATCTAAAATAGAAAGTGTTATGAGTGTAAGGGCACTCAATTTTGACGTTCTTTCTTGTGATTGGTATCTTTCTCTTTGGTGCATGTGTGTATTTCTGTTTTTCAGCACTTGTACTTGGGTTTTGCACTCTTTCTAGTGCACTAGACCAATCTCTCTCTAGCGCACTTGTGAGGGGTACCCGTCCCCAATGGTTGGGTTTGTGTCCCCGTCTTGGGTACCGTCCCCAAGTCCCGGAAACCGAGTCGGGTACTTCATAGCAGTGTTGCAAACATCGGTGCGGCGAAAAAATTGACAAGGTCCAGGAAACATCGTTTTGGGATATCTCGGCAACACATCGGCAATAAATCGACAAACTTAAAAAAATACAAAAATATTCATTTTCACCTTTAGAAAAAACCGTGAAAAAATCGACAATATCTCGGGATAAATCGGGAAAAAATCGACAATATCTAGAGAAAAAATCGCCTCAAAAAAATTGACAATATGTCGGGATAAATCGAAAAAATCGCCGAGCTAAAAACTTGCCATTTCTCGATCGATGTTGGTAACACTGCTTCATAGATGTCCCCTGAAGTCCCCGTCGAATTCCTCAAGTATCAGGTACATTTGGCCCAAAAACAGGAAACTTTGCTCATTTTGGGGACTTCGAGGAAACTCCAGTATGTGAAAAAAAAATTACCTTTACAAAGAGGGACGGGGTAGTTGTGGGTCCCCCTACCCTCTCAAGACCCCACGGGCCTGTCCACTTCTCCCAACACAGAGTGGAGTCTTGACTTTTGTTGGAGCTTTCGAGAGGAGAGCTTGCTGCACAAAGGAGAGGATACATGTAGAGGAGAGGCAAGACAAGCTTAGGTTGTTTTAGACTTAAAAGGTTTGTGCTTTTAAGTTAATGACATGGCACTATCTAGCTTGGAGGGGTTGGTATCTAATCTTAGACTGTTTCTTCTAGAAGATCGCCTTATTCTTTTATGACTCTGGTTCTTGTCATTGGATTTTTCTTGGCATAGTTTGTGTTTATTGTTGATCCTTTGTGCAAGTTGTTCCAAAGTTGTTGCACAAACTGTATTCTTTGTCCTTCATGAATGATAGAAAACCTACTTTGTTGATGTTTGTGTAGACGTTTCTATGCATGTGCATATTTCTAATTTTGAAAAACCAAAAGCTCCATCAACTATTGTCATGTTTATACTTAAGGTTCACATGNGTAATGTGCATGTTAATTGTACTTGTTACTTATTGAAATTGAATACTAGTGAAAAACAATTTGATTTAATTTATTATTATATATATATATATATATACATAGTACCCCTGACGTACCCAAGTCCCCTGTTTCAAAAAGTGGCGTCCCCATCCTCGTCCCTGTACCCAAGTTTCTTGGCAACTTAGTGAGGGGGCTATTTCAAAATTTAAGTGAGGTTTGGCTCCATGATTCTTCTATTGACCCTTATAAATCTCAACATGCCATCGGAGCGGTTGGGAACCTCTCTCTATTCTCTTGGATGATTAAAAAACTATTGGCTAGTGGTGTTGTGTCTTACAGTGCAGAACTAGGGTTTTATTAGATTATCATTTTCTAGGGTTTTTTCTAGGGGCTCTAGAAGTATAAATCTTAATTTTTTTTAGATCTTATAAAGGTCTTGTAGGCTTGTAGCACGTAGTGGATCCATCTTTCATTGCACATCTGGCCGTGTACACTGCATATTGGTCCTCTTCCACTTCACAGGAATAGATTGTTGACTCTAGAGCTACTTGGCATATGACAAAACACCAACTCCTCTTAGATTATTGACATCAGCGTAGTGGTGAGAAAGTGATTTCTAGTGATAACTCAACTTCGCCTGCTTTAGTATGTGGCGATGTTGTCATTGGCACTACCAAGTTTGGGGAACTCCATGTTGCAGGAGTAGGTTTTGTTCTTCTCTCTATCAGATCAATGGGTAATAAAAGACATTGATGATGGTTTTAAAGTGCTTGCCTATGGATATTGTGATGAATCTGACCATATGTTCAAGTTGGGGTTGTGTCTTACAGTGCAGAACTAGGGTTTTATTAGATTATCATTTTCTAGGGTTTTTTCTAGGGGCTCTAGAAGTATAAATCTTATAAAGGTCTTGTAGCACCTAGTGGATCCATCTTTCATTGCACATCTGGCTGTGTACACTGCATATTGGTCCTCTTCCACTTCATAGGAATAGATTGTTGACTCTAGAGCTACTTGGCATATGACAAAACACCAACTCCTCTTAGATTATTGACATCAACGTAGTGGTGAGAAAGTGATTTCTAGTGATAACTCAACTTCGCCTGCTTTAGTATTGTGGCGATGTTGTCATTGACACTGCCAAGTTTGGGGAACTCCATGTTGCAGGAGTAGGTTTTGTTCTTCTCTCTATCAGATCGATGGGTAATAAAAGACATTGATGATGGTTTTAAAGTGCTTGCCTATGGATATTGTGATGAATTTGACCATATGTTCAAGTTGGGGAAGAGCCCAGTTCTCTTTCAACATGAAATCTTAGTTCTTCAACACAAAGGATTTGTTGATATGGTGGCTAATATTGACAATACTAGTAGGGTATGGCATCAGCATTCAGGTCATACAAACTTTGGTTCCTTGTGACATATGAGTCGTTTTTAGATGGCTAAAGACCTTCCATATATTGAGCCACCTAGTGGGGGTTATGAAGGATTTATATTGGGGTAATCATCAAGAGTCCTTTCCTAAAGAGACAATTGTGTTTCAATCTTGTAGTGGTTCATAGTGACATTTGTGGGCCTATGACCCCTCCTATGACAACTCAATCTCTTGGGGGAGCTAAATAGTTCCTTACTGTTACGCTACACTTGTACCAGTGCACCTTCAGTTGTTTTCCCAAGAGAGGGGGTTGCATTTTTTTTGGGCCAGGATACAGATGTTATCAGTACTTTTGAGGGATGGTTATGGCCAGACCCTTTGGTTCTTCCTTTACGAGTACTATGGCTTAATGGCACTGCTGATTGCCCTTTGTTGGGGTTCTTTAAGCCTAGGGTTGGTGTCTGGGGCTCTTACGGGTAGGTCACTGGGTCACATGACCCCCTCCTCTATTTATTACTTCGGTGATAGTTGTTTCAGCTATGAGGCTATTGCTTCCTCTTCCAGTCACCTGACACACCCTTCTTGGTCCTCTTTTAACATAGTGCCCTCCTTCCTTGGGCATTTTCCAGTGATGATGTCATCATCTCATCTAGGCCGTACTGCTTGATTTGGGGGGGGTGTTGAGGGATTATCAACATTGTTGGGGTTAGAGGGGGCATGACGTCCCCCCCTGTGTACTCCAGCCTTCAGTTCAAAGTAATTTGCTAATTTTTATCTATTTTAGTCATTTTTGGGTAAACTGTGGGGAAAATGCCCCAAGTTACTCACAAATTTGATTATTTTATGTGATAATTTTAAGTTGACATTTTATAATTTCAAATTGACATTTTAAGGCACGTTGGCCTGGTTTATTTGTAAAAGTGAGAGTGAGAACTTATAAATAGATCTCCTCACTTCATTTTCAAATCGCAACATATGGGACAAAAACTTCATTATGCTACTTTTTTACCCAAGATAGACTTATGAAGTGGTGCGCACCTCTTGGAGGGTTTTTCTCTTGCTCTTGTGGATGAAGTTGGATCCTCTCTTTGGTTTTCTAATGCTTTGTGGATACTAGAATGGTTAGAAGAACTCATGCTCAAGTAAGTCTACTCTATTCTTAGTCTTGCTTGATGAATGGTAGGTAAATCTTGCTTCTTGAATAATTGAATAGTAGCCCTAGGGCTACATTCTCTTTGAATATGACCTTTCATCTACTTTCTATCCCTTTAGCATAGTAAAAACGCTCTTAAGAGAAGGTTTTTACGAAGTTTAGCTTTAGATTTTCAACTTTGCCCTAGTTTAGGCTCTTGAAACTAACCCTAGAGGTTGTTTCAAGAAGTCCCTACCTAGTTGACAAGGAGAAAGAACTCCAAGAGGAAGGTGAGGGCTAGGGTTTAAGGGTGATATCCACAAAAACCCTAAGTTGTCACTCTTTTACCAAATTTTCTTGCATATGCATCTGTAAATTTGCATTTTCATGGTAGAATTAGGATTAGAATTAGGTCTGCAATTTTATGTCTAAAACCCTAAAAATCAAATTTTTTTTTTTAATTTTTGGCCTCCCTAAAATTTCAGCCCTCTCTCCTACAATTTTGGCCTGCGTTTTGTTTATCCCTAGAAACACTAGGGCGAAATTTTAGTAAGCCTTAAAATACAGAAATTCCAAAAAACCTAAATCTGCCCTAAAAAACCCTAAAAACAGTCCTGAAGGATACCCATTTTTGGCTGGCCTCTCTTTTCAAACCCATCGGTCCCTCCTCTTGAGGATTTTCCAAGGCTGTAAGAGCCAATAGATAGCCTTCTTTCCTGCTGTCAACAGGTCTGCAATAATTGCAGACTGTCACCATTAGACAGTCATCTAACCTTGTTATTTCGCCTGCATATAAACATAACAAGGATTAGCAATTAATTAGACTTTTCTACTGAACCAAAAGGCTGCCACATAGATGATAAATTAGGTCTGAAATTACTTTGTATACAGCCTGAAAATTTACATTTAATGCATGAATAAAGTGGTTGAAATTGGATTTTGTATTATCCACACCCTTGGATTACCTTATTGCTGCTGTACATTACTATTGAGTTGACTATCACACTGCTGGCATGAATATAAGTCTGAAACATACTTATCTTTAAACTTTCGTATATTACTGAAGTGGTCTGACATACATATAATGCATACATGGTGATACACTGATACTTGTTTGAATGCAAGGTTATTTTTCCTACACACCTTGCATTGGTAACCTCATTGCTGTTATAAAATTGTCATAATTAGGACTGCCATACTGTGCTACTGCTGCTTTACTTATATAAGTTGTCATACTTGTCATTGGAAGGTTATTGGTTGGTTACCTACTGCTAATTGAATGGTATATGATTATATGGTTAATGTTGGTAAATGATCTCTTGTATGTTAAGGCGTTATTGAATTGACTTTGCTAAATCTTGATTTACATACTTGGACGATTGTTCTTCATATATTGATTGGACACATTTGTATTGTCGCCTACAAGTGCTTTCTCTTCCTAAGATAGCTTCCTAAAGGTACTGGTCACTAACATCCTTGTGTAGAATACATAGTTGCTTGTCCAAGTGTCTTGCAGAAGGACCCTCTCCTTGGAGGTTACGACACTCCAAAAGAGTTAGAAGTGTGATCAAGGTGACATTGGGTCACACTCCTATTGCATTTGTCTATCGGACACTAGCCCTTCTAATTGGTCTGGCAACACCTTACTTTTACTGATTATTTTTCTTGTCTTACTAGGAAATATATTGTTCAATCCAAGAATGATGTTTTTTCCTTTTTGGAAAATTCAAGTATTTCAAACTATTAGTGGAGAATCATGCCGAGACAAAGATCAATCGCCTTAGTATTGGTCATGGAGAAGTTTATACCAATAGTACTTTCCAAACATTTTCCAAATATCACAGGATCTCTTGGGGTAATACTCTTTCACAAGAAAACAAAGTAGTTGCTTGAAAGAATAAAGGTATTACGGAAATGGCTTGATATATGCTTGAAGGATCCAAAATTACAGGAGAAGCAGTTGTTTTTGTAGCTCACACCATCAACTGGATTACCACTCATGCAATTTGGGATGACTCCATACGAGAAATGGTATGGCTCCAAACCCCTAGTCTATCAGTTTAGAATTTTTGGATCAAGTGCATATGCTCGTATTGCCAAGGCAAAGCAAAACAAATTGGAACCCAAAAGTCACTGTTGTATTTTGGTAGGTTACAGAGAAATTTCAAAGGCATATCATCTATATGATTGCTCCACTCATCAAGTGATGGAATGGAGGGATGTAGTATTTGATGAAGTCTTTTCTCACAATTTGTTAGGACCTTTCCCATTGCTTCTACAAATGTTTTGCAAATAGTTTCAATGGATCTCTCTTTTCCTCACTCTAGTGATGATTGTTTTGATTGTTAGGACCTTTCCCACCTATGAGTGTTTCCTCAAGCATTCTTTCTACAGTGATAAGTCAAATGGAAATTGATGGTGAGACTCTTATTGACCCATCTGAAGTCTCTTCTTCTGTAATGATTGCACCTCATAATGCTCTTGCAATTGTACTACTCAATAATGCAGATTATATTCCTCCATCTACTCCAGAAAGTCCAAGGCCTATGCCTAAATAGGCTTTATCTACTCTTTCAGACTTTGCTAAGTTCCTTTCTAAAGGTGAACTTGGTCCATGCCAGCGTTTACGTACTACACAGGCCCTTCTTACCTAGGTCGACACGAGTAGAGACCCGTTTACTTATAATTAGGTCAAAAGCTCCCCTAAATGGGAAGGAACTATGGCTACTGAGTATGAGGCTCTGACAAAAAAATAGATGTTGGAATTGGTTCCTTTACCTGAGGGAAAGAATATTGTTCGTCGTAAATGGTTTAGAAGACCATAAATGCCATATGACGGTGACGTACATTGTACATATTGACAACGTAAGGCCAGGTTTGTTGTGAAAGGTTTCTCACAGAAAGGAAGTATTGACTGCAATGAAACCTTTTCTTTGGTTGCAATGGACTTTATCTATATAATTCTATCTCTAGTTGCTTCATAGAGATGGGAGGTTCATTAGATGGATGCCAAACGTGCTTTCCTTCATGGCGATCTTCAAGAGGAAATCTATATGCGACAACCATTAGGGTTTGTTCACGAAGGTTCAACACCAACACCACTTGTTTATCAACTTAAGAAATCCCTATGTAGGATAACGAAAGCACCTCGTGCCTGGTATGAGAAGATCTGTAATTTTTTTCTCAGCCATGGCTTTTGTCTTTGTGGGAGTGAACATGATCTCTACATTGGTCATCAGGATAATCAAATGCATACTACTATGCTCTATGTGGATGATTTGATCCTGATTGGTAGATCGACCTCCCAAATTAAAGAACTAAAACTAAGGCTTCAAGGTTCATTTGAAACGACTGATCTTGGTCTGCTTCATTACTTTAGACATTTAGGTAACTTACTCTACCTCCAAGATCTTTCTCTCTCAACCTCAGCATGTTTTGGATTTGTTGCATGGTGCAGGATGGAGGATTGTAAGCCGGTTAGCACTCCTCTTGCCACTAGGATGAAGTTTTAGGCATTTTATCCCTCTATTTTATTTGAGGCAACTATCTATCATTTTTAGTGGGTAGTCTTCTCTACTTTACTCATATTTGACCAGATATTTCCTTTGCTGTCATTTTGTGTTCCTGGTATATGCAGGCACCTCATGAGAATCCCTGGTAGGCAGTCAAACGTACTTTGTGGTGTTGGGCTATTTAAAGGGTGCCACTCACATGGGATATTCACTATGCAACAGGAGCCCCTATCCATTTTCAAGGGTTGTTTAATGTAGACTGTGCTGGTGATCACGACGGGTGTTGGTCAACCTCAGGTTACTTGTTTACTCTTGTTTCTGGACCAGTTTCCTGCTCTTCTAGGAAGCAACAGAGTATGGTTCTATCTTCTATGGGAGTTGAGTGTCAATCTAGTGAAACTTGTTATGTAGGTTCAATAACCCTCTTTGGTGTGTGCCCTTGTTTTGTGGGCTCATACCCCCATCTTTAAGGGATACCACACTTGAGTTGTGTATTTGTACACAACTTAAGCTCTCATTTGTATCATCTCGTCTTGTGTTCTTTGTGATCTGAAATGCACAGTGCTATAAGCCTACGGGCACTAAATTTTGCTGCTCTTATTTGTAATTGTCATCTTTTTTTAAGCGTAGTTGTGTATTTCTGTTTTTCAGCACTTGTGCACTGCTTTGGTATTGCACTCTCTCATGTGCACTAGACCTATCTCAATCTAGTGCACTTGCGAGGAACATATTTCAGAATTTGCATGAGATTTGGTTCCATCGATTCTTCTGTTAACCCTTATAATCTCAGCTTGAGCCTCTACATGGGGCCAAGAGTTCAAATTTGAGTGGCTGCAACGCTTCGTCTACCATCTTTAAAATTTTCAATTGATAATCTCCTTTTATAGCTTCTATCCTTCTGCAGAACTGATCATCCATATACCTTCTGTCCCCATTAATCTGGTTTCCTCTTCTTCCCTCACCTACCACATCTCCTTTGTGATCCATACCTATTGCTTTGATACCAACTCGCAGAGCAAAACTAGTGTGTTCCTCGTTTGTTTACTTATGTACAAATTGCACCCCAAACTGATGTTGCAGAGGTGACTCCTTGCTGTTCTCTTGTAGACAACTTGCACCTCCTCAGTGGCCTGCAATACCCTGCAACAACAAACAGCTAGATTTTCTGTGAAACCAGCTTTATAGAGCAAACAAAATCTAACATCATGAGAGAGGAACATGACAGAAAATCAGATCTTGTCTTGGATTAATCTTAATGCAAGAAAGGACACAATTTTTAGTGTATTCCATTAATCTCTCGTGTCCTAAAGTTTCATTTAGGCTTTTGTGCCTGAGTTATAAAATTCAATGATCAATCACATTTCTGACAATCCAAAGTTCAAACATTTCAAGAAAAATAATTGGACCAAATTTTGAAGAGTGATAGAGTTTCCAGACATGCCAGTTTTTGCAAGTGAAAAGTTTGACTTGTCCATTTTGGCATCTTCTGCATGGAAGGAATCTTGCCTCTGATTTTGGATGATTTGGTGTTTTGGTTTGCAAATATTATCACGCACTGGGATCTCTCAGCAAAAACAGACAGTTTTTCTTCCCGTTTCTACTTTGTTTTGAGTCTTATCAATTGATGAATGTGCACAGGGAATTTTCTTCCTGATTTTGAATGATTTGGTGTTTTGGTTTTCTAATATTATCATGCACTGGGGTCTCTCTGCAAAAGTAGACAGTTTTCTTCCTGTTTCTTCATTGTCTTGAGTCTTATCAATTGATGAATGTGCATGATCTGCTTGAGTTTCTATGGGCAGTATTGGTTTAGCTATTGGAATGCACTTTGCAGTTTTATTGATCAGTTTGAAGCAATTTACTAATTTAGCAAATTTGAACCATTTGAAAAAATAGGATGGCAAGACATAAAATGCCACACTCATATGACATGATTTTGTGGCTCCTTTCTTGCAGTCATTACTTGTATTCCTCAGCCCTATTAAGTTTGCTGTCACATTCACGTTCGGCAATCTACTTTCTTTAGGCAGGTTTGTGAATACACTAAATAATGTTGTACTAAATTATTTGTGTTTCATGGTATTACATTTACTTGGGTTGAAGACTTAAAGTTCGACAACTCTCTAATAAATGACAAGTCAAATTTTGTTTTTCATTGAATCTGTGTACTTTGCATACTTTCACTCTTCTGTTGGAGAGCACTGTTCCTTGTCTGTAGGGTTCTTCTTTTCCTGGGGAAATACGGAGTACACCTGTTTCTATTATGTTTTCAGTTTGATTTTTTTCTGTTTTCCATGTTTTGGTAAGAACTTAGGCTTTCTGGAAACCTTAAATGCTAACAGTGTTGTTTTCTACTGTACAGCACAGCCTTTCTCATAGGACCAATGCGACAACTGAATATGATGTTTGATCCTGTACGGATTGTGGCATCGGCTGTGTTTCTTGGTAGCATTGCTATTGCTTTGTTTTGTGCACTATATGTAAGTAATGAACTGTGTTTGATTGCCTGACGACTCCTATTTTCTTATGCATCAGGAATACAGACTTATTTCATTTGAATCATTCTACCTGCATTTCTTTACTGAATTTTTCATGAGACAGATAATGCATTGATGATTTTTATGGCTTTTGCAGATTCATAGTAAACTTTTAACACTTTTGGCAATTATCATAGAATTTTGTGCACTTATCTGGTAAGATTGTATTTGGCGTTTCTCTAATGCTTGTTTGCTTCTGTTTCTGTCATCGTAGAACATGTATTAAATAGCTGATTGCCTTGGTGATTTGTAACCATATAAAGGAATCTATACTATTGCAGTAAATTTAGTTTCTGTTCAATTTCTTTAAGTGATATTCTGTGGCACGGACTTGAAGGTTCAAGTACTGCATTTCCTCTAGTATTTTAGGTTAATTTATGTATATTTTATGTTTTTTCTATCAATTTTGGATACTCTATTGAACAATCTCTCTTCTTGCCATGGAAAATTAGGATTTCTATTAGCATGCTAATTTTGTTCCAATTATTAAAACGTTTTGCTAAAATAAGAAAATGACTAGTCTCTGAGATTTTGACCATTTTCCTCGTATCTTTATTTTACCATAGAAAAATTTTGAAAACTTAGTTTTTATTTTCCAACTAGAATATAAAAATTATAACTTTCAAGCTATTTTCAAGGGATCAAGTACCTTGAAGATTTTGGGTGGAACACTTTAGACTTGGACTATTTTTTCTATAGTCTTCCTAGGCAATAAAATCCAGGCAACATTTCTGTGGTTTTCTATTTTAATCTTTAGTTAATAGTGATGTTGAAGCAACTTGCAATGCCCCAGAAGCAAAACATTACTCGTGTTTTAGCCAGTATAATGTTTTGATTCTAGATGCTAGCCGTTAAATGACAGTTTGTTATAGACTTTGGCTTCTTATGATGATGCCAAAAGCTATGCCAGATTACTTTGTATTTATGGAAATTTTAGAAGTATAACAACTCATTGCTAATCCCTTTCAAAAGGGGCAACTCTTTCGAAGGCATCAATACCCTTCTTTAGGATATTTGGGCCTGTTTAATGTGAAAAAAAATGTATTATGTTATAACCATAAGAATTTGAATTTACAATGTCAAGCTGTGTTTTCTCGAAGGAAGAATGAATCAGACAAGTCTTAATGTAGCTACATTCTCGAGGAGATTAAACTATTTTTGGATGTGATAACAAGTTCCAAAATCCTCTCCTTTCTTCTTGTTAAGAATGTAATCTGAGGGCTCCATCCAGATGTTTGTAGTACAATTGTCAGTTTGAATCTAACCATCCTAACTTTATAGGCAGCTCATGTCTGCTCATGTTTTGAGTCTTGACCATACTTTCTACAATGAGGAAGACCTCTAAGGCTCTAATATTTCATCTATTTATACTGTATGTATGGAAGAATCTAATCTTTCACATGTCATACCATAAGTTCTAGAGTGATTTTTGCTGTGGTAATAAGTCAACATCCCTGTTGATCATAGTTGGTATTTGCCTTTAAATGAAGTAGTCATTCAAAGGTGACTGGCTTCCAAAGCAGTAGTGCTTCTGCAAACTTCCTTTAGGAGCCGAAGATTGCTCATTTGCAAGTGGCTAGAGGATATATGAATTAATTCTCATATATAGGTTGATACTTCTAATATTGAATTTCGTTTCCTGCCAAACTATGATTGAATCCTACGAAGCATTGCATCCTCCATATAATCACTAGTGTACATGGTTTTTAAATTTTAATTAAGGAAAAATACAGAGTTGTCATTCAATCTGCTTTATTACATGGCTGAAGGCTTTCAAATGATTTTGAATGCCGTTAATTTTTCTCCATTTTAGCAAATGGGGAAGCTTGGTTAATTTGTTTTGACAATGTTTTGCCCATTTTCTGACAGGTATAGCTTGAGCTATATACCTTTTGCACGAGCAGCAGCTAAAAAATTGTTGGGTGGTTGCTTTGATGAAGAGTTTTAGGCTGCGATCTCAGATTGACGGTGAAGAAAACCTGTAGAGTGCATGCCTTATTAATAATTATCTATACTAATATGTTTTCAAGTGATCTGTACTGGTGCATTCAAAGAGGCATTTTATTTGAGTTGTTCTGTATAGGATTTGCTCATGCGTATATCTGATGAAAATGTGCTTGTCTTCATCAGAAACACAGGCCCGGAGAGGATGCTTTGTGATAGTTAGGCATTGAAGTTCATCTTTTGTGTGGACCGTCTCTAAATCGAACTATCTTAAGTGGAAGGCATACATCTGTACTCGCCTATTGCAGATTGTCACTTGTCCATCTTTATTTTTAATCGTGTTCTTTCAATGCCTTTTTTTCTTTTCGAGTGTTGGTGTTGGTCTTTTGATAATACAAAATCAGTTCAATAGAGTTCGCAGAGTCGAGGCATGCGTAAGCCTCTGTTCAATTATTCGAGGTTTAACTACGGAAGATTCATTTGAACATAGATATTAGTTTATGAATGGTCTTAAAATTGAGAAAAACCCTCACGCTAATTGAAAATTCGGGTTTATGGCTGTAAATTTTCTTGAATTTGTGAGTAATAAAACCTTGTTTGAGATTTCTTTGTGATACTTATTTTAATTTACAGAGAGATTACACTCCTAAAGTTCTCCCTGAATGAATAACATGCTTTTCTGTTGTCTCTAGAACCTTTTGTTAGATGTAATGCCCATTTTATCTGGGCATCCTACCTTTTATAGTTAACAGAAAGGTCAAGTTTAGGGTTTTTTTGACAAATTTAGAGGGACTGATCCATTTTCGGCTAGAGGATTATCCTCATCTGTTCATTTCTGGGACAGATTTAGTTTACAACTATATATACATATGGAATTAGAAGTTTATAAGTTTTTGGTTGCTTTGATAAATTCAATTTGCTTACAGAACAGTAAGAGTAGTTGTGAGTTTCCGGGGGTTAGAATTCGAGTTGAGGGGAGTTGCTGATTGAAGAGGAGATCAATCAATTTTGAAAAGGAAGAGAGAAAACGTGGCTGAGCATTTATTTCCAGCAGGGGATGCCATTCCTTTTGAGAGAGACTGAGATGTGAAGGTGACAAGGTTATCTGCCAGTAGTAGAAGGCAGGAATTTGAAATGAGAATGTGGTGGATATTGGAGGAGAAATCTACTCTGGTCGTTCCATTTGTTTCAGACGGGTAAAAGGGAAAGTGTCCGCCGGTTTAAGAAAGACAGCTGCCAGTTCAGCTGAGAAAGGATAAACCTGTTTGACTAGAGGACGCCACTGTTAAGTGAGACGGAGGTTGCTACGGATAAATTCATAACGGATAAAATGAACTACAGCTCACGTACAGATAATGTTTTTGAAGGTTTCTTTTATAAATGAATAAAGAACTCATACAAGCAACAACGAAATGAAAGGGACCAGAAACTCTATATATGTAGTAGAAAGTCGGTGCCACCTTCCTTCGATGTGGAGGTCCAGCATAGTAATAGAGAACAGAGGGCTTTTAACGAGAAATTTTATAATAGTTAAAAAAATATTGCGAAGCTGCTCAGTGGGTTTTTTTTTTTTCCATTTGCCATTTTTTTCTTTCCATTTGAAGTAGTGCATAGCTAATTCATCTGCTCCCACGTACGCAATTTCAGAATAAAATGTATCGATAAGATTCATAATGATGTTAATATTTCATACCGGCAACTGCTGAGAGTTTAGTAGATTTGCATGCTTAAAGTTGACCCAAGTTTCAGATGTATAGTATTATTAAGTAAAGTTCTAGAAATAAGTGAATTGAAAATTGAGAAAAGTGATATATAGTATTATTAAGTAAAGTTTTAGAAATAAGTGCATGGAAAATTGAGAAAATTGAATTCGACTATTTGGTCTGGTCTTTTATTTTGCAAAATTGAAACTTAACTGTGTTTAAATCGAGATTTTGAGAGTAGAAATGGATTCAGGGGCCTCAAAGACCCTTGGTGCACCCAGAATTCCAGAAGTTGACAGCTGATCATTTGTTGGGGCACCCAAAATTCCAGAACCTGACAACTATAACTTACATTTTGAAAAATTTTGATCAAATGTTTTCATAATTGTACTGGAAAAATTCATATGGAAATTTTTATTTTTGCCATGGTCTCCTTGTCTCCCCTTGTTAAGTAAGCTTGACTTGGTCATAGTTTTTTGGCTCCATGGTAATGACACATTGTCTTGTCATTATGTGTGTGCTTGGTTTAATCATTATGTTTAATATGTAATTTTTTTTATTATTATTATTTTGTAGACTTTTTTTATTTTTATATTATATGAGACAAGATATGAGAATTCAATGTTCCATACTGTTATTATAAATGTTATTTAATAAAAAATCAAATATTAGTATGATAAGTAAATTTCACATTTAAACGTTAAATAAAAAACAAAAAACAACGTAGAATTTTAGATTAAAATAAAAGTTCTATGAGAGGAAAATGTCAACCTACAGTTCAATTTTTTTTTGAAGTTTTATATTTTACAATTGTTATCACTATTTAATAAAATTGTTGCTATTCAATAGAACAGAATAACCATAAATTAATTGTCCTGCACTTTTATAAATACAATATAAAATAACAATATTATTTTGGTTATCTACGATGAATGATTCAAAGCTCATTAACATCATTACTTTAGCTACTTACAATGAATGATTCAAAGCTCAATAACATGATGTTAATGTAAAACTTTCATCACATGTTTTTGACTTTGACGTAAGAGTACATGTTTAATTGCACCTTTCTCTACACAAAACAAAATGTTTGCATTCTTTGTTATTATATGTATGCAGCTCATTATAACCAACTAGTTGGAAAGCATGAGATTTGACAAAACAATTTCTCAATTGTATTATGAACCTTAAACACAATACAAAAAGCATAATGAACATGACATAATTATATATCATCAACTTATAATTATGACTAGTCTCATTATATGATACTTAGTACTTATTTTATAAGTGGATGATATATAACTGTCATGGATTTTATGATATAAATGACTCCAATATATGGATTCTATGACATATATATTCATGGTCATGTTATAAAAAATAACATGATCATGACAAATGTGAATTAACCATGACATAGTTATTTATTATCAACTTATAAAATAATGTACTAGGTATCGTCTAGTGAGACTAATCATGACATAGTTATAAATTGATTGAACAATGTGCTACTGTACATAGAGGTGGATAATAAACATTGCATTGGCTTGTGCTCACCTCATAAGCATTTACAATATGTTGGTTTAAAAAAATGCTTTATGTTTGGAAAATGTGAAAAAGGTTAGAGTGTTAATGAGAGATATGCATAAGAAAAAAATAGCATTATCAGATTAATTCATATTTGAAAGTATACATGCAATTCAAATGATGATTGTCTATTCATTGATATTTCTAGCTGTTATTATTTATGGATGTTACACTAGCATCTAAGGTTCGATCCAATTATCTAGTTGTCCTTGTTGTTAGACAAACATTGGCATTGACATTGGGGATTTGCTTGTATTGTGCTATTAAATAAAGGTCCTCATCTAAGTAAAGAGGATATGCAGTGCTTCTCCCTTTCATGTTGTGAGAAGCATACCCTACACACTATTCATATCATATGCATGTTACCCATATCATGAGTGCATACATCGATCTAAGAAATCATGGTGACATCTGCTCACTGTGCAAACATTATTGCAACGGTGCAAAGAATGAGGAGACTCCCATTGCTACACCATTGCTACAAATAAATTGTCTATTTTAATTTCTCAATCCCTTGACATGTTTGAGGTCCTATAATGTTGTTGAATGGTATTATGGGTGCATGCTTATAGGTGATCATTGATATTTCTAATCCATAGAGGCTTGCTTGTATGTCCAAATTAGTAAGCTCATTCACAACATTCAATGCCAACTCTCCAGTTAAAAACTTTTCTAAAGTGGACCTCGTGGATATAACAAAATCAACTAAAGAATGATTGATGATTATATTAATTGAAGGCCCAACATTTAGTACTCAATCACTTCCAACGAGCATGACTACAAAGGCATTACAATTGGATTTACATAAGATAATGTTGAGATTGCCTCCCCATTGTACTATGCAACATTACTAGATAGATATTTTGGCTCCAAAATGTACGAAAAATTTAGGATCTTTAAAAATCCAAAATGAAATTGAGGCATTTTCTGTTTGTAGTTTCTGTAAATTTGAAATTGTTATTTGGTCCTCCACCATTTGTGCAAATTATATTTTCGGTGTTCTCTTGAATCATTAAGTTCTTAGTTCTATTCTCTTGTTCTTTGTGCGAAGATCATTGTTGTATGCATGTACACCCTGAGTTTGTACAATGGAAAAAAGCTAAACAATAGAGCGTGCATAATAACAAATTCTCGATAACGAGATGCTACATATATTGCTAAACATGATAATACTAAACATCCTTGTATAAAGTATAAGAATGAGCACCTCTTCTTGGTCTAGTGGGATTTGTGTAAAGAATGGAAATGCAATAACGACTCATTGCTACAATATTTTGAATGTACTCAACAATTTCAAGGACTATGTTGAAGATTATTGTTGGAGCAGGGTTCCGCAGCTACAGAAGAAGCTGCTAGTTTAGCGGATAGATAAGTTTTGGCGAAGAGAAGATAAGATAGAGCTACGACGCCGTAGCATGTTTCCAGCTACAGAGCAGAGCCGGAAACCATGAAAAAGAAGACGGAGAAGTCAAGGAAGACGACTGTACGTGAGCGGCCGAGAAGAGAGAGTTCACCCACTGCATTGAAGGCAGTGGCGAAGACAGGAGGGCTCAACAACCCTCATAAAGGAAAATGAGCAATGAGGCTGAAGCATTGAAGACGAAGGACAGAAAAGGGAAGCGGTGCATAGTACCCATGATCAGTGCCGGGAAGCATGGAAGACTGCAAAGAGCTGTGGTGTGACGGAAAGCGGCTACCTCAAGTACAGATATGGCCGACTGTCACTGGTTAGGGTTTTGGGTTACTGTTGGGACAGGCCCACAGTGTTGTAATGGCAAGACCTTCGGGCTGCCTATAAAGGGATATATTTTGTATTGTAAAAGGGTTGGTTGATTGGCTAGTTGGTTAGTTAGTTAGTTGGTTGGCATTTTGGGCATTTTAGGCCATCCAGCTAGTCAGATCATCAGTAGTCTGTTAGCTTACTGTTATGTTGTATTGTAACAATCCGCAGGGATTGACAGAGAGGGAAGAGTATATTGTAAGAGAGACAATATAGAGATAGAAAGAAGATCTAAGAGAGAAGATATTGAACTGCATATGCGGTGCAGCAGAACTGTGTTTTACCATCCCCTGAGCTATAATGAA
Source organism: Pseudotsuga menziesii (assembly GCA_001517045.1). Lineage (NCBI taxonomy): Eukaryota > Viridiplantae > Streptophyta > Pinopsida > Pinales > Pinaceae > Pseudotsuga > Pseudotsuga menziesii. The sequence continues at coordinate 454,889 of LPNX011197777.1, forward strand.
AACACAGTTTTGTGGACGTAACTTCCATCCTGGAGGTGAACCACGTTAAAATCGAGTGTTATGTGATTGATTTATGGGCTGTGTTTACTTATTGCATTTATCAGTATTTTATGGACTTTGTTTACAGTTTAATGAATGAATGGGTTAATCAGTTCACAGCAATATAGAAGGATAAACGTAAGTTGAAGTCTCTGGCATGTTGTATGTGGGTTCACCTATGCTTTGCTTGAACAGTCACTAGTTGTAGTATTAAACAGCCTGTCATGTTGAGTCTTGTAAGTCGACACGAACCACGCTAAGTGCGCTGAGCCACGGGGATAGGTTATCGCAAGAAGGCGATATTGCATCGACAGAGGAGCTGCGGTGCGCGATCTCGTAGGTTAAGGACTTAGCGTTGGGAGGAAGCTACGTGTCGCCTGGTGAGCGGCGATGCGATAAGGCTGGAGTTATCGCGAGTTAGTGAAAGTGGGCGACGTGGAAAGGGACCGCACGACAGTAGAAGGGACATCTCGCGGCTAGAAGAGCTGCGAGACGAGGAGATCACGTGACGTGAGCAGAGGAGTCATGCGACGCGCAGAGAAAGAGACCTCGCAGCTAGAAGAGCTGCGAGTCATAAGAAAAGACACCACAGAACCTGGTCCAAGACACTTGAGTCCTTGGCCAACCCATTATAATCACTTTGGGTGAGACTTCAGGCCGCTTCGTGGTCTGTCGCCGAAAGGGCCAGTGAGCTAGGGGTGTTGTTGGTTGATTATAGTAAACCCGAGTCTGCCCATGATAACCAACAATTATGCAGGAAACACATCCCAACTAGTAATTGAAGTGTAGTGAGCACATTGGGTTTTTATGGACCAATAGTGGCACCTCTTCATCCATTGTTACCCTTTGTTGCTCTTGTTTGACGAGACTCGTATTTACAACGTTTTCCAAGTCATTATGCATCTTCTTGTGAGGTATGGTTTTCTAGCTTTAACATGTAATGCATTCTCTATTCTCTTTGTAATGTCTATAATTTATCAATCAAATTATTATTATTATTTTTGGGTTTCACATGTTTATTATAATTATGTATTATTGTTTTTCACGCTTTTGATTATTGGTAGCGATGATTAGATGTCGTAAAAGGAGAAGATTATATATTCATGAGATTAGTGACCTTAACCCTAAAACCTACGACTTCCCTCCTTTGGAGAGAACAAGATGTCCATTTAATAGAAATTTCTAGGGAATTGATGAGTTGAGATAATTGATGAACTTCTTAAATAGAGTTACTATGTGTTATATCTCTTGAAAGTATGGCACGTGTTATGCTAATTCTTAATTGAGATCTACTTATAAGGTTGTAGTTGGAGGAATACCTGATCCCCTTCTTCAAAATGGCATTTGGAATGACACTGATCAACTTGTTGCTTCATCTCATTCAAAGCCATGACTAGTTATCCTCGAGAGTGTAGAGAATGTCAGCTCAAGTTGTGAGTGTTTGGTCGACCTCTTGTACCCTAGAGATTCTTGGTAAGTAAGATAGTACTGAGGGATTCTTTTGGCCATAAACGATCTCAAACAAAACTATTTTAGTGGCAACATGATAAGCTACCACCATTTTGCTAGAGCTAACCATTGAGCCCATTGGGATTTCCTCTATAAAGTAAAGCACTGTAAATACACTTTCAAGTAGTTGTTGGCAATTTTAGTGTGACCATTAGTTTGGGGGTGATAGGCAGTGCTGAGATTAAGGTAAGTTACCTAAAGCTGAAACAATTCTTGCCATAAATTGATAGTGAAGGTGGGGTCATGGTATGTGAGACATACAATGGAGTTTACATATATTATTTAGGAATACTTGAGCTAACGTCAAGGCCTTGAAGGTGGTGTCCCATCGTGCATCGTACAATTTTGTGACACCCAAGGAAGATGGTTTTTGATGGATTTTGTATGCCAAACTTATATGTTATGGACATGAGTGAGCCACTAGATTGGTGAAATCTGATATACATGCATATATTATATATGTGGTTGCATCTTTGCTAATGGATGATTATACCTCTGATTATGTGTACCAAATTGATGTTGATTAATAACTTGTTTATGTATGTTTCTTTTTTTGCATTTGGTTAATGACATGGATTATGATATATGCTTGTGAAATATGGATCTTGTTGATGATACATAATTTATATGATTATGTATGCTTAACCTTGTAATAAACAAGATTTGGTAGGGAACTTAGTTACTTTTCGACAAGGATACTCATATAAGAGATGACTGTGGAAGCCATTTCATTAGAGAAAAAATGATTGGGAAGGTCATGTACATATTTGGGTAAAATGTGATTAAGTTAATTCATTATGAATTTTAATTGATGCTCTTTTCTTAACCATGGGAACAACAACCTCCCAAGAGTATATCCAACAACCTGCAAGCTAGATTACCAGTAACTTGTAACTTAGTAGGGGCTGAGACATCTGATCAAATCCCACCGGGGTGAGCCTCTATCCCAAGGGTCACTTGCCCTTCAAGCCTTGTAAGAATGGGCCAATGAGCAACCCTACCCCTCACTAATGAGGAATTTTATTTGATGCTATTAATCTATAAGTGTATATGTGTGTAGATCTAGGGAAACAAGACCTTACCAATAAGACCATTAGATGTGTATAATATCACTACTAGAACTTGGAGGGAAGCAGAGAGTTTTGGGGCAGAATAGATGACAAGTCATGGAGAGTAGGGCACGAAGTCTTGAATCCATGAGAGACTAAGATGCAAAGTCTTATGTCCATGGAAAATATTAGGGCACATAGTCTTAAATCTTTGAAAAAAAGGGGCACAAAGTTTTGGATCTTCATCAAGGCGTGGAATCCTAAGTATAAGGCAAGGGCGTGGAGTCTTGGATCTACTAGGACATGGATTCCTAAGTACAAGGTAAGGGCGTGGAGTCCTACTAAGTCCATAGAGGTGCAAAACAGGGGTGTGGAATCCCTATTCTCCAGCAGAAAAACATCAGTCAAGGGCATAAATCAACCAAGTAAGCCAACCTATTTTAAACCTTTAATTAATTTAACTCCAAAATTTACCAACTTTTGAGGGGATTTTAATGTTAATATTATTTTAATAAAAAATGTGAAATATTTAATTTTGAATAATGAATAATATGAAATTACCAAAAAATGACATATGGTGGTGGTGAATCTTGGGATAATTAATTAATTAACTAGAAACAAAAAAAGTGGGATTTCCACCTCAGGGGAGGGTGATGAATAATACAAAATATTTCAATTTATAAAAAGATAATACTTTGCATGAGAAGGTGAAATGTCATTCCTCTCAAAGCTATAAATACATACGGACCCCCATGGTATGGGAGGAGAAAGGGAGAACAACCAGATGTTGCTGAAATGGCTTTGGAATTTTTGAACTAGATATTTGAGTTAGCTTGGTTGGTGGATTTAGACTTCAGTGGTGTTGAGAGGAAGATAAAATTATCTTCCTAAGATTGCATGTCATCTCTTTATTTCTGCATTGGGTACTATTATGAGCTCATACAACTTGGGGGTTTTAGGGAAATAAGTTCTCCTTGAATAAGGTTGGGTGGAAAACTAGTTGTTCTTTGGAGTTGGTAAGTGGAGCTATTCTAGAGAGAAAATCAATTGTGTTTTGGGTATACTTTTTAGTTTTCTCAATTTGATGCATTTTGTTATTCATATATTTGAAATAATTTCTGATTTATTTAAGAATTACTTTGAGTTGCTAGCTGAAAACATCATAAATATGTTGTTAATTATTGAATATTTGGTACATTTCATTTCAATTAACATTTCAGGTTACTAGAGAATTTGTATGGTATCTACAGTTCAGTAAAATTTTTATGCAAGGATTGAAGGAAAATAGTCTTTTGTTGGAGCTAAAATTCCCCTTTCTTCTTTCTATTCTTTGCCTTGTTCTATAGATTTATCCTTCGAAGTCAAAGAAACAAAAGTATCCAATGTGGGAAAGCAAGAAAGTTTATCAAAATTGTTATTTATTGTTTTTAATTTACGCTTATGAAAGGAATTATGTCCATATTATTTATTATCATTACTAGTGGTATTTGGAAAGCTTAGATATGTAACTGTGAAATTCTAGATGGTATTATGTTATTTGTGGTTGTAATGGCTACCTTGCATGCAATGTGTTTGACGAGTTATGCAAACGACCCTTAGAGGTTTTAATTATGTTGGGTTTTAGAAAATCGAGTTTTGATACTATTATTCTTTGTTTCATAGCAATTTCAGGGGGTGTCCGTACCATATGGACTTGGAACCCCCAATTTGAGTTCAATATTTTTATCAGAGTCAGATTTCGTGATCTGGACAATTTTCCAAATTCCCCAAGCACCACGTGGAGATTGTCCTATGGTCTAATTGTGCAATTTTGCAAATTATTACCAAACCCCTTACTGACTTATGGAAGTAGGTAGGCCTATAGCTTTTATGCATGCAAAGTGTTTGACTAAATTCCTCAATGGTTGTAGCTTTCATGCATGCAAAGTGTTTCATTAAATGTCTTAACGACTGAAGCTTTCACATTTCCCCTTTTGCTTTTGATTTAGATATAAGGGTATTTTTCTAAGTATTATTATAAACAACAATATTATATGGAGTTTGTTGCCATGCTTGATGCTCATATTCTTCGTTGCATACATTATACAAATATTTAAAATAATTCACTTCCAACAAGAAGGGAATTATTTCTCATGTTTGTCCCTTACTTCTTATGTAACTTTCTTGTTGTGAAATTGAAGGATTGTGTAAGTCTTTTGACAATATAGGCTTCATGGTGTTATATTTATCTTAACACCTCCATGATTATATTTCAACCTTCTACTTTTCTTCGGATCTCACACATTACATAATATTTCATACCCTTAATAGTGTAAGCCAAAAGCATACACTAATGTTTTCCCGCAATAAGAAGATTGAGATGAAACATTAAAGCCTACACTACCTCATAGCCTAATTGCGTCTTTCTAGAATAAATATGCTAGAATAAATATGCAAGTGGTTATTGATAAAACTCAAAAAGGGGAAACTACATTGATTGGAGATGCCTATGGCGAGCTAAGAATAAAAACACCACAAGCTTCAAGTGGTTGAAAATGCATGAACTATGTCTTTTATGTACAAAAAGCTCAATTCACAATGAAATTCTTAAAAATTATGGAGAATAAGTGAAATTGTAGGAAAATAAAATGAAATTAATTGGGATTACTATCCCACATTCTAATTCTCACCCAAATCCAAAATCTATATAAGAGCCATTTCAGGTAAAGATTAAGGGAGGATTGGGAGAGTAGAGAAATGCCGGAGGGTTTGCAAGAGACTATTTTGCTTGAAGCTTTTGGTGATCAAAGTCAAAGGAGGAATAGGACATCTCAAGGGCAAGGTTGTAAGTTTTCTATTCTATCTTTGATTCAATCAAAATAGATTCAACTTCCACCTAAATGACTGTGATGATTGTTTTGGTAGGCATTTAGATCTAACTTTCTATGAATTTCATTGGTTTTGTTGTTAGAGAAATGGAAAAAGTAAGGTGTGGATGAATGTGAAAGTATCTTGATGAGCTTAAGGATAACCAAACAATTAGGATCTACATGAAAAGGGATTCTCCAAAGGTCATGCTACAACAATTAATGTTCTCTCTTCTCACCCTAACTCAAAACTTTTGTAAATTGTGAATTGATCTTAGGAAAAATTGTTGATAATCTACTTATATCTCTGTCAATGGCCTTCACCAAGCCATTGGGATATATGATCTCAACTTCTTAGCTTTGCATTCAGATCTCCTCATAACAATACCTCCAACTTCGATTTCTATAGGAACATTATATGTCATATTAGACATGATAATGTCCCAATTGATACAGAAAGGATGTAAGAAATCCACGAACTTGTTTTTTACACGTCTTATTGTCATAGAGTTACTGTCAACTAAATGGTGTGAAAATAGATAATACCCCTTTCTTATTATTATTAATAATATATGTAACTATATGAAAGGAAGATACTGGTGTATGAATAATTTCATTGATATATAAGTTTGATTTCTATTTGGTCTCATAAAACATGAGCAAGGCATAATTATCTAGCCTTAAAATTGAAAAAAATCACTGAATACTTTAAAAGCAAAAGAATTAAAAACCAACCAAAACCCTAACTATATCTTATAGAGTCCCACCATACAAAGTTCATGGTTTGACACAAACATTGTAAATCCCAATTTCAAGCAAATAAAATTCACATAGTTAGTGGATCTTTATTGCATGCATTTGTGAAAATAAATCTCCTATACTACGCCATAACCTTGATTCATATTTGTTGTCAACTGAAAAAAAATTGAGTTGTGTTCAATTTCAAAACACATAAGGTGGAATTGTCTACCATAGAAATTGAGTAATATGAATGCATTACAGTGAATTTTAAATTATATTTACATAATCTCCAATAAGTGAAACCATAGAATGACAAGAAGCAATGGAATGATGGTATATATCTTTGAAATGGAAATTGATTAATGACATGTCCATACCTAATTTGAAATCCTCTTTCACAACAATAACACAAGATTCTAAACCATAGCTTTGGCTCTAAACCATAGATACAAGTGCTCTAAACACATGAGTTTAATGTGTTTAACGAATTTTCCACTATTGATTTTGTTATGATATGTATCCAATATAATAAAATATAAGAAGCACTGTTAGTCCTTAATTTTGATTACTGTGAAAACAATATAATATTGAATTTTACTAAGCATATGTTTGGTTGCCACTACAACATAAATGTAGTTCCATCGTGCTCTCCTTTTCCATGATCAGTTTTAAAGAAATTCCAATGATGTTTAATATTTGTTTTTTTATGAAGGAGACATAGCCAGAAGAATGATCATGAAGATTTAAATTTCCCTGCATATCCATCTGACCATATTCAATGTTCATTCATTACAATTCCATGTGTTTTCAATGAACCATAAATAATATCAAAACAATGTTGTACATAATGTGTATCACGTGTGCGGTCATCACTGATATAGAAATGATATTCCTTGATCACATGCCGATTGTCGTTATTGCTTTCTATATCATCAACATTGTGTTGAGCATGTCTATATAGAACATGTACAAATATAGAAACTTGGTCAGAATGATAATATTCACTTTTTATTTCTTTTTGTGCTTCAAATGTGTAATTCTCTGCAAAATCAACCAAAGAGAAAATAATACCTACTGGAAAATTGTCACATGATTGTTTGAATTGTATGTCTTTCCATCGTTATCTATGTGAGCGTTTGATGTATTTATAAATTTATTTTTCAAACTTCTTCAAAAAATCTGTAACACTGATTTTATCTTCTTGTAAATCAATTCTTTTGGAAATAACATTTGTAGAACTTGTAGAATTGTGGGAATACGTGACGTATTCATATCTCTTCCAATCAACTATTATATTTGACAATGACTGATCATTCATGTCAATAGGATATTTATGGTAGAATAAAGTTAGATTCCCAAAACGATCACATTTCTTTCCATCGACACATCTTTTGTTGTAAAATATCTCGTGACTATCTCTTTCACATAGAATTTCAGATATAAAAGCACGAATTGTGGAAGGAGGTGAATTCGGCCAAAATGTTTTACCAAACCAAAGGAATATGTCATAATATAATTCAAATTCATCATGATAGCGACAACAACATGTGTCACGAATAGTGATAGGCCTAACATACCATGGCTTCTGTTGTACAAATGTATTGATTGACAAATCCACTTCTCTACGCTCATCTTTGAATTTATTGAACAATTGTATTTGAGTACTCTCCAATATATGTTTTGGATGGATTTCATACTGATTTCGAGATATTCTTCATCGTATCACTTCCCTTGCATTTGGTGAAACACGAGAATTTTCCACCTAATATTCATGCATCATAGGTTTAACACTTTCACCGAGCCTATCTTTATAGGGATGTCTACAAATAATAGCCCAACAAGCAAGCTCATCATTTGCATCTATTTGTAATCGAAATTTGTTATATTTGTACAATTTTTTCCGCGAAGTTCCAATAACTCTTGCGATCTGCGTTGTCAAATGTTTTTGTCTAGTACTAAATGAAATAATCATTGTTTGTATTATTCTACATGCAACACTAATATCTTTCTTTATGGATTTTCCAATAGTTTTTATTGCATTGACTATACTTTCGAACACATTTTGCTTCACCTTTGAATCTTTTGTCTCCTTTTGATTACCCAATAATGACCAAGCTTCCCTTAACTTCTTGGAGACTAATAAACACCTCAAAATTTGATCTTGTGTTGCCATTGTTTTGTTTTTCCAAAAATTGTTCATGTATCTTTTCAGCCGATATCGTACAATATGGTAAGGTTTTGTGTTTCCGAATTTTTCTCTATCAACATTTTGTAACACGTCGTCTTCATTGATGAAACCACCTATATATATTTCAGTTTTAATTTAGAATATTTCAAATATACTTAACTTGAAACATAAAAAATATATGACTCATAATTATAGAAAAATTACATGGTTTAAAATATTTTAATAACCAATATATATATATACCTCTACTTGATTGAACATTTGCATGGTTTTCGTCTTCATTAATGTCTTCAACATTTTGATCAACATTAGGACGTAAATTTGTGTCTTCTTTTTGCAAATTATTTTCAAAATTACAATCATTTACAAAAAACCAGATATTGAATTTTAAACAAATTTACAATATTTGTACATACCTGGTTCAATTTCTTCTTGAATTTGATTTTGAACATTCATATCATCAACATTATGATCCAAATCTCTATTTGCATCATCATCAGGGATCTCCTCAATATAAGTACTCTTTTTTTTTCCTTTTTTCATGGTATTTGAGTCTTTGCTTTTCATTATGTAGGGCATCATCTCGAGTGCGATCATATTTCCTCTTTCGCTCTCTTTTGTTTCCCATGATTATTCAATCTATACCTTCACCTTAGAATAAATTTCCTTGGAGAGAATTTTAATTATCAAAGAAAAAAAACTCACCTTAGAAGACTTGTACGATAAAATATTGCTCAATATAATTTAAAAAAATCACCATAGAATAAATTGGTGAAGAATCTTTAAGAAATTTTTTACCATAGAATATTTCCCCAACAAATCTTCACTATCAAAGAAAAATAACCTCTAGCTTAGAAGATAATTTCTAAGAACACTTTACTATAAAATATTTCTCAAAAGAATCTTCACTATCAAAGAAAAAAGTCTCCACCTTAGAAAACAATTTCTAAGAACACTTTACTATAAAAAATTTCCCAAAAAATTCTTCATTATCAAAGAAAAATAGCCTCCATTTAGAACATAATTTCTAAGAACATTTTACCATAAAAAATTTCCCAAAAGAATCTTTACTATCAAACAAAAAGAGCCTCCATCTTAGAAGATAATTTCTAAGAACACTTTACTATAAAAACTGCCCAAAATAATTTTTGCCATAAAAAAAATTGCTAAAGAACACTTATCACAAAAAATAACCTTTGTTTGTAAAGATATTTGTAAAATTGTGATGTTTTCAATTATGCGAAAATATGTGTTACGTGTTTCTTATAATTATGAATGTAAATGGCGTAGTGTTCCAAAAAGGCGCGTCAAGTTTTCGACCGATGGGGAAAAAAAAAGTTTTTTCGGTCGAAATATTTTTCATCTGTTAAAACTAACTTTCGACCGAACTATTATATTTTTTGGCCGAAAACCTGGAAATCTTCAGAAATGCCCTTCTATCACATTTTAAGTCTTCTTCTAGTTTCAGAAAGACTGAATCATATGAAATACTTGTAATTTCTCTTCACAAATAATACCATTAGTTGCATAATTCAGTCTACTTTCTATAGATGTGAATTTTGTTGAATTTGGCATGATCCATTAATTTGATTTATTATTTTTCTTAGGTGTCTGGATTGCTTGAAAATTTAATAGAATTGAGTGAAATGAAAATTCAATCACTTCATAAAGACACGATGATTTGTTTTGGAAAACCCATGGTACAAAACCTTGACGTGTTGTATTCAAAAGGGTACTTTCAGTTTTTTTGTTTGTTTGTTTTGAATTTAAAATTAGGGAAGATGTTGTGTCTAAATAAACATGTGAGTTTTATGCTAGTTTTTCAGATTGGTCCACTTCAAAAAATAATAATAATTATTGTATGCAGCTGTTGGATATAGACTTATGGTCAGACATTAGTACAATCTGTTTAGATCATCATAACATATTTTGTTTTTAATGATCAATACTTTAATAATGAATAAATTGTAGTCTAAAAACATGACTATTTATCATAATTTCATTAATTAAGAACATACTATCAAACACTTCCAAAAATGACATATCAAAAGCCAATAAAAAAATCTGAAAAATAACCAATAGAAAGCTAACACAATTCTCTACAAGTTCTGTTTTTACTACAAAAATGAAATTCTAAGCACAAATCTAATTTTTCTTTGCTCGAAGTTGAGAAACTTGCAAAAACAACACTGTTTTTCTCATAACCCACCCAAAATAGACACCCAAATTTATGATTTCACCCTATTTTCCTGCCAGAAGAACCATTCAACCTGTTTTGCACCCTGACAAAAAAATTCTCGCCATTAGAAAAGTTGGTGAAGTATTGAAAAAAGGGCTTAAGTAGCCTTGCGAAAATGCCCACCATTTCTCACCTGTGATGGATACAATTTTTATGAAAGCATCAACTTGCAAGTGGATGCTTTAAAACATCATTTCCATAAATCAAAACAACATTTCCAGAAATTTAGAGACACAACCAATCATTTTATATAATCACTGTTAAATTCAGATATAAAATAAAATTTCATGGAAATTGTATACTATCATTCTTGAATTTTTTATTGTATGGAAATAAAAACAACAAACATAGTTTTCAATTGTAGATTCAACCAAGGAAATTAACAGGTTCGGGAAATCATGTTTATGGTTCTACATCTACTTGTACTCCTTATGTAAAATGTTCAATCTATAGTGAAATCCAAGACTAACAGATTAACAGTTGATAGGAATTTCCTAATTTTTCATGTCCAACACAAAAATGCACACCGGGCAAATCCTTGTACACCCCATGTATGGAATATGGTGTGAGGCATAATTACACATATATGAGCATACTTATCCATGAATCACCTCTTCAAATTGGTTACATAAACATATCTAAGCCTACTTCTCCATGATTTGGCAGGAAAGACATTTTTTCATGATTAGCACAAAAATGCACAATTCCTCAACTAATTGACCAATGATTTTTCATACTATCATCACTATCATCTCAAAATATCCCGTGAATGGTATACACATAGAAGCAACGATTTAAAATTGATATAAACATTCTCTTATTTCTCATGTTTATTGTTTTTTATCAATAGTAACATGCAATTGCATTTTATTTCCTATTGAGATTACAATGCCTTGATAGAATTGTTTATTGCTAGCCTACACGTCATACCTTCAACACAAATTTTTGCTTGGGTGAATTTCCAGGAATTGTATGTTGTGTGAGTCGTCTTGATGGTCAAATGTAAGGATAAATACACTGAAATGTTTTCGTTCTTTCATGACCATGCCAAATATCACCACCCAAAAAAGGATTTTCTAAGAACATTCTTGGTAGTTTAATTTCTTCGACGATTTTTTTTTAAAGTTGCTCGCTAGATCGGTGATCGGGAATCGATGCTTAAAAAAAGGATTTTCTAAAAAAATTCTTGGCAATTTAATTTCTTCGATGATTTTGTTTTAAGTTGCTCGCCAGATCGATGATCAGGAATCGATGCTCATCCACTTTGATTAAGTTTAAAAAATATTATCAATTTAATTTCTTCCCTGATTTTTTTAAGTACCTACCAGATGGGTGATCAGGAATGGATGCTCAACCACTTTCATTTTCGGAAAATATTCTCAGTTTGCTACCCATTAGATCGTGATCAGGAATGGATGTTCAACCACTTCTATCATGTAATTGTAACACCCTTTTCTTATATACGTAGAAATTAAAAATGAATTTACACTCCTGGAATACGCTGGTTATTTAATGTGATTTAGAAATTCAAGATAGTTAACCTAATCTTAAACCCACCTTCGCTTTGACATATTGCTTCCTAACTCATGCTGAACCTGCGTTAACTCTGTTTTTTGCTGGAAATTGTCTCCTTTAATTTTTTTTTGGCCAAATACTTTTTTGATTTCAATTATTTTTTTGGCTCATTCACCGTTTTCACAATAAAAAATGTTATTTCCTCAACCATGTGATAATTTTAACCAATAAAAAAATCTTTTGTCAAAGAAAAGCATCTTTTGGCATCATTGTTAATGAAATCAGATACATGCTAGACATGGGTAGAATGTTAAGTAAACAATAGTAAAAACTTATGTTTAGTTGAAATTATCCAAGCAACTGGATATGGAGGAGCAACGTTCCACCTAATTGTAGGTCTTTGTATAGCCTATATTATTTCATTTGAGAGGCCACCCATGAGCTAGGATATGTTCCACTAAGAAGGAACTTCTGAGGCTCACTCACATCCATAAGCACAAATACTCATGCTAATCTAACACACAACTAAGTTTAACAAGCATGCAAGGAGACATGAAAGGATAAATCTAAGCTAGTGAGCTCAAACACAGATATAAGTGCATCTCAATTGGTCTCATCTAGCCTTGGCACCCCAAATACCTACCACAACCAACACAAGGAAGATCCCCTTCTTTGCTACACAGTCTCTTAGGAGCCCCTTGTCTCCAATTCTCTTCAGGGTGGGCATAGAAAGGTCCAAGCTGCTAACCTTAAGATATTATTCCCTTTACTGGGTTTATAAATAAAAAACAACTTCTGGTCTCTATCCCACTTGGATCCACTCTTGAATTCCCCTGAATTCCGGCCACGTGACTCTCAGCCATGAAATTTAATTTCTAGGATTACAAATCAGGGTCCTCCCACGATTTTTTGGGTTTTTGACACTCTCAAATTTTCCCTAGGGTTTATGTCTATGGATCCCCACTAGATTTCACCACCCATACAAAATTTTGGGCGTTTTTGACACTCTAAAACTTGGCTTCTTTCCTGGTTGCGATTTATGCAATTTTCAATGCTAAGAATGCATACCATACTAAAAATTGAAGTCTGGTTGTTCGACAATGGAATGGGGATGATGGAAAATGAATTCCTATGAGGGAAATTGACTTCTGGGTCAAGTAAAATAAGCCCGTACTCATCCATACGAATTGATGAGTTTTTCCCATGCTGCATTAAATTCATGAGCTAATTTCTTAGCTGCCTCCTTATAACCAAATTAAATATCAGCAAGAGAAGTCAAGATGGGTTCTCACTATGACACTTGGAAACAAAATATTTAATCCCACAACCCCTCACCTCTCCCTAGTAGATACAGACAACCCACTTATTTTAGTTACTTCCATAACCAACTCTTCAACTTTTTATTTGCATTTATAAATATTTACATGCTTTTACAATTTCCTATGGCTTGCTAGCACATGGATCACACATAACAAAATACTTTCCTTTAAATATAAGCATTCACTAGAGGGGCCTTGGCCTTGAGATCCATGCTAGGAATTACACATTGTGTATACACTATTTAGAATTGAAGCCAATACATTCTAAGGGCCCAAAATGGGGGTATTACAAAGGTATGTTTGGATTCTTCTTCGTGGGTGTAACTTAAAACTGTTGATCCTAAATGTAGGGAAAGCATGCAAACCCTAGCTACTACCAAAGATCCACAACAATAAAACTTTAGAACCAACAACCACTTGAAAGTTTCAAAATTTCCAAGGGTAAAACCTTAATCCTAGAACTTCAATATGCACAAGAAAAACTCATAATCCTATCACCTTAAGAGGGATATATAACAAGTACATGCCAAATATCCAAGAGAAAGAAATAAGAGTAATCATCCCAACGTTTCCTCCATAAGATAAAACCCTAATTATAAGAGCAAAATCCAACTAAACATGTCCCCTGTAGACTTCATAACTCCAGACAGGGTTCATGAGGAAACCCTAGTAACCTCTTACAAGAATCTAAGTACAAAGAAAAGAATAAAAATGATGATACGATGATATGTATATATAACATGTCAATACATACTTTTATGATTAATTTCAATATACTATTCTTCATGAGCTCTATATTACCATTCTCAATGAAATATGTTCAATTATTCAATAACTAAGTGTATAATGTTGTTCTATAATGTTTATGTGATTTAAAATTTATCACTTCATCTTTGTTTTGTAGGTACTTAGATTTAGATCAAAATAAAAAACCTCTAAGGAATTGAATATCCCCTCACTGCACATTAATTTCCTACTCAATTGTAACTACAAAATTTTCCTCTGTCATGACTACATTTTGGAAAATAATTCCTCTACCATGAGTGTGAAAAGGGTGCTTAGAGGAGAATTTAAAAAATTATTCAATATCTTAATCATTTAAGCCCCCCCTTCAACCCAAAATTTCCATCTACTAAAAAAAGCTCCTGACTTCACTAAGATGTCATTACTAAAAAAAGCTCCTGACTTCACTAAGATATCATTCCTTAGAGTTTGTGTTTAGTTCTGTTATCTTCTCTAATTATCCACTTCCTCTTTTCTGAATATGACACACTAAGATAACTGAAATTTATTCATTTTTCTTCCTCTTTTAAGGTCTACCTCCTTTAGCTTTGAGAGGTATAAAAGAGGCAGAGAAGGATACGAATTTATAATTCTTCCTTTAAATGAAACATGCAAGTCATGTTTTATAGGATAAGGATAAATACGAGGCTTACTAAAATCCCGTTAATCAACTACTCATTAAAACTCAAACTTGAAATGAGAATCCATATTTAAACCCATAAATACTAGTAAACAAATCCTACAAAAGAGGACGATTGAAACAACTCACATGTCTAGGTAGCATAAGGTCATACAAATAATGGCATTAGTCTACATTTATCGAAACAACTCTATAATAGAGAGAACCTAATCACATAATTTAAGATGGGGGTATAAAATAAAATGTTCTGAACTTGGTGTAAGACTACGGGGTTTGTAAATATATCTAACAAAAAAAAGTGCATGAAACACAATTGTTGTTTCAAGGGGTGACATTTATCCTTTAACAAAGGAACATAATACAAGAAACAAAGTAGTTCAAGCAGTCAAACAATCAATTATACACTTCATATTTTTAAATGTTCTACTTGTGGGAGTCATTGGGTGAGGTGATATTTATCATAGTGTCAATGGAGAAATAATATGAGATATAGATTTGTCACTAGCATCTAAAATCCTAACCCTGAATACAAATATTATCCCTAAGAACCCCCCAAAAACACTAAGATTATTTGCATTTAGTTAGCAAAAAATATTTTGAAAATGGAATTAGACTTCCTTGCAATATTGTAGTTGTTGTTAAAGGAAAATTCTCTTAATTCTCTAGATACAAATTCTGTAATGTTGAATTCTTAGTCCACCTCTTGAGAAGCCTCGATGTTATCTCCATGGAAGTAATATATACACACTATTACCCTCCCTTCAGACTAGATGACCAGTGATAACCATCGACTAAAATCTCTCTAATTCCCCCCTAAATCCCTCTCCTCTACTAAAATTATACCCCTAATCCACAATTGAAAGTCTCAAATACCTATTAGGTAGGCCCCTTCCTACCAAAGCCTCTCAATTTGGCACCAATATTGAACCTCCTTCCAAATTGTGAATGGTTGAGGGTTTCATACCGAGTTCACATTTTTACGGGCGAGAATCACCAAATGCAAATGAAATATTTTAGTATGCTTTGTGTTGAGTTTTTTTTTATTATATTTTTTTCTTTATTATATATATATATAACAATAACACTATATTATAATATAACTATTATATATGATATATATTAACAATAACATACAATTATATATTTTACTATAGGAGAGAGAATATGCGGCATATACTAACCTATATATTATAACTATACATATACTAGCATAGAGTCCATCTTAAACCCAAATCTATCAAGCACCAAGAGGAATCCAATCTCTTGAGGTGTAATTTTTTTTATCTTAAAATTTACACATTAAGTAAAAATTCACACCTTAAGATATTTGATCCTTCTCAATGTTAGATATATGTAGGTTTAAAATGAGCTCAATATTATTATTTTTTGTATAACCCGACATCACTTGAATTTTTATTTATTTTTTAATGAGAATGGCATGTTACATAACATTATGCATTACAACATCTTCCCCATACTAGGCTATAGAGAACCTCGTTACTCTCGGTGCAATTAATTTTGTATTCAAACAATTGAATCTCTCTCTCTCTCTCTCTCTCTCTCTCTCTCTCTCTCTCTCTCTATATATATATATATATATATATATATATAAATTTTTTTTCCAGAGAAAAAAGCGTGATTTAATTCATAGGTAATCAAATTACATATTACAGAAAGGTTGTTTGGAGCCCTTTCCTATATATGGCTTGTCACCAATCTTGTAAAAAATGATAAAAATATATTCATTTGAGTATCCCCTGATATCTGTTTCTTCAAAAAAAAAGAAAAGAATAGTTTTTGTCCCCCAAATATGTCCTTAAAAACGCTCATTAGTGAGCCCCATTGAAACAACAATAAACAACAAAAAAGTTTTTCCATGTCTCCATATTCGAGAGGCATTATATGTCTTGTATATATCTGATCATAAAGCAGTGAAAGATGAAAAAGTGTTCCTATATATCTGTTCAATTATGCTCCGGTCCTTATATAAATGGCTTGTGAAAGTATTCATAGAAAACTTCCTTTTCTTGCTCTTTGATATTCCATTGGCCCAGTGGAAGGTTTAGTCTGAGTTTTGAAAGTTGATCTGCTTAGAGTTCTGCTCCCTGCAGACATGTCGACAAGAGAACGAGTCAAACCCCTCCAAAACATACTGATTATCTGTAAGTATAGTATTTAGAAATACATTATGGAAAGTTTGAATTTTGTTTATCCAATTTATGACTATCATGGAATCACCAAAGATTTGAATTTGTGTACAACCCCATGTCGACAAGAGAACGAGTCAAACCCCTCCAAAACATACTGAGTATCTGTAAGTATAGTATTTAGAAATACATTATGGAAAGTTTGAATTTTGTTTATCCAATTTATGACTATCATGGAATCAACAAAGATTTGAATTTGTGTACAACCCCTTTCTCTTGCAAAGAGGAGAAATATTTTTAGAGTGTATAGTTTTGCGAAGTTGTTTGTCCCCATTCCAAGTCCCATTTAATATGGAAGAAATGGTTTTCTGAAATATATACAACTGCTCACCCCCGCAGATCTCGCCTTTTGAGGCCCCATCAAAATATGCCCAAGGAAGTTTTCTGTTAATTGCTTCCTCACTGATGATGCATGGAACCGATGGATTTTTTCCCTGGGGAAAATAGGAGAGGATATCGATGCTGTTTTGGGATAAAAATTTAGGGTTGGAGGATTTATCCTGGAATATTGCTTTGTTTCTGGCCAACCATATTCCCCATATTAGAAGAAGGGGGAGTGCACAAAATCTCTCCGTTGTTGGAGAGTTGAACCATGTTTTCCAGGACTCTTCCACTATGGTTCCAGACCATTCCACTGAATAGTTTGTGATTAAGGTGATCTCAGCCTAAGATTTTGTTGTGTATGGGTAGTGTATGAATAGGTAATGAGGCGTTTCCTCATTTTTCATGTAGAGAGCACACCACCTTAGCACTTCGATATTCCGATTTCTCATTCTATCCAAGGTTGGGACTTTCTTTGCAAGAACACACCACATAAATATCTTTGATTTTAGAGGATAGTGTGTTTTCCAAACTTTTTTCCACCACCTTTTTTTGTTTTTGCTCAGAACTATTCCAATTAACATATTGTAGCCAAATTTCGGAGTGTACCTACCATGAGGGGAAATGGACCAAATCAGTTCATCCGACCTATCTGTGATTCTCACATGTGTGCTTCTGAGGGATTGGATGGGATTGGATATAATCCCTCTAGAGGATGCCCGGTTCATTTGATAACCCCAATGTCACCTCAATTTTCCACCCATGACTCCATATTGTAATGGTGATTTGGTCCATAATTTGATTTAGATGAAAGTATCCTTGCCCCTTGAGGACCTGCGTGAGATTTGGGGGGAGTCTATTCTTGTTTTGACAGCCCAACCATGGGTCGGAACCGATGTAGACTCGATTCCCATTGTTGACTTTCCAAACCATTCCTCTTTCTATTACAGGGAGGGAAAGAAGGACCTCTTTCCAAGTTATCGATACTCCTTGCTTATTTTTTGTCGGATTTCTGAGTTAGATTATGATGGTATCTGGAACTATGTGTTTTTTGTTCACAATTTCAGTCCATAGATTTTATGTGGACAAAAGTATCCATCGTAGTTTTGCAGCCACTGAATTTGCAAATAAGTGAATATGCTTTAATCCCTATCCTCCTTGTGATTTTGGTTTTTCCAGGTTTTCCCCATTTACCCAAGGTGAGACAAAGGAGTTAGAGCTACCCGACCAGAGAAATATGTAGCATATTTTCCTTTTTTTTCAAGAATTCCTTTAGGAATCCATGCCAATGACATCCAATATACTAGGATTGCTTCTAATACTTATTTTATGAACACCAGTCCTCCAGATATGAAGAGGAATCGATGGCTCCATATTTTTGTCCTTTTCTCCAGCTTTACAACAAGCCACCCCCAGTCATTTTGTTTGTAACCATTAGGTTTTAGGTGGAAACCCATATATTTGAGCCCCTCATCCAACTGTTTTCTTTCAAAAGGGAAGATGGTAGCATACCTTTGTGCTTTGATTTCATCTAGGAGAAAGGTGGTGAGAGTGGAATTTTGTGCATATATAACCATACCCGTGACAGTTTCAAAAAGGGTCAGAGTGTTTTCAAGGTTTTCAACATCCCTTATAGATCTGTCGCAGAAAATGAGAATGTCATCCACAAAGAGAAGATGAGTGAGGATGATATTGTGGGAGATGGTGATACCTTTGAAAGATCCCTATCTTTTTTCATATGAAATGGCTTTGCTAAGTCCTTCTACCAACAGAAGAAAGAGAAGGGGTGAGAGAGGGAACCCTGTCTCAACCCTCTCTCTTCCCCAAAGAAAGATGACGCAAAACCATTTATGAGGACCGCAAAGGAGGCTGTTGTGATGCATATGATGATATATTTTATGAATTTGTAGTCAAATCCCAGGTGGGTCAGAAGCATCCTCAGGTAGAGTCAGCTTACCATGTTGAAGGCTTTTGAGAAATCAATTTTGAGGATAGCTCCTTTGGTCCCTATTGTTTTTTTCAAGTGTAGAACTTCCTAGGATACACCAATGAATTCATGAATTTTCCTTCCTTCCAAGAAACCAAACTTCTCTCAAGAGATGACTTTTGACAGGACCTTCTTTAGTCTTCTCGCTATAATCTTTTCCACCACCTTGTATGTTACATTGCACAACAAGATCAGCCTGTAGTCATCCAACATAGATAGGTTGTACGATTTTGGGATTAGAGCTATGAAATCAGAATTAAGAGGAGGGTGCATGTAGACCCCCCCTTTCGATATTCTTCTACCAGGCATAGGATATTAGTATCGATAACCGCATAGTGGGCCAGAAAGAACTCAATAGTCTAGCCGTACATACATGGGATCTTGTCTTTCTGAAAGCTGTGAAGTGTTTCCTTGAGTTCATCCTTCGAGACTTCTTCCATGAGTTCCTAATTGTATTTTGGGGTTATAAACCCAGTAAAAAATTGGGAGAGATGAATGGTCTCGACCATATTTGTTCAATTGTTTTCCTTGTAGAGGGATCTGAAGTGAGCAGTTCCTAGTGATGCCATCCCTTCAAAGGAAGTGATGAACTCATTATTTTCATCTTTTAGATTCCATATGGTGTTCTAGGATCTCCTCCCCTTTGCAAAATCTTGGAAGAATTTTGTGTTTTGGTCCCTACTTTCTAATCAAATCACCCTGCTCTTTAGGCGCCAAACTTCTTCTTGTTCTAAAAGCAGTTTCCTTCTTTTGTTCTCCAACATTTCTAGCTGAGTCTTGTATTCCAGGTGGGACATCCCCCTCCTTCAGAGTCTTGGATAAAAACGATTTCCTTTTCAGCTTGTTTTATCTCCTGCTCATCCCTTTTTTTTGAAAGCCCACTCCTTGAGTTTCTTTTTCACCAGGGTAAGGTTGTTTACGAAGTGTGGAGTTGCATAGTTTCCAGCTTCAGGCTGGTACAGGTCCAAATTTCTTTAATAATGTTTGTTACTTCTTCCTCCTTTATCCATTCAACACAAAGTTTAAAAAGATTGGGTGGTTTTTTTGAATTTCCTAGGATTTCTAAGCAGATTGGTGAGTGATCGGATACTCCCCCCGACTCTACCCATTGCCTGAAATTTAGGTTTTGCTCTGTTAGGCCCTCTTTGATTAGGAAATGATCCAGTATTTTCACAATCGTCTATTATAGTTTATTTTACCACACTTGGTGGATCATGTTTTTATGGCCTTCCCTGTCCCTATGCAGACTCTTTGGACCCCCCTTTGCTCAATATAGCTTTGATGATCCAAAAAATCCCTTAAAAAAATCTTATTTATGGGTATACATGGTCACCATCTTATAGACCACGTGTACATGCATATCACTCCACTATGACCCACGTACATCAAGAAATGTGCTCAAAAATAAAAATATTTGGAGTTGTCCTCATCAAGTCACAAATAACTTGACTATTGGCCTTCCATATGCTTGGAAATGCTCCAAATCGATTCTTCACTTCTTATTGAAGGGCTAAATATTGATCTACTTGGATGCATTAGAGGATGAGAACTTGTGAGAGCAAATGAACTATAGTGGATTTGTGCCCCATTATTGTATAATTGAGTCTACATCCCTTTATCCTTTGAGCAAACATTGAGGCTCTTCCCAAGCTTTCCATTGTCTTGTGAGATTTCCATTGAGATGGAGGATTGAAGTGGTGAAGGCCGAGGTGGAGGACTCGGTTTCTCGATTTTGATGAGGTGCCAACATAGTTTGTCACTTATATCTATGTTTATACTTAATAGAAATATCCATTTCGTGTCCATTATATGTGTAACTATGAATATTGTTCATCCATGGATGTAGTTGCTTTGATTATATATTGGATTTATATATGCTAGAGTAGGTTCTAACACTTAATATATATCATGCTTGTATGTTTCGTTGTTGTTGAGAATGAAATGTAGGTGCAAGTTTGGTTGAAAGCTCAATGGGGATCTACTACAAACATTCAGAACAAGGTACGCTTCACATCCCTTAGTGTTAGAATCGTTTATTTCTTTAGCATATTGGAAGTGGATTGATTTTGGTGTCATACTGTCTGGTGTGGTCCACCCCAAGCCATAGGGATTTTTATTCGTAACAAAATTGGCGACTCCGTTGGGGACTTTCCTTTTTGTTTGGGTTTGGGTGCATGATGTACTTGGTTTGATCTCCGTTTTGCCTTGTTTCTATGTCGCACTTAGTAGTATGTTCATCCATTGACAATCCCCCAGATTTGTTTGACCGTTGGCCTTCTTTTTACCACTTTATTCTCTGTATACGTGGATCATAGTACATACAGTCACATATATACGTGGGTTGTCCTTTACCTATTTGCGTACATACGCTACTATTCTTTGAACAATTGCATACATCCTCCCTTTTGGTTGAGTTATTGATGTTGCTGGGTGGGTTGTGAGTGTGGCTGGGTCTTCCTAGGTTCATATGTTGTCTGTTGACTGCTTCTTTTGTGACCAGAGACCCCTTTTTCATTGATTTTTCTTTGAAAGTAGTTCCAGTCATTTATCTCCATTTTTGTTTTTCCATTAGTGCATTAGTCTTTTTGTCTTGGTGTCTTGATTGGCTTGTGTTTGATGCTTGTTGCAGAGAATGAGAATTTTAATGAATTTTATTGCATTTTCATTCTTTTATATTGAAAATACAAAATAAGTATATAGTTGCATCCTTACTTGCTTCTCACATATGGATTTAAGAAGGTACTTACGTTGGATTGCTTGGATGAGAGTTGTGTTTAGGCTTTCATATAGGAAGGATTGCATTGAAAATTTGAAAGGAATGGTTTTTTTTGCATTTCATGTAGTGGCATACCCCATTTTTCATTTTTAAAGACAAATTGCACTTGGCATCGTGTGTTAGGTTTGCATATTTATTTCACTGTTGAGTCATAATATCTCTAGTTGCATGATCATTACCCTTGAGTAATCACAAACCTTAAAAGTAAACTTAAAATTGATTACACATTTTTATTTGATAGAGGTGCACCAACAAGCTTAGGTTGTAGAGTCTTGGAATAGGGTGTCATGAATAAAATTTTGCAAGACTATGAAACAAAACAATTAGGTGTCTGTCTAGGTGAGAAGAGAAATAATTGATATAAATAGTGTTCTCAAGAGGCTCCTCTTACATAGGATATAAGCATGAGGCAACACACACGTTAGTGGTGGGGATAGCCCCTTACCACTTTCTATTGAGCGCTAGAGATATTTCCAGGATCTTATTCGTATCTGGGGGATTTTGAGGTACCTTTGGTGCTTTCAAGCTTCGGGCTTTGTTACCCTTCCCATATGGTAGATCCCACCTGCGAATGTCCACATGAGCATTGGTTATATTGACGTGACCTTAGTTGCCTTACATACGTATCACAGGGGGTACTTGCAGAGGTTATTCCGTGAGTGTCCTGGACAGGTAGGGGTCGGACACCACATTCGCTATATGCATTGAAGCCTAGGGCCACTATAATTGGTTACACACCTCCACTTGTAGTGTATGGGAGTCTCAGACCTCTCCTAGGAGAGACATACCTATTGCACTCGAGAGCTCATTTATCCTCCCTCTTGGCTTATTTGCATCTGACTTAGATTTTCTTAGGGGTGTGCTCTTTGTGCGCTAGCTTTCTCTAGGGATCATAATTAGTTGAGTCTTGTTTTTTGTGTGGAGTCACCGTGGATCGAGTTTTGGCACTTTGTTGATCTCAACGTTTAGCAAGGATTTCACCTTGTGGATATCCTCCTCCTCTTCCTCAGAAGAGGACTAAACATTCTAGGAATTTTACACACTGTGATTCACACACCGCTCTTATAATGATTACTACATCTGAGAACATAGATATACCCCCTTCTCCATCCTCTGGAATGGGGAATGCGACCTTCGTGAGACTTGGGACTCCGGTTGACACCGACCCTCATGAGGATTTTACTTCCTACAATTCACAACCCCAGCTATCGGATTTTGCAGCTGCTTATCAGAGGTCTTCCTCGGGAAGGTCGAGTAGTGAGACTCATCATGTTCCCTCTAGCACATGCCCCTTTAGGTTTGGCATGCTAGATATTACTGATACTTTTCCATCATCTGTTGTTGATCCTGGTGTTGTGCCTAGGGGCACTGCCATCCCTTTCCATGCTGATATATTTGGAAGTGGTCATATTGTACCTTCCACTCCATTTGTAGGAGGCTTTTCATACCCTTCATTCAGGCATAACATTGGTGTTCACTTTAACGGAGGTGACCCCAGGCATGTGAACTTTGGGTGCACAGATTACATTCCATCTTGTGCTCCATCATCCACCACACATGTTCCGTCAATTGATTTTCTTATGACACATCCTCCTCATAACCCACACGGTCCTTCGAGACGAGGTGCTTCCTCTAACCATGTTGTTCCCTCATCAACCGATGTTGCTGTGTCGGGAGTTTATGTGCCTCCTTATGTATCCGAGGGTCAACCTATTTATCAATCCTATAATTATGGTTATGTAGCACCTCATTCTCAAGGTATACCAAACTATAACATTCTCGTGCATGCGTTTATGGGTCATGCAGGAGGGGGTTATTATCTGACTGGCCAAGGCCATGTTCTTTACTCTAATCAGCCTTATATGAACCAACCTTTTCAAGAAGCTTGGAACTAGATGGAACAACCTAGGCTCCCTTTCTTGGCTACGTTGAATTTTCCTAACCTTTCAAAGTTGACCAATGATCCGGTATCTCATGATCCGACGTGGCCGGTTGTTCCTGCCAAGCTTCCTTCGGACATTCCAAAGTTTGAAGGTGAGAGTGGTGAGGACCCTGGAGAGCAGTGACTACTTTCCACCCGTGGTGCTCTTCGAACTCATTGAACCATGACTCTGTTCTCCTACGACTATTTCAAATCAACCTTACAGGTCCTGCTACGAAATGGTATATAGATTTTCCTGAGTGCACATATCGGAGATTTAATGACCTATCCATGACCTTTCTTAACCACTTTCAATTACCAGTACGTTACAATGCCAACACCGCGCAATTATCGACAATTAGACATGATAAATCCATGCACATATCTGACCATATTCAAGAGTGGCATAGACAAAAGAGGTTGGTTAAGGCCAACATTCCACCTGAGTTTTTGTTCGAATGGCTCCTCAAATATTTATTGCCTTATATTGCGAAGGATGTTTCGACGTACAAAGTTATGAATGAGGAGCAGGATATATTATGATCTCAGTAGTTAGAATTTATTTATGCTCAGTCTGGGATCCTTTATGAGATTATCCCTAATGCGCAATGGTCAAACTTCGAACATAATTTTAAACCTGGGCCACATGCCGATCGTATTGTTGGCTCCGTGAGTTCCAAGGTCGTAGACCAGGTTACGAATCAAATGCGAAATTTGTCTATTAATCAGCCTGCGACCGAACAATCTACGAATTCATCCAGTCCCACCCAATTGGAGGATGTGCTCTCGATACATTCATCGGACCAGAAGGGTAACCAACAACCCGAATGAAATAGAAAGAAGGGATGGAACAATAGAAGGGGTGGGAATAGGAAGGAGAACCCGAACGGTAAAAATAAAGGAAATTATGCTGAGGGGAAGATAAGCCTAAACGGAAGGTTAAATTCCCTTGCAATCTTTGTGGGGGAGACCATCTCACATACTTGTGCCCCCATATTGATGATACCTCGAAGTTCATTGCACATAGCCCAGCTGTGTTGGCTGATCCTTTACCACGGGGTCTTCATTGAGAGACCAATATGATAACATGTTCGTTCATATTGGGGGGTTAAAAATAAAAAAATTCTAAACCAATATATTGGTGCTATATTAAGGGTAAAAAGGTTTATTTGTTTTATTACATAAATACCCAATATCATGTGTCCTTTTTTATTGCAAAAGTTTCCCCGTGCCTTTGCCATATGCCTGCATAGCATTTTCCACCATTTTTCTGGTTTTGGTGAGTTTGCAGCACGTTTGCAGTGTTGGAGGAGGGCACGCATAGGGTTTCTCTAGTTCAGTGTTGGAGGCAAAAAATTTCCCGTGCCTTTTCCATATGCCTGAGTGATACCTGCATAGTGTTTTTCCACCTTTTTTCTGGTTTTGGTCATGGTTTTGGTGGGTTTGTGGTGGGTTTGCAGTGTTGGAGGAGGGAACACATAGCATTGTTGGAGGAGGTCACACATAGGGTTTCTTTGGTGCAGTGTTGGAGGCAAAAATTTGCCTGTGCCTTTTCCATATGCCTGCATGATTCCTGCATAGCGTTTTTCCATCGTTTTTCTGGTTTTGGTCGTGGTTTTGGTGGGTTTGTGGTGGGTTTGCAACATGTTTGTAGTGTTGGAGGAGGGCATGCATAACCACTGCTTAGAAGTGTTGGAGGTAAGGGATACTGTGTTTTTATTTCATTTCCTTCTTCTTGAATGACAATAGGAATATCCAGAGGAAATTTCCTTCACCTGGAATGACAATAGGAATATCCAGAGGCAATTTCCTTCACCTGGAAAACCCAATATCATGGGGCTAATTGTCATATACAGAGGAAATTTGTGGATCTTACAAACCTAGTCTATTGTCTTGACTATTGTATGTGGAAATACGACTATTGATTACTTAACAATGGCTCTATCATACTGGCCTTTTTTTTAGTCCAAATAGAGTAAGCCGAAGACTTTTACTGAGTAGAAGCTGACTAGAAAATCACTTGATCAAATTGTCATTGATTCCAACTGTGATTGTCATAATCTCGTCTCTATCAACCAATTCTGCATGTAATATTTGAGCTTTTACAGGAGAGCCTTGTGTTTTATCCTGTGCAGGGCCATCTATGACCAATATGTCTCCTTTAAAAATAGTTTTGTGTGTCGTTGTGAATAGTTCTATAATAGTTGCAGGTTATGGCACTGTTTTTTTTAATCTGCCATCAACATTCATCAAAGGAAGTGAGTAGTAATCATTAACACATGTTTTGCAATTCATAGTAGCTTGCATGATCCATATTTATGTGAGTATTAATCATCAACATAGATTGCAATTCACAAACGATATTTATCATCGTTTGGTTGCAAACACAGTTTCCTTCCTCTGATATGTGTCCTTTTCTTTTGATGATCTACTTTAGATAATACTTCAAGAACATTTTCTTCTTCCACGCAAATATTTATCTTTATTTGATTATCTGATCACTTTGGTAGCGTTGATAACCATGCATTATGTTTCTTCAAGAGATTTCTTGAAGCGAAAACTATTCACTCATACAATAATATTCACCAAAAGACTTGGTAAATCAAATAAGCCATTATAATAATATATTGATTGAATAGATAAGAGATGATTACAATGGTTGATAACCCGCCTATTAAACAAGGCTTGAGAATTGTGAATGAAAGGTCATGCCCTTTCATATTTATGTACAATTAATTATGTTTATTATTAATTATTTAACTATTTAATTATTATCTTTATTTACATTCGTTACATTGCCACTCTCTTAGAAAGGCTTTGTCCTCAAAGCCTTCATAATGTTTTTGCCTCATTTTTTGTGGTGTCGTAGCTGACGAAACATGTCGATATGAATTGTTAAGAGTTGAGCATAAAATACGATATGTGGATGAATCAATCCATCCCAAATTGATTTGTTGTGGACTGTTGGCATTCCATACCGATCTATCGTTAGGAGCTTTGATCACATTGGTACCATTAGCTTTCGACAGTTCCCATTTTTTAGGATATCGGTTTTTATGGTTGGGGTGTTGATAGGGAATTTTTACAATGCCATTTTCTTTTATGAGTGTCTTCTTTTGAGCATTGATTTGAACTAAAAGTTGTATTTTCGTCCCTTGATGTTTTAAGGTTTCGTTCTGTATCTTTTCCAACTTGTTTTCTAACTGCATGTTATCATTTTGAAACTTCTTAATCAATTCTACTTTCAATTTCCTGTCATCTTTAGACTTCTTAAGTTGTTCCTTAAGGTCTTCGTTATGACTTCTAATGTAGCTATTTTCTTCCTACTTTTCTAGAAGTTTTCCTTCAATGTCTTCCATAGATTGTTCTGTCTTTCGACTATTTTTCAAATTCTTAATTTTTGTGACTAGTGTTTTTTTATGATTTCTTAATCTGAAAATTTCTTCAGAATTGTTGGATACTGTTTTATTACTCTTTGCGATCTCCAGCTTGCGTTCCTTTTTAGAGTCGCTATTTTGTTGTTGAAGAACTTGTATCTGTTGTCGATACTGGTCGACCACTGATTCTTGATCTTCTAATTTATGTCGTATGTGCGTTAGTTCTTCATCTTTTTCGTTAACGATTTTGTTCAAGTGTATTATTTATGCTTCGTAATCACTTATTTCTTTCCTTATGTCTTGATTTTTTTGTCTCTGATTGAAATCACTTTCATATTTTAATTTCTCAATTTGGGTAGACAATTTTTCTATATGATTTTTCTAGTCGAAATTTTTTTGTTCCTTGAGCTCTTTTTGTATCTTATGTAATTTAATCATTACTTCCAATTTCATATTCATGTCTCGTAATTCTTCATTGTCTCTTCGATAATGCTTTACCTTGGCTTCTAATTTCTCTATTTGTAGTCGCAAACCAGATTCCATGATCTCTGATTTCTTCGAGATTAGATGGTTGTTTGGACTATAGCTAGTCGTCGATTTTTTTTTTCTTCAACTTTTTTTCCTTTGGCTACTTTTTCAACGATAATTGGTCTTCTTCTCATTAGGTTAAATAATCCCTTTTTTTTCCAAAAATAAATATTATAAATAATAATTATTATAATTTTTTTTAAATAAATGCAACATACGGATGGGGAGGAAGCACAAGGTGGGAGAAGGAGGTGGCGTGGAGGGAGATAGGATGGCGTGAAGTGGGGAGAGGTGATGGATGTGGAAGGATGCGAATGGAGTGGAGTGCAAAGTGGAGGAGAAAGGTGGAGTGCGCAGGGAGGATGGAGTGCGTAGTGAGCAGAATGGTGGAGTGCGCAGGGAGGATGGAGTGCGTAGTGAGCAGAATGGTGGAGTGCGCAGAAGGGAGGATGGGTGGTGGTGGAGTGGATGGGGAAGCGGACGGATGGAGTTTGAGGGAGAAATGGAGAGCCCGGAAATATGCCAAAATAATATTTTTCAGAAAATATGAGTTGGATCAAAATGATCTTTTAAATCAGAGAGACTCTGAGATGATGGCCAAAGGACGGATCAGAACTAGCTTTGATACCACTGAAGTGAGAACTATTCGCTCATACAATAATATTCACCAAAAGACTTGGTAAATCAAATAAGCCATTATAATAATATATTGATTGAATAGATAAGAGATGATTACAATGGTTGATAACCCACCTATTAAATAAGGCTTGAGAATTGTGAATGAAAGGTCACAACCTTTCATCTTTACGTACAATTAATTATGTTTATTATTAATTATTTAATTATTTAATTATTTAGTTATTATGTTTATTTACGTTCGTTACGTAAATAAAGATAATAATCAAATAGTTAAATAATTAATAATAAACATAATTAATTATTTAACTATTTAATTATTATCTTTATTTACGTTCGTTACAATTCTTTTCTTCTTCATAATGGGACTTTGATGCAAAGAAGTGTTTGGAACTACCCTAACTTCATTGCCTTTAGTCACAAATGTAGAAATCATATGATCTTTGACATTAGGAACATAATTTTCATGAATATTTTCAAAATATTTTTCACCCTTAAAATTTTCTTACAGTTTGAAACATGAATGCTCTCTTCAATGTTTCCATGTTTAAAGATTCAAAATTGCTAACAATGTTATCTGTCACTATTTTTCTACCACTTTTCTACGATCTAGGAACTCACTTTCAGGCACTAATCGAGAACCTCTAATTTCTTTTTTCATGCTTTTCCTTTTATGACCAAATTGCTTTTCACTCATGGCCTGGTCTGAAATAATTCCTATATCTGGTGATTGTATCCTAATTTTTGCATTTTAAGAAGAAAAATTCAAAATATTGTCTCCATCATTATGAATATTTCTTTCACTTTCCGATAACCTTTTAAAATCTCTCTTTGTTGTCTTCAGCTCTGGTTTAGTTATTAAAGATACTACACCGGAAACATCAGACCTCAAATGGTTCTCAAAATGGCTTGTAGGCTCTGCACCAACAACATCAGGCCTCAAATGGTCCTCAAAATGGCTTGTAGGCTTCTTTATCTTTAGTATGGAACTCATATTGTCGGATTTAGATGTCAATAATGAACTGTGATTTTTAAGCCCAACCTGAACTGAAGTGAGCATCTTCTTGTCTTTCTTATCAGACGATATCATGGATGTAGCAGGCTTTTTCTTATTCTCACCTACCCCATGTGTCTTTTTCCAGTTTTCCTGCCTATGTACTTCCCTATTAATATCGTGTTTCTTGGCAAAAGTCGTCTCATGATGCATTTGTTTAGATGTATCTTTTTGCATTTTCAACATTTCCTCTGACTCATCAGTTTCTTCTTGGATTTTATCATTTTTTGTAAACTATACTTTCTCTGCAGAATCCTTTAAGCTTTCATCAATACACGATCTGGATTTCCTTGATGGGTGGTGGACAATGGACATTCTTGGGGGTGTCCTTGAAGGGTTTTGTACACCCTTGGGGAAGTGGGGTATGTTCTCCACATCCCCAGGAAATGCCTTGCCAAAACAAGGTATGCCTTAGGTGTGTCTAGGTGCCCCCAAGACCAACAACCCTACAAAGGCGCCAAAAAAGGCCAGTTTTGGTGGTTGGCAAAGTACAAGCCCATTGTGGGTTAACTTATCCAATAACATAAATTAAAGAACCCTAACCTACAAATTTCTTTGAAAACACCTCCCCAATCATTTTCATTCATTCTTTCTTCTCTCTGCTCAATGAGATGTCAATGTTAGAAGGTGAAACATTGCTGTTTGGAGGTGACATGGTGTTGTTTGGTGGCCATACGCCCATTTTCATTCAGTCTTACATATTCTAGACCTGATACAATGCTATTTGGAGTTGAGTCTGTTGTTTGGAGGAAGAAAGTGTGTTGTTTGGAGAAAAAAAGTGTGTTGTTTTGTTTTACATATTTTGGATTCAGAGAGAGTGATGTTTGCAGCTACTTTCCTGCATTGGAGACTATTGTTTGGTTGCATCTTGTTGGGTTGGAAATACAAGTGCCTTGTAAGTCAAGAACAACATTGGTATTTAATGTAGGGTTTAAATTTATGTTTCCATTTCATCATTCATGTTTAGTTTTGAAAATCCTAAGAAGATATTTTTGGGGATAATGAATATTTTTGGTTTGTTTCTAGAATTTTCAATTTTGGATATTTCTTTTTGGTTGCATCTTATAGGGTTGGAGATTCAAGTGACTTTTTAGTAAAAAAGGGCATTGGTATTTGGTTTAGGAATTTAATGTATGTTTCCTTTTTATCATTCATATTTAATATTTAAAGCTTCTATGAATATTTTTGGGGAGTTGTGAATATATTTGAGAAGCTTCTTTCCCAACTAGGCTCCTCTACATTTATACTAAAGCCATGGTTCACCTAATTAAAGTAGAACCAAAAAATATTGTTGGTATCTTCTGGATTCATAGCACATTGTGCATCAATAATAATCATAGAAAAAATGTAAACTTGGTATTAGACAGAGCTAATATCTTACAAAATCTGCAAAATGGACCATAGCTGTTTGAAAAGACACATTTCTGGAAGGTTTTATAGCAGTAATTGAATTAATAATTTAGATCTGAAATTTGAGGGAATTTACACATACATTAATTAATATTTGAACCGTAACTCTGCACTAATAAAGAACATTGAAAACAATTCTGAAATCATTTAACATCATTTCTGAAATCAACTTAACATCAACTAACATCTTTCTGAAATCATTTATTTAACATCAACTTGATTTACAACAAGAAATCATTCATAGTTCATGTAGCAACCTAAGTCTCTCTGAAATTACTTCTATCTTTACAACTTAGTTTCTTAGGTAAGCCCTCCATGTGTTGGATTAAACCCAAAGTGAGGGAAGTAGTTGTTTTGCTGACAATGATAACTCTTCTCAGGAATAAGGAATATGGATGGTGTCAAAATATCAGGAATCTCGAATCATCCTTTCTTTCTCTTGATTTTTCTCATATCTACAGAGAATACAACGAGAAGGTAGATGGCTTATCTAAGGAGGCACTCTCTATGGCCTCTGGCCTCTTAAAGTTCATTGAAATATGTGAAGGTGAAATAGTGGGGAATGGATCGATGTAGCTCTTTTAATTTGAGCTTGACCTACTCTCTTTGACATATTTGATGTTTATTTTTTCAACAGTATGTAGAATTTAGATTTTTCACATCCTTTGGATATCTGAGGCAGATGTTGATCTCCTCTTGTATCAGTTTCTTGGAAGATCCATAAGTGCCTCCCTGGATAAGCCATAACCGGGTTCTTCTTGTATTCCCTTGTAGACATATTTTGAATTCAGGATGAAGCTGGGATGTATTCCTTGGTTTTTTGATCTTGGTGGTGAATTTGGTTATCTGACCTCTCAATGTAGCTATCTAGAAGAGTCTCTGAATAGCTATAATGATAGAGAGCAATATGTCATTGAGAATTTGAGACTAGTATTTATCTACTGTTGGACATGTTTTGATATGAAGGTGTATCCCTTCTGCACTATAACAGTTACCTTTGATTCACATGAATAACAAGGAACAACTATTTTTCTTCTGGAAAAAAATAAAATCATAATATATCCCAACTTAAATTAGAATATATCATTTGTGAAAAAAACAAAATCCAGGATCTAATACATAATTTAAATCTAAGTTTAAAAGGACAACTACGTTTAGAACTCATATGCATGAATAAAACAATACCTTGTGAAAGTTGGTATGTTTTTAGTGGTCCCTGGAATTAAGGTTCACCATAGCCCTACATGAATGAGCAGTTGTGAAACATGTGAAGAGTGTAGACATGAATCATGTTGCATTATATTAAAATTGAAGTTTTCAGAAAATGAGAGCAACAAATGGTACTTGAACAGTATACAATTGCATTGTAGAATATTTTGTAGGTGTTTGTGCTAGAAATTGTCCCTAGACTACAAAGGGAACAAGCTAGTACAATCTCAAAACAACTAAAAGAAAATGGGAATTGTTTTTGTAATTTTTTGGTTTGAAGTTTTCATTCACAAGAAGATAATCAAACATCAAACTAATACAAGAACTAAATCATGAAATAATATCAAATAAATGAGACACAAAGGTTTAAATGACAAATATAAACCATAAGCATTCATAGCAAAGTACTGGTTTTGTCCACAACATATGAGCATTCATATGAATAAAACATTAATCAAGAAATGAAATCATAAGCTGAGTGGTCAAACTTGCCATAAACAAAATCAATATATAAGATAAAGTGGCTTATATTGTATATATAAATCAGTCTCAGTCTTCAAAAGCTTACATGAGAGTCATGTGTATCAATCTGCATATACATCCAAAATCCTTAGCTCTATAGCCCTTCTTGAAACAAAAATCAAACTGTACTCCACTAAACTTTTCTCCTTTTATAATTTACAAAATGGAGCAGTTTCAGAACCGTTTCATAACTATATTTTAGGCCTAATATCGAGGCAGTTACAATAAGTAGTTATATGCTAACTTCGAAACTTTAAATACAACAAACTATTAACACTATATACATTATAACAAAAATGAAATACTTGACAGCTGGACATTAGGTGGTACTCATAAATGCTTGGCTTCTTCTGCTAGCATGACAATTCCTTCCAATGCATGAGACTTCTTCTTATTGTTAGGATTATTAATCCTCCCTTGTCCAATTTGGTCATATGTCTAAATCAGGAGTCATTTCTAAGTCAAGAGTCCTTCCAGTCTATTTTTAGTCACTAGCACCATTGGGTCCACTTGGCCTAATTGAGGCACATGTTCCAGTAACTAAAGTGCAGGGAACACTAATTAAGGCCTACTGCCACTTATTGCACTTGCATGCATCAGTTTAGGAGCATCCTAGATCAATCCATACAAATTAGGAGCCACTAGGAGTGTCGATACCAACCAAGGTCAGTTAAGTTGAGTTGGTGACTAGTCAAGCTAATTTAGGAGTCAATAACATTCAGTTCTAGTCCTCTGCATTCAGTTAGCTCTAGGTTTGTATGGCTGCATGCAGGAGAGGTACATTTCTCACCTACCACAGTTAGTTAGGCTTAGATAACACTGAATTAGACACTTGATTTGTGATTTAAAACTCCGATGAACTCCGATAATGATTTAGACAAGGTCAGTTAACCATCCAGTGAAGTAGATAATGATTAGAATTGCATGAGGCTATTTATCCATTGTACTTCATTGTAATTATTATCCAATTAATTTTTTTATTAATGAAAGCACTCACAGCTGTAAGCCATTTTTTGCACTGTTTCATTCTTCAATTCCTGAGTAAAATTGTGTGATCTATTCTGTGAGTTGTGTGTCGATCCATAGATCTATGTGCTCAATTTAATACTTATATCTATATTTTTTTATCTACAGGATTTTAACTCTGCTTGACAACACTTTATTCTGCTTGTTTAAATCCTGGATTTGTTTGGTTAAATATTTAGCTTGATTATGTATTTATCTCTTCCTCTTCAATGCTTCTTTTGTCACTGCTATCAATTCTTGATAATGTGCAGTAATGTCTTCTAGGTCCTCCATTAATCCCTTGTTTGTAGTTATAAGCCTGCTATTAGATTCATTAAGAAAATGTATTTGTGACTTATGCTGTTGCAGAACTTTCCTGAGATTCTCAACTTCAGAATCCATATGCACCTCTTCAGGCAATTTGAATCCTGGTTTGACAAGCATGGAATATCCAACTTCTTAAAAATCAAATATTCTTTCTGCTTTTCCTTCATTATCTCCTCTGCAAATGAGACTCTTGAAGTCATACCATGTTCCATAATGGGAGTAACTTGCACTTCTGTAACTTCATGGTTTACTTGAAATGGTTTTGGTGATATTAAATGATCTTCTTGAATGTAATTTTGTTGTGAGCTCAAGTTTTCTTCACTTTCCTCATTCTCCTCACTTGAAGAATCTTGAATGACTATAATGTTTTCTTTTTTTCAGTTTAGGGTTCAATATTCTTTTCATGTTTAATCTGAACTTATTTGTAGCTCTGAGTCTTTGGCCTCCATCTTGGTTTTTCCATCTACATGAAGGACTTTATATCTACCTTAAAATCTGGAGCTTGCAACATGCTATCCTTCGTATCAGCCGCAACAGATATTGTGGTTAGGTTTCCTTGTGCAAATATTGCATTCTGCTTCTATTTTGTTGAACTAATACCCTCCTAAGGCTTCAAATCAAGTGTATTCTCCATTGTTTCATCTTCCAAAATGTACTCCTGCTCATTTTCCAACGCTATTTCTTGATCTTCATTGCCAGGGTCTTCAACTCTTTGACATGAACAAGCTTTCTGAGGGTTGTCCTATAATAATCATTCAATCACATCTTTGTTAAATCTTTTAACAAAACTAGATTGTTTCTTAGGTAGGGTTTTCTTTACATGATGACTCTGCTCGATGGTAAACCCTGACCAAAATAAGAAGTGATCCCAGCTTCTATTCTTCTTCTGCAAAATTGTACAAATGATTAATTTTATCAAACCATGATGAAATAATGATTGGTTTGTATGGTCAGTATGTCCCTTGATTCGATTCGACATTTTCTAGAGGCTTTTTAGAAGAAAGAAGGGCAAATTCATCCTGGATTGCTGGTTCAAGTGCTGTAAAAATCTAACATGATATTTAAACACTGATACGAACCTGCCATCACATGTGATATAGCTCTATATAATTCCAATTGCTTCTCTCCATTTGGCTTAAAATTTGCTAAGTGAACTCCTTTGCTCTAGTCTAGGGTTTCATTTCCTCACAATAAGAAATCATTAGAACTGAAATGGAAAGATGTCTTCTTGAACCAGGATTCTCCATCCATCGGGATACCGGTGGCTTCAGCTACTAAACCCTCTGTGAGCTCAAGATTGAGAGTGTTAAATGTTACAGCACCATTGATGAGATTCTGAGCGAAACGATGTGAAACTTCATAATTAAAACCAATGATCCTCTCAAAAAAACTAAACCACCCTACTGCCCTAAACAACGCTGCATATTATGGGAATTTCGTGGTCCAATTGGAGTTTGTGGGCTCAAACCTGTTAATATTTCCACTCTTCCCCATATCTCTACCGTAACCTTAGCTAATTCACTTCTTTGGGAAACTTCAAGAACCTTCAAACTATGTGTCTGTGATAGTGAGGTTCATAACCCCAAACTTTAAATCGTGGTAGTTCAAATCCACGATTTCCTCAATTATATTCACAACAGCTTTGTACATGTGTAATCATATACTGAACATGGATTTGTACATGTGTCATGATATATTTAACAGCTGTCTGGAAGTCTCCCAGCCTCATCGAATGCAATGGGACATGTTCTACCATCAATTGATCACTCTTTCCAAGGATTCATGATTCCTGCAGCGCTCTAGTGTATATATTTTGAATTCTGCATTGCAGGAATACCTCAACATGAAAGATTTTGCAAACAATCTCAACATAAAAGTTAGCTTTATGATATATGAGCATTGGAGTAATTTAAAACAACATTTGAAGACTTTGAAAATATGTATAGTACTTAATAAGCTACTCCATAAAACCTTAAGAAAGGATAAAATAAATTAAAATAAAAAATATAACATAAAGGCATTTAAAATCATTAAAACTTAAAACAAGCTCAAAATGAGAAGTAAATAAGGACTAAACATTTGAGAAAAACACACAAAAAATGGGTACAATTTTAGTCTTAACATATGGCTCCTGTTGAGGGATGAAAGCCTCCTTGTGAGGTTTCAAGAACCTGTAGACCTGTGCCTTCTACACTCTAAACTGAAACTTCCCTGTTATTCTACAAATTTCCATTGGGAAATTGGAGTCTTTATTCTACCTATCTCACACTGATATGTAAAATAAGGGAAATTTCTTTCACCTTCAGTAACTGTAAAAATGCTTGAGGAATCGTCCTTTCACTGGATTGGACAGTTCTTCACCTTCCAGATTCTGCAGTATGAAGGTATGATTTTCCAAAATCTTTGAAATTACAAAAAGACCTAGCCATAAATTATCAAATTTTCCATTCTTACCATTTTTCTCTTTTCTGGCATCTCATCTAAGCACCATGTCTCCAAAAGGAAAAGTATCTTCCTTTACCTTCCTGTCAAATATTTCCTTAATATTTTTCCTGTAAGCTTGAGCTTTTTCAGCTAGGGCTTCACGTTCCTACTACAATTCAATCAATGAGAAAATTCTTCTTTGAATATCATTAGGCTCTTCCTGACTATCTTGAAAAAACTTGATTACTGGAATACCTAATTAGATTGGAAAAACAGTATCAGTACCATACACCAATTGAAAAGGAGATAAACCAATTGATTTCTTGGTTGTTATTTTATCTGCCCCAAGTGCATACTTCAACATTGAATCCCAAGATCTCTTGTTCATATTTAACAATTTTTTAATTCTCTGGATGATATTTTTGTTAGTTGATTCTGCCAATCCATTCCCTTGGGGGTAATAGGGTGTAGAATAGAATAATTCCATTTTTCTCGCAAAAAAGTAACCATGGCTTTTGACTTAAAATCCTTAGCATTATCAGTCAACAATTTCTTAGGAAAACCGAATCTTCTCAAAATATTTTCTTGAATGAAGTTGATGATTACCTTATCAATAGCATTCCATGTAGGAATGGTCTCCACCCATTTTGTGAAAAAATAAGTAGCTGTAAGTATCCATTTGTGTTGTCCAGACGAAGGAGGCGTGATATCACCTATAAAATCCAAACCCCACTGTTGGAAAGGAGAATTTACCATAATGGGTTTCAAAGGTAAGGATACAAGTTTTTGTATTCCAACAAGTTTTTTACATTGAATACAAGCCCTGACCTGCTGATAAACATCATAAAACAAACATGGCCAATAGTATCCAGATATTAGAATTTTATAAGCTGTGTATTTCCAATATTTGTGACCTCCATAGGCACCTTCATGTGATTCTGAATGACTTCTTCTGTTTCTGGTTTCTCCAAACACCTGAGTAGCAACCCCCCTGGATCTTTCCAATGTAATTGCTGATTTATTAGACAATATTTGGTGGCTTTAAACTTTAATGATCTAGCTTCCTTCTTATCCAAATGAGCAGGACACTGCAAATACAATAAAAAATAAACTGTATCATCATACCATTCTGATTCTGCATATTTATCCATGATCTATTCTTTATCTTGCCTTGTTTGTAAGTCCTCCTGTATTCTTTGAATTTCTATCAAATGAAGACCAAGGGATTCACAATTTGAATATGCTAATAGTCTTGCTAGACCTTGACCTTTTACAATCTTGGTAGGTTTAATCTCTACATCATATTCCATGATTTTTGCAATTCATTTCCCTCGCTTTCCTTCACTGTCTGGATGAGTTAAAATTTCTTTAATAACAACATTATGTACATAGGAAATAATCTTCAAATGCATAATATAGATCCTAAAGAACTTCAATGCTTTTACCAATGCATATGCTTGCTTCTCCAGTGTACTGTATTTTAATTCAAAATCTCTAAGAGTTTTGTTAAAGAAAGATATAGGCTGTTCTAATCTATCTACATTTTTTTGTAATAGAACAAAAAATATTGTGTCCTGAGATGCAAAAGAGAAAGTCAAAAAGTCTTTTGAAAAGTTTGGGCTTACCAACACTGGTGCTTCTGTAAGGGCTTGTTTGATCTTTTCAAATGAGGCTCTGGCTTCTGTTGTCCACTTTACCTCCTGGTCTTTCCTTAACATAGATGTTATCTTTTTTATTGTTTCAACAAAGTTTGGAATGAACCATCTCAGAAAATTGAATTTTCCAATGAATGACTGGACATCTTTCTTACTTCTTGGAAGAATGATTTTCAAAATAGCCTTGACTCTTTCAGGATCTATTCTAATTCCATCTGCTGGAACTAGAAGTCCCAAAATCTTACCCTCCTGAACAACAAAATGGGACTTCTTAGGATTTAATGACCATCCAAACTTCCTACATTTCAAAAAAAATTGTTTTATATGTTTTAAATTCTCTTCATCAGATTGAGAAAACAAAGTTATATCATCCAGATAAATTACTACAAAGTTTTCTTTTTCTTCCACAAAAGCTATATCCATAGCTCTCTGAAAAGTTGCACCAGCATTCATCAAACCAAATGGCATCTTATCATACATAAATGTACCCCAAGGGGTAGTGAAAGATGTTTTCTCCCTATCATCCAGATGCATAGCACTTTGATTATAACCCGAGAATCCATCAACCATTGAAATTCTCTGGGCACCCACCACTTTCTACAAAATTTGCTCAATCTTAGGCAATGGATAATTATCCTTCAGCAAAGCTCTGTTCAAATTACGAAAATCCACAACCGTCCCTAATCTCTCCATTCTTTTTTTCGTACTGGAACTAAATTTTCCACCCATGATGAATATCTGAGTGGAACAATTCTCTTCGCATCCAATGATTTCTTAACTTCTTTTTCTATAACTGGAAATAAAGCTGGGTTAATTCTTCTCAATTTCTGTTTGAAAGGTTTCACATTTGGATTCAAAGGAACCTTTTGTTGAATAACACTAGTATCATAAGTTCTTAAATCTTCATAAGTCCAAGCAAAGATGTCAACAAACTCTTTCAATAATTTGATATACCTGTTCATTTGCTCAACTAAGAGAGATTTGGAAATTTTCACAATCTTGGGCTGCTCTTCCGTACCAATGTTACAATTTATAATGTTCTCCTCTAAGGACTGAATGGTTGGCTTTAAAAGAGTATCTTCTCTAGAAAATATCCTCTCCAAGGGAACCAAACCTTTAGAAATAAATTTTCCCTTCAACTCAATAATCTTATGCTCATTCATTGTATTTTTTGAATATTTAGCAGTATTATCAACTTCATCATCCTGGTCTTGATCAATCAGTGAATTAGAAAACTCTCCAGTTAACTCTAAGAATATTTTGATTTCCAAACCATCTTCAAAAACTCTCCAGTGTCTAATATTGCCTAGTACAGGAGGCCTATATCTGACTTCAATTGGATATTTTAACTGGGTTTGTTTTGGAATTTTGAAGTGTGTGGATGCCAAAGCAAGTGAATCTGTTTTTTGATTATGATCCCTAGGAATGAAAGAAATATTGAATTCCATGAAGAAATTATCAATCATATCCCATACCTTGTTTCTATATACCTTCAATAAATCTTGTTTTACCTGATATTTGTCCTTTACCTGTTGGACAATTAGTTCAGAGTCGCCATAAACAGAAATATGCTAAATCCTGAGGTCCTTTGCAGCCCTTAAGCCAAGTATTAATTCCTCGTACTCTGCTATCTTATTCGTAGTCACAAATTCCAACTTATACATCAAACTAATTACCTCTCCACCAAGGGAAATCAAAACAATGCCAGCTCCTGCTCCTTCCTTGGATGAGGAGCCATCAAAGTACATCTTCTATAACTCATCTTTATGCTCAACACTACGTTTGATTGGTGCTTCCTTTTCTACATGTAGCATGCCATTTTTATCCTCATCGCTGAAATGTAGTATACAATACCCTAAATCTTTCTCTACAGCATAAATGGGATGGTTTGTTGGGTTGTTATCATCTATGACAATAAAAGCATATTGTAATTCCCTATACAATCTTATATTTTCTCCCCCAAATACAAGAATAGTAGCATATGATAAATCGATTTGCAACATACCACCTACTTTCTTTTCCTAGGACCTTGAGAGTAACATACCAAATTTAGGAGTGATGTCAGCAACCACCACATCCATAATAACACTCTTTATGGGTAACTGAGTCAAATTTACCACGAGGTCCTTAATCACTCTGTTATCCCTAAAGTTAAACCTCGATTGCTAGGGTCAAGCTTAGAGAAATATTAAATTGGTTTAATGGACAACTAGAAAATGAATCTATGGAATTTGGTGGTAGGTAGATTTACTCTAGAAATCAAGCTAGATTTGAAAGCCAATACTGAACAACAGTATATATATTATAATCAAGACTGATAAGACAAAGCTATGAGTATGAATTTATGAAAAACATGAACCGGGTTCTGCATATAGTACTTAAGGATAACTTCACATTAATCGTGAGAATCTAACAATGGATTTTAATTGACCATACACAGGATAAATCACAACACATGAAATTCAATTATTGAAACAGAAAGGAGACTCATATGAACATAATCATTTCAAAGTAGCTAACAAAAACAGAGTGTATACATGCTCCTGCCATTCCAATATCAAAATGTTCAAACACTACCAATACAATCTCAGCCCTTGGCTGGAACTCTGCTCTTCCTCCCGAAATTACAAAATCTCCAATTTATAAAAGAAAGAAAAATAAAAACCGTTAATAATAATTAACAATATGCAATAAATTTGGAACAACCTGTATCATCCCCTTTTGGATGTGGAAATTGTACTGCCATCTATTTTCCAAATATTGCCTTGATAATCATTACTTGCCACATGTATTTGATGGATCGAATGATGCCTAAAATATGGGGTTACTCCTATGATTACTAATTTATCTCCTTGAAGATGTCGATCTGCTTAATTTGTTGGCTTGAACTCTGGAACCAATATTTTCCAGCTGTCCCAATATTTCCTGAATGAATAACATTACTCTGCCACCAATCTCTGTCCACAACCATCCTCCTGATAAACAATGAAAATCGATAGTGTTTCTCAGGGAAAGAGAAATATATTTTGAAAAGTAGGAACAAAATGCAATCATTCCATCATCATCATCTGCCACTTGGATCCTTCAAGAGCATTCCGCACCATACCAAGTTTTAATCCTATGTAGTGCACCACAAGACAAACTGTCATGTACAAATCCTATTTCAACATGTCTTCAAAAAGGTCTAGGTGATTCTTCAGTTCTTCCAATGGCAAGGTAGAATACCTTTCACCAAGTTTCTTACGTACAGAATCAGTCTGAACATATAAAAACCAAAAGCATATATTTTTAGCGATTTAACTTTAGAAACTACTTTGCTCCGAGAACCAATACCAACAAGCACCTGGGAAAATGGACTTGTGTTGTTGCTTCCACAACCATGACTAGCAAGAGTTGTAGGCTATTTTATTCCAGTCCTGGGCTCTGTTACATCTCTGAGAAAACCATCTTTCCTCACAGAAAAGTAAAGCTTATCCCATTCTTCACGACCCTAAACTTCACAATGACTTCGTAAAGATTCATGCATTTCTTTCTTAAATTCCTTTGTATCATTAACTGGAATGGGAAATAACTTGGAAGACGAATTTTCAAATGACGGAACAAGTGCAGTGGCAAGAGCTAACGCAGAATATGGTGGAAAGAGTTCACATTTAAAAATTAGCAAGTGCTTGATCTGAATCTGAAAATAAATATGATGGAAAGAGTTCACATTTGTAGTGGATATGAAAATAAATTGGCAAGTGCTTGATCTGAATCTGATACCAAGTCGATTTCATCCTTTAATAGCTCGGCCACTTCATTTAC
The DNA here is from genome assembly GCA_001517045.1 of Pseudotsuga menziesii. Lineage (NCBI taxonomy): Eukaryota > Viridiplantae > Streptophyta > Pinopsida > Pinales > Pinaceae > Pseudotsuga > Pseudotsuga menziesii. Next base: position 496,920 of record LPNX011197777.1, read on the forward strand.
AAATGGACCTTCATATTTAGAGAGAATGCCAGCATTTTTCCAATGTTCTCCTAATATCTTTGTCAACTTATCAGCTGGAAGGGCCCTTAAACGTTGCCCATTCATCCTCTGCAATTTCACAAAATCAAAGATAGCGACGCTTTTTGTAATTCGATCAATTGAGAACTTGTTGAACAATTGTTCCATGGTAAAATATTATTCTTCTGTGCCATCATTCCACCCCAAGAGAGCTAAATAGTTCACCATTTCCTCTGGCAATAAACCCATCTCTCTATCCCACAGATGTTGCACCATGCCGCTTTGATAGTTTGCTGCAATATGAGGTAAGGATCAAAGACACATGTGCAAAGGAAGGCATAGAAAACCCCAATGCATTGTAGATTAAAGCCTGCCATAATGTGTTTGGCAAATGTTCCTCTACCCTTATAACATGAGAAATTCCCATGGAAGCATCATCTACTGCAACACAAAAATTGTACATGGGATGCCCATTGCTCCTCATGATCACAAAATTACCAAGTGTGTCCGACCCCCATGAAACTTCACCACGAACAAGATCATTAATTTTCAGAGTTCCATTTTTAAGGAACTCTAAAACGATATGTAAATGGTGTCCCTTTAAGCAATTCTTCTTGAATTTCTTCATCTATAGCTGAAACCCACTTGCCTGTATACATTGGTGGCAACTGCTTCAACTTAGCCTTTATGTACATGTAAAAGATCCAGGGATGTAATAAATGCTGTCAATCTGCAGTAAATGGCTTGATCTATTTGAGGAGGGATTGGCTTTATTTCAGTACCAAGTTCCTGCTCAATCTTGTACAAATTAAACCGATCCTCGTATGTAATCAAATTTATAGCAAGTCCTAGATGACCAAACCTTCCAGATCGCCCTACTCTGTGCAAATAAGTTTCTGAATTCTTAGGAAAGTCAAAATTTATAACAACATTAACTGCTCGAATATCAATTCCTCTCGTAAACAGATTTGAAGAGACCATATTTCTACAAGCAGCATTACAGAAGTCATGGAAGACTCTGTTCCCGTGAGATTGCAACATCTTTGCATGGATGTAAAAACATGAACATCCAAGCTCCTTGATTTTTTTTTTTCCAAGAGCTCTATTCGATTAACAGAATTGCATAAAATTATTGATTGGTTGATTTGGAGATTTGAGAAAAGTGTGTTAAGACAATGAACCTTTTGCCTCTCCTCCATAAATGCATAAAAATGTGGGATCAATTGAGGGCCACCTTCGATCAAACCATTCTGTGTGCTGCCAGAAACTTATAAATTTTGTTGGAGCAGATCTATAGACAACACACTCCTAGGCACTTAACAACTATGGAATCAAATGCATATAAATCATGGTATGGCTTTGTGATACTCAAACCAAGGGTCTCCATGACTACTTTAGGCATCAAGTTATGAGAGGCTCTAGAATCTAATAGGCAGTTATGAATCATTTGATCATGGATAGTCAGGCTTATGTAAAAAGGTGGAGAAGAATTCAAATCATTTTCAGGCTTATCAGACAAGGCAGAACCAAGAATGATTGTAGGGCGTTCTTCTTGAATATTCACAGTATCTGAAGGCATCTGATTAGCATGCGAACTTATCATTTTTAAAGCAGGATTCCTATAACAAGGATTCTTCATCAATTCAATTAATGGCACTGGAATATTGATCTTACATAGTTCATTTTCAAAATTAAACGTTTGCACATTTTTGTTAATTTCTTCAATCTCTGCTGCCTTGGCTTGGTCACCACAATTTTGTCTCCTTTCCTGTGTTTGATTAGGTAACTGCTTGGCATGAGGAGCTATCTTCTTTTTGGGAATCTGAGAAACTTGTTTCCAAACCAGACCTTAGGTTCATATTAACATATACCAGCTGAAACTTCAGGGCCAAAATCGCTTTCTTCTTGATAAATATGTGAATAAAAAAATTCAGAATTCTGATAGTCATATTCAGTTAGGAAACCCTCTGATAATAACTCCCCAAAATAAATTATATCATGATTCGAATATTCATACTACACATCTTCATCTTCTTCAACTTCATCTGTTACATTATTTTGGAGTGGAGGAGGAACTCTCTCATATTCATTCTCCCTTCTTTCCCTTTGAATGTCATTGTTTCTTCTTTCTCTAGGGATGAATCTAGGAGCAAATGGATGCCTAAAATGATTAGGATTTCTTTCTCCTTCTCGTGTAGTTTTATTTGGATTCTTATCTAATTCCAGCTTATTCAGTTTTGCAGTTAAAGTTCTAACCAATTTAGTCATCTCATCTATTTTACTTTCTGTTGTCTGTGATGTAGAAGTTGGTGAGATCATTTCCTTTTTACCCTTTCGGTCATACACCTGATGATCTAAATGTTCTTTAAGCCTATTTGAAGCTAAAATGTTTGATTCCACCTCCAATACAGCTTCCTGCATTGTCAATAAAGTCAATGACCTTCTTTCTCTTAGATGGAAGGAAAACTCATAATTAAAGGAATTGGCATAGGTTAGCTTAGCTGAGGTTTCAGAAGGCTTAATTTGAGTTGGGATCCTACCATACATCTTATTAAAACATTTAGAGAAATATGCTATAGTTTCATCTTTTTTTTCTTTTCAAAGTTCCAAATTCTGTGATATAATAAGTATGGTCCTTTGTGTCTCCCCACTGTCTCATAAACAGATCTTGTAGTTCTTTTATAAGAGTTATTGAATTTGCTGGTAATTCTTGGAACCATCTCCTTACCTCCCCATCTAAACTACGAAAAAACATACTCATCCACACATCTTTAGCTTCAATATTATGATTATCCACATAACTTAGAAATGCATCCCAATGTTCTTCAACAGTAGTCTCTCCCTAACCATTAAACCTAGGAAGGTATTTATGATAATCTCCTCTAGGGAGAGCATTTAGGGGATAGGGAAGAACTAAGGGAGCATATCTAGCAGCTACCATTATATCCATCATGTCAAGAGGTTGTTGTCCTGCCATCTTGAAGCTACTTTGGTTTCATGAAGGAAAAGGATGACTAGCTTTGCTTGAAATTTGATGAAAAGAGAGTTGATAAGATTTAAACTGAAACAAGGGAGTCTTACCAGGAACTTCAGTTTTTACTTTTTGACAAGACTGTGGATTAGTCAAAATATGAAAGGTGTCAATTGGTGTAGAAGGGATTAACCAAGACAGATTTTGTTTTTCCTCTTTTGAATATGGAAAAGAAGATACCAACTCTAACTGATCAGGAATGAACAAAGAAGGAGAAGACTGAGATCTTTGAATTTGTCTAGCTGTTTTTAAAATCTGTTCTGGATCCGAGACACCCAAATGTAAAGGTGAAGTAGGTTTTCCTCTTGTTCCATTCTTTATGGTAGCCATTGTGAACCATTGCTTGGTGAAAATGTAGTCTGAAATATTTTCTAATTTTGTCCACCTCTCAAAACCAGATCAATAATGATATCCCAGAGAAGATATACTTCACTTCTGTCCCCGACAACAACGCCAAAGATGTTTGTGCTAGAAATTGTCCATAGACTACAAAGGGAAGAAGCTAGTACAATCTCAAGACAACTAAAAGAAAATGGGAATTGTTTTTGTAATTTTTCGGTTTGAAGCTTTCATTCACAAGAAGGTAATTAAACATCAAACTAATACAAGAACTAAATAATGAAATAATATCAAAGAATTGAGACACAAGGGTTTAAATGACAAATATAAACCATAAACATTCATAGCAAATTACTGGTTTTGTCCACAACATATGAGCATTCACATGAATACAACATTAATAAAGAAATGAAATCATAAGCTGAGTGGTCAAACTGGCCATGAACAAAATCAATATATAAGATAAAGTGGCTTATATTGTATATATAAATCAGTCTCAGTCTTCAAAAGCTTACATGAGATTCATGTGTATTAGTCCGCATATACATCCAAAATCCTTAGCTCTGCAGCCCTTCTTGAAACAAAAATCGAACCCTACTCCACTAAACTTTTCTCTTTTTATCATTTACAAAATGGAGCAGTTTCATAATTGTTTCATAACTATCTTTTAGGCCTAATCTCAAGGTAGTTACAATAAGTAGTTATATGCTAACTACGAAAATTTAAAGACAACAATCTATTAACACTATATACATTATAACAAAAATGAAATACTTGACAGTTAGACATTAGGCGGTACTCATAATTGCTTGGCTTCTTCTACTAGCATGACAATTCCTTCCAATGCATGAGACTTCTTCTTATCTCTAGATTGTTGTATCTCCAGGATTTTAACTCTGCTTGACAACACTTTATTCTGCTTATTTAAATATTGGATTTAGTTGGTTAAATCTTTAGCTTGATTATCTATTTCTCTCTTCCTATTCAATGCTTCTTTCGACACTACTATCGGTTCTTGATAATGTGCATTAATGTCTTCCAGGTCCTCCCTTAATCTCTTATTTGTAGTTACAAGCCTGCTATTAGATTCATTAAGAAAATTTATCTGTGACTTATGTTGTTGCAGAACTTTCCTGAGATTCTCAACTTCAGAATCCATATGCACCTCTTCAAGTAATGTCGAATCCTGGTTTGACAAACATGGAATATCCAACTTCTTAAAAATAAAATATTCTTCCTGCTTGTCCTTCATTATCTCCTATGCAAATGAGACTCCTGAAGTCATACCTTGTTCCATAATGGGAGTTACTTTCTCTTCTGTAACTTCATGGTTTACTTGAACTGGTTCTAGTGATATTAAATGATCTTCTTGAATGTAATATTGTTGTGTGATCTAGGAGGATATTGGTGGCCACCCACCTATTCCACTTGGACCCCCACCATTGTTTCTTTCAGTTTTCTAGTTTCCTTAATTGTAGCACAATTTACTATCTTTGGTAGTTTTTGGGTCCTAAACTTCTGGAGCTGTTTTCAAGACCTAAACGACATTTTTTCGGCATCGAATGGTCGAGCAAATATGAGTCCATTCTAGACTTGATATTTGTCATTTAAGGATGTAGTCCTTGAATATATCTTTCTAACGATGTATCATGCGCGTCAAACGGAGGTAGTATGCCAAATTTACGACCCCGGGAAATTGATGTACCAAGTTTCCCAACGGGGCCCACATTCTGGTGTTTCACCTCCTAGGGTTAGGCTTTTGGATGTGTAGGGTTTCCATTGTTTCTCAATAATATATAGGCGTTCGAGTCTCATTGTAACACAGAGTTCAGTGGCATGTATCCACCACATCTCTTCTCAGAGATAAGCTACCAACACTCTAGCTAGTTTATTTCCATTATGTATGTAAACAAGTTTCAGTTCTTTGATTAGTGAAATGAAGTGTTATTTTCGCTTCATATTTGTTTCTATGGTTATTTTTGTATTCGGTTGCGTTCCTGCATAAATCCAGATCAATGGTATCAAATCAATCTTCTCTTTCTTGATCCTTCTTTGCATGTCCCCAATGAGGGCGGGGTATAAAGAGTTAGGGATCGATCTGGTTGAACCTTTGCAAGATCATCCTCGCAAATCCCGATGGCCTCCCATGGGGGATGAAAAGAAAGATGAGGGCGCAGAAGATCCTATCAAAATGTTGCTCGAGGAGGCGCTTGAAAAACAAAGGAATGCGATGATGGATAACTTCGCCCAGATCCTTCAACGACTTCCCACTGGCGGTGCATCTGCATCTAGCAACCACTCTGGAAGTGAAAACCCTTTTAGGGTACAAGTAAACTTTGACATTCCCATATTTGATGGCCGAATAGATGTAGCCATCATAGATAGATGCTTGAATCTATTAGAAGGATATTTTTTGGTTCAGGACTTTTTCGACCGAGAAAAGATTACTTTTTCACTACTCAAAGTCGCCCCCCATGTCAAGGACTGGTGGGAAACCTACTGTGAGAGAAAGGACGAGGAGGAACCCTCTTTGTTCTTAGTCGTACCCACTTAGAATTCATTTTGAGATGCCATAAAGGGACAATATTATCCCATGGGTAGCTATGAGGACAAGTACATACAATGGACTACACTACGGTAGCAAAGAGATCAAGATGTGCATGAGATGACGAATCTCTTCCATACCCTGCGCACCAAGTTGGGTATCAAAGATTCAGAGAAACATTTGCTGCTGAAGTACTGCAGTTATCTACATAGATACATTTAGGAGGAAATGGAGTTCCTCGACATCTCCTTTCTTGCTACGGCATACCAGTATGCTGCCAAAATTGAGCAAAAATTCAAACAGAAAAAGTGAGACTTTGGATCTGCGAATCAGAAGCAAGCGAAAGGTGCCCCCAAACCGCAGAACCAAGGACACAGCCAAGGCATGGCAACTCAAGACAACTTGCTAAAGCCGCAAGCAAATAAAAACACTGCGAAGCTAAAGAAGGAAGTGGGAAAGTGGTGCGAGTTCCATAAGAGACCCACTCACAACACCAGTTAGTGTTAGGCTAAGCAGTCACTAGTGGTCGAGATAAAGGCTTTCGAATCAGATGCATACTCTGACACTGAATCAGAACATGAGAAGGGGAACAATAGAGGGAATAAGATTATCAATGTAGAGCTCAACGCCACCGTTGCAACCACGAAGATCCAAAAGGAAGAACTAGAAGATTCAGAGGAGGAGGAGCGTCTTTTCCACTCCCAGATGTGGGTAACGGGTTCCCCGCTACAGTTCATTGTCGATAGTGGGATCCAAAAGAACCTCATTTCAGTAGAGGTTTTGAAGCGGTTGGGATTGCCGACCATAGCACACCTGCAGCTGTACACCATCGGGTGGCTTCACTAAGGATTGGATCTCCGAGTCAGCCAACAGTGCTGCCTTCCCTACAGCATCAAGCCCTTCACCAATGAGGTATTATGTGATGTTTCTCCTCTTGATGTTTGTGATGTATTATTGGGTCAACCATACTTATGGAGGCGACATGTTGTGTATGAGTCTCGGCCTCACGTTGTTATTATTACGTCAGGAAATAAGTTGTACAGGATACCAGAGATACCACCTCCTGCCGCTATCTCTTTGGTTACTACAAAACAATGCAGTAAGCTCAGTTCCAAAACCGGGAAATTTGTTTTCTTGATGATCCGCCCTCAGGGAAAGATTAATATCATGGCCATGACCTCCAGATAGGGCCCATCTGCATGAAAACAACAAATGGACAAGGTCATGGAGGAGTACCGGGACATATTCACCTCACCTACAAGGGTTCCTCTGCACTGTCAAGTCAAGCACCCCATCGATCTGACCCCAGGTGCGTCGTTGCCCAATGAACCGATATATCGACGCTCTATTCTGGAGAATGATGAAATCAAGAGGCAAATTCAGGAGATGCTACAGAAGGGTCACATCCAGCCAAGTTCATCGCCCTCTGGGAGCCCGATTGTGTTGGTACAGAAGAAGGATGGGACTTGGAGACTCTGTATTGACTATCAGGCATTGAACAAGATCACTGTCCGGAATAGGTACTTGATCCCACATATTGATGACCTCTTGGACCATCTTAGAGGGGCAAAATATTTTAGCAAGATCGATTTAAATTCCGGGTATCACTAGGTACCGATCAAACCAACTGATGTGTGGAACACTGCCTTCAAAGCCAAGGAGGGCCTTTTCGAATGGTTGGTCATGCCTTTCGGGCTGACAAATGCTCCTACAACCTTCATGAGACTGATGGATGACATATTACAGCCATTCACCAACTCATTTGTAGTAGTGTACTTGGATGACATCGTGATATTTAGCCAGACTTGGGAAGAGCAGCTCCACCACATCCAACAGGTACTCCAAACACTGTGGCAACACAAGTTGTGTGCCAATTTGGACAAGTGCACTTTTGGCATGACCCAGATTCAGTATCTGGGATACATTATTGATGAGTATGGGGTACATGTGGATCCAACCAAGATCCAAGTCATTCGGGATTGGCCAGCCCCAACTACTCTAACAGAGCTTCGCAGCTTTCTGGGTATTGCTAATTTCTACTGCAGGTTCATGTTGGGATTCTCTCATATCACTTGGCCCTTGAGTCAAGTCACCAAGGGAGGAGCAAAAGAAAATTTATTCTAGTCAGAAACTCAACAGAAGGCGTTTGCAGAATTGAAACATTGCCTCTGTTGTGCCCCAGTGCTCACATTACCAAACTTGCAACAACCATTTGAGATCAAGATAGACGCCTCTAACTATGCTATTGGGGCAGTCCTTACTCAACAAGGGAATCCAGTGGAATAACACAGTGAGACACTGTCTGAAACAGTCCGCAAATATCCCACTTATGACAAAGAGATGTATTCCATTCTACAGGCTTGCCGACAATGGAAGCATTACATTTTGGGGAAGGAAATGATCATCCACACAGACCATCGACCCATGCAGTTCATATAGACACAAGGGAAGTTACCGAACGATCTCCATCATAATTGGTCCACATATCTACAACAGTTTCATTTGAATATCAAGTACAAGAAGGGAAGCACCAATAATGTTGCAAACTGCCTCAGCCGACCACCAATTGTGGCGATAACCACCATTCTCAACTCTTGTGGGAATGAGACCTCTGATTGGCCGCTTGTCTATAAGAGCAATCCAAAATTCAGCCACACATACAGGATTCTCTTAGAGGGAAACCAAGTTCCAAATTTTCACCTACAGGATGCACTACTATGTCACATGGGACACCTTTGTGTTCCTTCAAGCGAGCGTGCCAAGATGATTTGCGAAGCGCACTACAATTGGGTTGCTAGGCATTTCAGGGTCAAGAAAGTAGTGGAAGTACTGCAAAATTATTTCTATTAGCCAAACCTTCGACAGGACGTCGGGAAGTACATTCGATCCTGCACTGCCTATGCCATTGCCAAACCATCCATCAAGAAGCAAGGCCTCTATACTCTGTTTCCTACCCCTATTCAACCTTGGGAATCCATCTCCATGGATTACATGTCAGACCTTCCCTCTATTAAGCACGGCAACGACTGTGTGTTCGTGGTCGTCGACAGATTCTCAAAGATGGCCATAATGGCAGCTTGCAAGAAGAATATCACAGCAGAATCCACTGCTAAACTCTTCTTTGAACAAGTGTGGGTACACTTTGGGATCCCACGGTCTATAATCTCATATTGGGACACTAGGTTCCTTATTACATTCTGGTCTAGCCTATGGTCAATGCTAGACACCAAGCTCACAAAGTCCACAGCTTTCCATCCCCAGACTGATGGCCATACATAGGTCGTCAACTGGATGATCGTACACATTTTGCGCATGTATAACTCAAAGCATCCACACACATTGAATGAGAGCCTCCCCTATGTACAACATAGCTATAACCGGGACCTCCATAGCTCAACTAACCACAGCCCCTTTCAGGTGGGCTTGGGATTCCAACCACTATGTCCCATTGACATAGCCATGCCATTTGCAGCTACTCAGGATGATTCAACTCATGTCCAGTCTGAAGTTTCTAAGGAGAACAACTTCATTGAGCGCATTCAACAAATTTGCCAATAGGTTCATGACATATTGGACAGATCCAATGCTAAGTACAAGAAACGACATGATCAACATTGGGTGCAACACAACTTCCAGGTGGGAGACAAAGTGTGGCTACATTTGCAGAAGGAGCGCCTCGTTGGACCCCATCACAAGCTTCGCCCACTCCGATATGGACCATACACCATCACCAAGGCTATCGAGGACAATGCCTTTAATCTCAGTATTCCACCATTCTTTGGTCTGCACACAGTGTTCAATGTGGATCGCCTTCGGCCCTACTTTCCACCTCTACTGGACACATAAGACGTGGCAGAACAACTCACACCAACAAACTTAAACCCCGACTACATGGAACAAGCCACAACTGATTGAATTATGGACACATAGATCAAGAACACCTACCAGCAGAAGATCCAACTATATCGAGTTATCAAAGCAAGCCAACTCCTTCACCAGGGAAAGTGGCTCACCGGAGACCAAGTTCAATAGAAGTTTCCTCATCTCATGGAGGCACTCAACACAATGGGGACCATCGCTTCCTAAGGGGGGAGGAATGATCGCGAAGGATATCAGTGGCCACCCACCTATTCCACTTGGACCCCCACCATTCTTTCTTTCAATTTTTCAGTTTCCTTAATTGTAGCACAATTTTACTATCTTTGGCAGTTTTTGGGTCCTAAACTTTTGGAGCCGTTTTCAGGTCCTAAACGACATTTTTTCAGCATCGAATGGTCAAGAAAATATGAGTCCATTCTGGACTCAATATTTTCCATTTATGGATGTAGTCCTTGAATATATCTTTCTAACGATGTATCATGCGCGTCAAACATAGGTAGTATGCCAAAGTTACGACCCCGGGAAATTAATGTACCAAGTTACCCAACGGGGCCCACATTCTGGCGTTTCAACTCCTAGGGTTAGGTTTTTGGATGTGTAGGGTTTCCATTGTTTCTTAATAATATATGGGCCTTCGACCCTCATTGTAACAAAGAGTTCAGAGGCATGTAGCCACCACATCATTGTTGAGGCCTGGAAATTCGCAGGCAACAACAGCAAGGGATTCTCCCCAGTCAACGTTCCCAACTAGCCCGTGACTGTTTGGTATAGGGAATCCATTCGGTTTACGGTCCGGATACCTTAGGTCAAGTAACAAAAACAAAGGTTTTACCGGTTGCAGCCCGGTCCACCGTGTATTTTTGTATTTTGACTTAAGTATGATATGCATGTGCCTAATTAACAATGCAGGGTGATAAGGATGCAAGGAGTAGTCACAACATGATGCACAGGTTCTTACCTCTCGTCTTAGAACTCACAAGCATCTAAATCACATATGCAATAATAAAGTAAAACTAACTATCTATCTATCTATCCCCGGGGAGCCAAATTATAACTTATTTATGAGTAATGTGTATTGTGCATGCATTATAAAGAGAAATTACAGATAGCTGATATTCCTTCCTACAACACATGAACGATTAAAGATATTTAGACAATCAGATAGCCAATTGTTTATGAACAACATGCATTACTCGTGGTGGTAATTTCACAGAATAAACCAGAAATCATTCAAACAAGAACATAGGCTCTAAGAGTTAGAACGATCTCACAGTTAATGGACAAAACTGGAAAAACGAAATAGTTCATCTTTCACCAATCCATAGCATAGCATTTGAACATCCCACCAAACTTTCTCCGACACGCAAACAATAATTCTTTATTGCAAAAAAAATTAGGTCTTCTTACAATATCTCTTTAAATGTCTCATTGGGAAAAAGTCCCTTAGCGTCTCTAACTCTCCTATACTTATACTACAAGCAAACTCTTGGGATGCCCCTCGGTGACCTTTGGGATCCTCAACCGTTTAACCTCACAATTTTGTCCTTTTGTGAGTGCTCATGATTTAGGCAATACGTTACATTTCATTAAAAATTAATAGCGCTTTTATAACGAGAGACCAAATTGATCAATGATAGACTTTTCCTGGGCCTCGGTTGTTATTAAATCCGCTGGCCCTGTTTTTCCTTGCTCAGTAATCCGTTAGTCCCTTACTAGAGCCTGTTGAGTTGAGATTTGTCTCTCTTCTTCTTTTCTCTACTTATGCTTCTTCATTCTTCAGCTAATTCCTTCCTTGCTGCCTCCCTTCTACTTTGTCTTTTAAACATATCCTACTCACGGTAAACATCCTGTCATGAAAATAGCAGATTTAGACCATTTAGCGTTTTTCGAAGTAACACAAAAATGTATCAATACATGCATTATGTAGAATAAACTATACACAGTATTAATGTATGAAAATAAAGAATGTCAAGACGAAAGAAAATCCTGCGAGTTTGTGCTTAAACCCCTGCTCAAAACTAAAACACATGCCCGATAGAACAGATTATTCCTCCCAATCCAAGCCGCATCTGAACTAAAATGAAAACCCAAACTACACTCTTCCTTTCAGAAAAAACCCCGACTCGACCAGCATCTACGGGAAATTTCTGCCATTCCATAAAATAGTGCAGGAACACACCAAAACGGCGGGAAAAACACTACCGACAGTCGGAAAAAATCAGTAAAGCATCGGCGGGATAGTTTTATTAACAGCCGCAACAGCGAGCTTCAGACAGACAACGAGTTCCACGAGATCATTAGGTCTATCCGCGTTCAAAACTCTATAAGTCGGATGGTTAGCGCATTACGCAGCCACAATGGCGGAAGACGGAAAGACTACAAGCTCCGCGGAAAATAAAACATATCGGCTAGTGGAAGAACAAAAGACTACGGAAGAATAGTCCTATTCATAGCCGCAATGGCGGAAGACCATCAGACTGCGAATTCTGCAGTCAACATAAAACATCGGCAAAAGGAAAATTTATATGGTGGATGGTTAGTCCGTTGAGGAGCCACAATGGCAGAAAACGTAAAGACTACGGCTTCCGATATACTGTCCAAAAAACTTTCGACAGCGAAAATTTATCGAAAACAAAGCATTAAGTGTTCAAAAGATTTAGGCTAGGGAGTGATGAAAATAGTTCGTTTAACCCCCGAAAAAGTGACAGCAAAGAGAAACCAGCTCCGACTTGAACGTAGACAGACTTTCGATAGCGATGAAGGCAATCATTCAAACCAAAAAGACATCATTTTCAAAACTCCACCGTTAACGCATTTGTAGACAGGAAGAAATTTTCCGAAAAGCATGAAAGCAACTGACCTCACTTCAACTTCAAACAATCCAAGTTTGTAGCAGAGGGAAAACAGAAATAGAGTCTAGCAATCCAAACAATCTTAGGCAAGATAAAAATTAAAAGGAGGGTCCAAAATTTTAAAAGAATTTGGGAGAAAAGTTGCAGCTGCAACAATTGGCGACTACTTGGTGAACCTAGATCTCTGGACAATTTCTTCCTTAAGCAACAGACTGTTTAACAATAAAACCAACATGTTGAATTCTTCTATATTTCTGGATTTCCCAAATGGCAAATATATGTACTTTTAATCATTGGTGATGGTCCAACTTAGGAAAATGGAAACCAAGATTTTAAAGTCAAGATAACTCTTTCGAGGCCAGGAATATGAGTTTCATTATTACCTCTGTCTTTGGGTAGCTTCCAGCTTGGACACCACAGGATCGTAACATATGGTAAACAGAAATATTCATTTGTTCCTCATTCCCATGCCATTTTGCACCTTTTTTGTCCTTTTGAGTCCTCCTTATGCCTTTCTTTCTGAATTTTTATTCAAGCTCCTCTATCCATAGTGTCCTTTTGTGTGAGAGATGTATTTAATTTTCAGCTCACTGACAGAGAATAACTTTTGGCAATTTTATACTCATATGATTTAGTACTTTGTTTTGATACATATTGCTTTCTTAGGAGTTTTGACTCTTCTTTGCCTTTTGGCTTTCAATTCTTGGCATGGGATCATTTATATATAATATACTGTTTACCCTGCTTCCTTTCCATGGGTCTTTTACTGTCACCCCCTAGGACATTTTTAAGTGTGACATGGATGGAGCCTCGAAATAGTATTTCAGACCTTTTAATCTTGAGTTATTTTATAGGGATTAAGCAGAACTTCAATGCGTTCATAGCCATTTAGGAAAATTGCTAAACTAGAAGAAATTCTATGAGATAAAACCATAATATACAGTCTTATAATCAAGGATTTTAGTTAGTCCATAATTCTAATGCTATCCATGCAACCAAAAGCTTGCTTCTTTTTATTGAAATCAAACAAAATTTAACTAAAAGCAAACTGAAATAAAGTAAACCAAAAATAAACAACCAAATCAATTTATTTATGTACAAGATAATCATAAAAATCAAGAAAATTAAAATTTGAGAACTAAACCACTAACTGGTTAGTCTTCTGCCCACCCCTGTAAATTTGACAACTTGTAAGTTAAGGGGCTAGGATTGGCTACAAAATGAGAAAGACCTACCCATTATCAAAAACTACATCTACTGGTCTTGAAAAAACTGAATATGAAACTACTATTTTACAATCAATCTCATCAGCCCGTGAAAACGGAAGGAGATCGAGCTAGGTGTCAGATATGTTGCTGGCTTCTTCCGATGCAAAGTTTCCCATTTCAAGTTCAATTAGATAATTTCCCAATACAGAATTTACTGATTCCTTTTCTTCTTCCAACTTAGTGATAGTGCGTTTCATGTAAGGTTCCCTTAAAATTTTGATCCGGTTTGGGACCTCTCTATGAGGCAACCATAAATGTGACCAATCTGAAGCAAAATACCCATTTAGTCTAGCTGACCAGTCTGGATTCAAAATAAGTCCATAACCATTAGGTATGTCTGCTACCACAATATCAATGTACTGACAGATCTTTTCATTTGCAAATAATCGAATCAGGACATCTTCCATTTCCTCGACTACTTTCACATTGGTCCTGTCTAAATGCGTAACCTCCCAGGTAGTAGGTTTAGGCTGTCCATTAATCTTTTCACAGATTGCAAGTGGCATAACATTTATTGATGGTCCTGAGTCTATCAAACAATTGTGCACATTATGGTTTAAAATCTCCAAAGTCAGAAGGAATGGTGGGGTTTTAAACCTAGTCTTACCTCCCACACTTGCTTCAATAGTCTCTTCTACAGGTTGGTTGTTGATGGGAAGTTCTTCTTCTAGTACTTCAGCTGCTTCCTTGACATTACCAACTTTGTCTTCAATAGGCTTAGCAGGCATGCTGACTTGTTTCGAATCTTGACTGCTAATAGTAGGTTCAGGAATTTTATCATCTATGTTGTTCTTCTGTGGTTTCTTTACATTCTCTTGCAATTTCTTGATCTTTGGGAGTATTGAATTTTCTTTATTCGCCAAGTCCTGGCTTCTTGTTGTCACAGTTGTTTCCAATATATCCTCATGTTTCAGATCACTTTCCTCTTTGGTATCAAACAACGAGACACAATCCCATAAAAACATGGTATCATTTTCTTGTTTTTCTATGGTCTTATTACCCTTTTCCTCTTCATCACTGTCCTCAGTCAATTTAGAGTCCAACAGCTGATTCATTACTAGTATCATTGAATTTATCCATTGAGGACAATTTTTTTTCAAAATGGGGCTGCTGGTGAAAGGTGTAGAAGTTATCCATACCTACCTCCGTTAGGTTCATTGATGCAGGACTATGTGGAGGAGGTTTAGATTGATTGTTGTCTCCTCTCCTTTCATAGTAAAGCTTATGTGCTTTCTGAGCCTGCTTCTCTCTTTCCAAATCTATCACCCTGTTAGATAGTTTCTACATCATTCTCAACATTCCTTCAAGGTCACATGACTGCTCCTCCTTAGGCTCAGAATAATCTTCTATGCTCTCTTTTTCAGCTTCTACCCTCTCAGCTTCTTCATAAGTTTTCGACAATGTAGGCTTGGCTTTCATTTTGGCGAACATGGCCAAATCAGGCCCTAGAGCTGAAGTATAGTACTCAATCAGAACTTTATCAGAAGGCTTATCAGTTGCAGAAAAACTCTTAAGATAAGTAGCAAACCTCTGGGTGAAACTATGCACTTTTTCTTTTTTTTCTTTCTTCAACGTGCATAACCCTTTCATTAATGCTGCATGAGTTTTCTAGGCTGCATATTTATTTCTAAATATTCTTTCAAAAGTATCCCAGTCTGGGATTGAATTTGCAGGCAGAGAAAAATACCATGAAGCTGCTGCCCCTTTCAAGGTATGTGGAAAAAGTCTGCAGACTACATCTTCGTGTTCTCCAGCTCTTAATCCTTCTATGGCCAAGTAAAATCTTTGCAAGTGATCATCTACTAAAGTCTTTTCACTTGGGTCAAATTTGGGCAGCATTTTCTCAAAATCCTGAGGTAAGTCATGCAAAGGGGGTGTTATGTTCAAAGGTGATCTAGCTCTCCAAGCCGACAGTGGGTTGGGATGATTCACATTTATACCAGCCATGAGCAAAGGTGAACGAATAGGAGTCTAAGTAAGAAACACCGTAAGATGAAAACGGGATTACTTGCTTCAAGGGCAGGAACAAACCCTGTAAGTACTTGGGTTAAGCCAAAAGCTTCCAAATATCTGCTGGTGGGGTACTCTTGGGAAAATAGGTTTCCACGGCCAGCCATGCACTGGCGGCCCTCCTTCTAGCGCCAGAAACTGTTGAGGCCTGGAAATTCGCAGGCAACAACAGCAAGGGATTCTCCCCAGTCAACGTTCCCAACTAGCCCGTGACTGTTTGGTATAGGGAATCCATCCGGTTTGCGGTCCGGCTACCGTAGGTCAAGTAACAAAAACAAAGGTTTTACCGGTTGTAGCCCAGTCCACCGTGTATTTTTGTATTTTGACTTAAGTATGATATGCATGTGCCTAATTAACAATGCAGGGTGATAAGGATGCAAGGTGTGGTCACAACGTGATGCGCAGGTTCTTACCTCTCATCTTAGAACTCACAAGCATCTAAATCACATATGCAATAATAAAGTAAAACTAACTATCTATCTATCTATCCCCGGGGAGCCAAATTATAACTTATTTATGAGTAATGTGTATTGTGCATGCATTATAAAGAGAAATTACAGATAGCTGATATTCCTTCCTACAACACATGAACGATTAAAGATATTTAGACAATCAGATAGCCAATTGTTTATGAACAACATGCATTACTCATGGTGGTAATTTCACAGAATAAACCAGAAATCATTCAAACAAGAACATAGGCTCTAAGAGTTAGAATGATCTCACAGTTAATGGTCAAAACTGGAAAAATGAAATAGTTCATCTTTCACCAATCCATAGCATAGCATTTGAATGTCCCACCAAACTTTCTCCGACATGCAAACAATAATTCTTTATTGCAAAAAAAAGTAGTTCTTCTTACAATATCTCTTTACATGTCTCACTGGGAAAAAGTCCCTTGGCGTCTCTAACTCTCCTATACTTATACTACAAGCAAACTCTTGGGATGCCCCTCGGTGACCTTTAGGCTCCTCAACCGTTTAACCTCACAATTTTGTCCTTTTGTGAGTGCTCATGATTTAGGCAATACGTTACATTTCATTAAAAATTAATAGCACTTTTATAACGAGAGACCAACTTGATCAATGATAGACTTTTCCTGGGCCTCAGTTGTTATTAAATCCGCTGGCCTTGTTTTTCCTTACCCAGTAATCCGTTAGTCCCTTGCTAGAGCCTGTTGAGCTGATATTTGTCTCTCTTCTTCTTTTCTCTACTTATGCTTCTTCATTCTTCAGCCAATTCCTTCCTTGCTGCCTCCCTTCTACTTTGTCTTTTAAACATATCCTACTCGCGGTAAACATCCTGTCATGAAAATAGCAAATTTAGACCATTTAGCGTTTTACGAAGTAACACAAAACTGTATCAATACATGCATTATGTAGAATAAACTATACACATTATTAATGTATGAAAATAAATAATGTCAAGACGAAAGAAAATCCTGCGAGTTTGTGCTTAAACCCCTGCTCAAAACTAAAACACATGCCCGATAGAACAGATTCTTCCT
Organism: Pseudotsuga menziesii; assembly: GCA_001517045.1. Classification (NCBI taxonomy): domain Eukaryota; kingdom Viridiplantae; phylum Streptophyta; class Pinopsida; order Pinales; family Pinaceae; genus Pseudotsuga; species Pseudotsuga menziesii. The sequence continues at coordinate 514,369 of LPNX011197777.1, forward strand.
TCCAATCCCCAGGACGCATATGAACTAAAATGAAAACCCAAACTGCACTCTTCCTTTCAGAAAAAATCCCGACTCGACCAGCATCTACGGGAAATTTCCTCCATTCCATAAAATAGTGTAGGAACACACCAAAACGGCGGGAAAAACACTACCGACAATTGGAAAAAATCAGTAAAGCACCAGCGGGATAGTTTTATTAACAGCCGCAATGGCGAGCTTCAGACAGACAACGAGTTCCACGAGATCATTAGGTCTATCGGCGTCGGAAACTCTATAAGTTGAATGGTTAGCGCATTACGCAGCCGCAATGGCGGAAGACGGAAATACTACGGGCTCCACGGCAAATAAAACATATCGGCGAGCGGAAGAAAAAAAGACTACGGAAGAATAGTCCTATTCATAGCCACAATGGCGGAAGACCATAAGACTGCGAGTTCCGCGGTCAACATAAAACATCGGCAAAAGGAAAATTTATATGGCGGATGGTTAGTCCGTTGAGGAGCCGCAACGGCGGAAAACGTAAAGACTACGGCTTCCGATTTACTATCCAAAAAACTTTCGACAGCGAAAATTTATCGAAAACAAAGCATTAAGTTTTCAAAATATTTAGGCTGGGGAGTGATGAAAATAGTTCGTTTAACCCCCGAAACAGTGACAGCGAAGAGAAACCAGCTCCGACTTGAACGTAGACAAACTTTTGATAGCGATGAAGGCAATCATTCAAACCAAAAAGACATCATTTTCAAAACTCCACCATTAACGCGTTTGCAGACAGGAAGAAGTTTTCTGAAAAGCATGAAAGCAACTGACCTCACTTCAACTTCAAACAATCCAAGTTTGTAGCAGAGGGAAAACAGAAATAGAGTCTAGCAATCCAAACAATCTTAGGCAAGATAAAAATTAAAAGGAGGGTCCAAAATTTTAAAAGAATTTGGGAGAAAAGTTGCAGCTGCAACAATTAGCGACTACTTGGTGAACCTAGATCTCTGGACAATTTCTTCCTTAAGCAACAGACTGTTTAACAATAAAACCAACTTGTTGAATTCTTCTAGATGTCTGGATTTCCCAAATGGCAAATATATGTACTTTTAATCATTGGTGATGGTCCAATTTAGGAAAATGGAAACCAAGATTTTAAAGTCAAGATAACTATTTCGAGGCCAGGAATATGAGTTTCATTATTACCTCTGTCTTCGGGTAGCTTCCAGCTTGGACACCACAGGATCGTAACATATGGTAAACAGAAATATTCATTTGTTCCTCATTCCCATGCCATTTTGCACCTTTTTTGTGCTTTTGGACTTTTTGTCCTTTTGAGTCCTCCTCATGCCTTTCTTTCTGAATTTTTATTCAAGCTCCTCTATCCATAGTGTCCTTTTGTGTGAGAGATGTATTTAATTTTCAGCTCATGGACGGAGAAGAACTTTTGGCAATTTTATACTCATATGATTTAGTACTTTGTTTTGATACATATTGCTTTCTTAGGAGTTTTGACTCTTCTTCGCCTTTTGGCTTTCAATTCTTGGCATGGGATCATTTATATATAATATATTGTTTACCCTGCTTCCTTTCCATGGGTCTTTTGCTGTCACCCCCTAGGGCATTTTTAAGTGTGAGATGGATGGAGCCTTGAAATAGTATTCCAGACCTTTTAATCTTGAGTTATTTTACAGGGATTAAGCATGACTTCAATGCGTTCATAGCCATTTAAGAAAACTGCTAAACTAGAAGAAATTCTATGAGATAAAACCATAATATACAGTCTTATAATCAAGGATTTTAGTTAGTCCAGAATTCTAATGCTCTCCATGCAACCAAAAGCTTGCTTCTTTTTATTGAAATCAAACAAAATTTAACTAAAAGCAAACTAAAATAAAGTAAACCAAAAATAAACAACCAAATCAATTTATTTATGTACAAGATAATCATAAAAATCAAGAAAAATAAAATTTGAGAACTAAACCACTAACTGGTTAGTCTTCTGCCCACCCCTGTAAATTTGACAACTTGTAAGTTAAGGGGCTAGGATTGGCTACAAAATGAGAAAGACCTACCCATTATCAAAAACTACATCTACTGGTCTTGAAAAAACTAAATCTGAAACTACTATTTTACAATCAATCTCATCAGCCCATGAAAACCGAAGGAGATCGGGCTGGGTGTCAGATATGTTGCTAGCTTCTTCTGATGCAAAGTTTCCCGGTTCAAGTTCAATTAGATAATTTCCCAATACAGAATTTACTGATTCCTTTTCTTCTTCCAACTTAGTGATAGTGCGTTTCATGTAAGGTTCCCTTAAAATTTTGATCCGGTTTGGGACCCGTTTATGAGGCAACCATAAATGTGACCAATCTGAAGCAAACTACCCATTTAGTCTGGCTGACCAGTCTCGATTCAAAATAAGTCCATAACCATCAGGTATGTCTGCTACCACAATATCAATGTACTAACAGATCTTTTCATTTGCAGATAATCGAATCAAGACATCTTCCATTTCCTCGACTACTTTCACATTGGTCCTTTCTAAATGCGTAACCTCCCAGGTAGTAGGTTTAGGCTGTCCATTAATCTTTTCACAGATTGCAAGTGGCATAAAATTTACTGATGGTCCTGAGTCTATCAAACAATTGTGCACATTATGGTTTAAAATCTCCAAAGTCAGAAGGAATGGTGGGGTTTTAAACCTAGTCTTACCTCCCACACTTGCTTCAACAGTCTCTTCTACAAGTTGGTTGTTGATGGGAAGTTCTTCTTCTAGTACTTCAGCTGCTTCCTTGACATTACCCACTTTGTCTTCAATAGGCTTAGCAGGCATGCTGACTTGTTTCGAATCTTGACTGCTAATAGTAGGTTTAGGAATTTTATCATCTATGTTGTTCTTCTGTGGTTTCTTTACATTCTCTTGCAATTTCTTGATCTTGGGATGCCCCTCGGTGACCTTTGGGTTCCTCAACCGTTTAACCTCACAATTTTGTCCTTTTGTGAGTGGTCATGATTTAGGCAATACGTTACATTTCATTAAAAATTAATAGCGCTTTTATAACGAGAGACCAACTTGATCAATGATAGACTTTTCCTGGGCCTCAGTTGTTATTAAATCCGCTGGCCCTGTTTTTCCTTGCTCAGTAATCCATTAGTCCCTTGCTAGAGCCTGTTGAGCTGAGATTTGTCTCTCTTCTTCTTTTCTCTACTTATGCTTCTTCATTCTTCAGCCAATTCCTTCCTTGCTGCCTCCCTTCTACTTTGTCTTTTAAACATATCCTACTCGTGGTAAACATCCTGTCATGAAAATAGCAGATTTAGACCATTTAGCGTTTTATGGAGGAACACAAAATTGTATCAATAAATGCATTATGTAGATTAAACTATACACATTATTAATGTATGAAAATAAAGAATGTCAAGACGAAAGAAAATCTCGCGAGTTTGTGCTTGAACCCCTGCTCAAAACTAAAACACATGCCTGATAGAACAGATTCATCCTCCCAATCCAGGCCGCGTCTGAACTGAAATGAAAACCCAAACTGCACTCTTCCTTTCAGAAAAAAACCCTGACTCGACCAGCATCTACGGGAAATTTCTGCCATTCCATAAAATAGTGTAGGAACACACCAAAACGGCGGGAAAAACACTACCGACAGTCGAAAAAAATCAGTAAAGCATCGGCGGGATAGTTTTATTAACAGCCGCAACGGCGAGCTTCAGACAAACAACAAGTTCCATGAGATCATTAGGTCTATCGGCGTCGAAAACTCTATAAGTCGGATGGTTAGCGCATTACGCAGCCGCAATGGCGGAAGACGGAAAGACTACGGTCTCCATGGCAAATAAAACATATCGGCGAGCGGAAGAACGAAAGACTACGGAAGAATAGTCCTATTCACAGCCACAACGGTGGAAGACCATCAGACTGCGAGTTCCACGGTCAACATAAAACATCGGCGAAAGGAAAATTTATATGGCGGATGGTTAGTCCGTTGAGGATCCGTAACGGCGGAAAACGTAAAGACTACGGCTTCCGATTTACTGTCCAAAAAACTTTCGACAACGAAAATTTATCGAAAACAAAGCATTAAGTGTTCAAAAGATTTAGGTTGGGGAGTGATGAAAATAGTTTGTTTAACCCCCGAAACAGTGACAGCGAAGAGAAACCAGCTCTGACTTGAACGTAGACAGACTTTTGATAGCGATGAAGGCAATCATTCAAACCAAAAAGACATCATTTTCAAAACTTCACCGTTAACGCGTTTGCAGACAGGAAGTAGTTTTCCGAAAAGCATGAAAGCAACTGACCTCACTTCAACTTCAAACAATCCAAGTTTGTAGCAGAGGGAAAACAGAAATAGAGTCTAGCAATCCAAACAATCTTAGGCAAGATAAAAATTAAAAGGAGGGTCCAAAATTTTAAAAGAATTTGGGAGAAAAGTTTCAGCTGCAACAATCGAGTTATCAAAGCAAGCCAACTCCTTCACCAGGGAAAGTGGCTCACCGGAGACCAAGTTAAGCAGAATTTTCCTCATCTCATGGAGGCACTCAACGCAATAGGGACCATTGCTTCCTAAGGGGGGAGGAATGATCCTGGAGGATATTGGTGGCCACCCACCTATTCCACTTGGACCCCCACCATGCTTTCTTTCAGTTTTTCAGTTTCCTTAATTGTAGCACAATTTTACTATCTTTGGCAGTTTTCGGGTCCTAAACTTTCGTAGCCGTTTTCAGGTCCTAAACAACATTTTTTCAGCATCGAATGGTTGAGAAAATATGAGTCCATTTTGGACTCAATATTTTCCATTCATGGATGTAGTCCTTGAAGATATCTTTCTAACGATGTATCATGCACGTCAAACATAGGTAGTATGCCAAAGTTACGACCCCCGGAAATTGATGTACCAAGTTACCCAACGAGGCCCACATTCTGCGTTTCACCTCCTAGGGTTAGGTTTTTGGATGTGTAGGGTTTCCATTGTTTCTTAATAATATATAGGCCTTCGACCCTCATTGTAACACAGAGTTCAGAGGCATGTAGCCACCACATCTATTCTCAGAGATAAGCTACCAGCACTCTAGCTAGTTTGTTTCCATTCTGTATGTAAACAAGTTTCAGTTCTTTGATTAATGAAATGAAGTGTTATTTCCGCTGCATATTTGTTTTTATGGTTATTTGTGTATTCTGTTGCGTTCCTGCATAAATCCGGATCAGTGTTAGCTCAAGTTTTCTTCACTTTCCTCATTATCCTCACTTGAAGAATCTTGAATGACTGTAATCTTCTCTTTTTTCAGTTTAGGGTTCAATATTCTTTTCATGTTTAATCTAAGCTTATTTGTAGCTCTGGTCTTTGGCCTCCATCTTGGTTTTTCCAGCTGCATGAAAGACTTTATATCTACCTTAAAATCTGGAGCTTGCAACATGCTATCCTTCGTATCAGCTGCAACAAATACTGTGGTTAGATTTTCCTGTGCAAATATTGCATTTCGCTTATGTTCTGTTGAATTAATACCCTCCTCAAGCTTCAAATCAAGTGTCTTCTCTGTTGTTTCATCTTCCAAAATGTACTCCTGCTCATTTTCCAACGCTATTTCCTAATCTTCATTGCCAAGGTCTTCAACTCTTTGACATGAACTAGCTTTCTAAGGGTTGTCCTATACTAATTCTTCAATCACATCTCTGTTAAATCTTTTAACAAAACCAGATTGTTTCTTAGGCGGGCTTTTCTTTACATGATGACTCTACTCGATGGTAATCCCTGACCAAAATAAGAAGTGATCCCAGCTTCCATTCTTCTTCTGCAAAATTGTACAAATGATTAATTTTATCAAACCATGATGAAATATCGATTGGTTTGTATGGTCAAAATGTCCCTTGATTCGATTCGACATTTTCTAGAGGATTTTTAGAAGAAAGAAGGGCACATTAATCCTGGATTGTTGGTTCAAGTGTTGTAAAAATCTAACATGATATTTAAACACTGATGCGAACCTGCCATCGCATGTGATATAGCTCTGCATAATTCCAATTGCGTCTCTCCATTCTGGCTTAAAATTTGCTAAGTGAACCCCTTTTCTCTAGTCTAGGATTTCATTTCCTGGAAATAAGAAATCATTAGAACTGAAATGGAAGGAGGTCTTCTTGAACCAGGATTCTCCATCCATTGGGATACCGGTGGGTTCAACTACTAAACCCTCTGTGAGCTCAAACTTGAGAGTGTCAAACGTTACAACACCATTGATGAGATTTTGAGTGAAATGATGTGAAACTTCAGTATTAAAACTAGTGATCCTCTCGAAAAAACTAAACCACCCTGATGCCCTAAACAACGCTGCACATTCTGGGAATTCTGTGGCCCAACTGGTGTCTGTGGGCTCAAACTTGTTAATCTTTCCACTCTTCCCCATATCTCTATCGTAACCTTGGCTAATTCACTTCTTTGGGAAACTTCAAGAACCTTCAAACTACGTGTCTGCAACAGTGAGATTCATAACCCCAAACTTGAAATCGTGGCAGTTCAAATCCACAATTTCCTCAATTATATTCACAACATCTTTGTACATGTGTAATGATATACTGAACAAGGATTTGTACATGTGTCATGATATATTTAACAGTTCACTGGAAGTCTCCCAGCATCATCGACTGCAACGGGACATGTTCTACCATCAATCGACCACTCTTTCCAAAGATTCATGATTCATGTAGCGCTGTAGTGTATATATTTTGAATTCTACGTTGCAGGAGTACCTCAACATGAAATATTTTGCAAACAAGCTCAACATAAAAGTTAGCCTTAGGATATATAAGCATTGAAGTAATTTAAAACAACATTTGAAGACTTTGAAAAAGTTGTATAGCACTTAATAAGCCACTCCATAAAACCTTAAGAAAGGATAAAATAAATTAAAATAAAAACTATAACCTAAAGGAATTTAAAATCATTAAAACTTAAAACAAGCTCAAAATGAGAAGTAAATAAAGACTAAACATTTGAGAAAACACACACAAAAATTAAGTACAATTTCAATCTTAACAGTAGGGATGCTTGATTAAAAATATATATTAAATGAGAAAACATCACCTATTTTCCCATTTATTAATCCCTATTTAGAGGGTTACCTATTATTACATATCTTTTTCATAGCTTTTAATTTACGTAATTTAGAAGAAGAGTAACTCTGAAATTGTATTCTTACTAGATGTCTTTATATGAAGTTTGATAATTCATTTTTGGCATATTATAACCTTAAAAAAACATTTTATGCATCATATTATACGCCCCTGCTTACAACCTAAAAGGTGACCAATCCAATGTTGACAGAGAATATTTCATAGCATATCTTCTACATAGCTAAATTATTTAATAAAAGAAGAGTGATTCCAGAATTATATTTAATACTAATTGTTGTTAAATGAAGTTTGATAATTCATTTTTTTTCATATTATATAACCTTTATAAAACATGTTATGCGTTCTATAGTATATGTGCCTTGTTTACCAAAAGGTGACTAGTCCAATGTTATGTTGACAAAGGACGTGTCATCACATATCTTCTACATAGCTAAAAACTTGTGTAAGAGTAATTCCAGCACTGTCTACATCAGTTTGACTAGGTCTACAATGCTGATGCTAAAAGGAGTATGCATATTAAGATTATGATGTGAAATTAAATGCCTCCCTTCCAAAATCTTGTTAATTTCTCTTTGTTACCTGTCATTAGAGCTACAATACCTATTCACACTAATGTGAGAGATATCGGTCGCTTAAAGTGTTATGGCTGCAATTTCATTGTGTTGCCAAGCTATGGAAGCTCTAACAACTATGAAATCTTCACCATTTGGATGCAAAATTGATCTCAAATATCTACGGAGTGAATTTAAGAGTTGTATCATTTATGTAGGAAGTTTCCAAAATGGTTTACTTGAGCTTTGTGAGTGACTATTGAACAAATGTATCTCTCCTTGGACCATTCTTCATTTATTAGGTGAGTTCACTTATTACTAAGTTTTTTCTCTTACCCCAAGGCCAAACACCATGTAGAATAGAGCTAGGGGTTGCAGGTTGGGAATATTAGTCAACTAGGATGTTTTTATCATTTCCTAGATTGGATTGTAATGCTTGGGGAATTTTCATCAAAAAGAACAAGACTAAATTCCAAAAATAACAAAGACCTTTGATCACCTCTATGTTTTTTCATCTCTTGTTTTGATCACCATTTGATCTTTTGCATGTACGTTGAAGCCGACTATGCAATTTGGGGAGGGCTATTTCAATAAGCCACTAACAATACATTTTGTTTCAAGGTTTTTCATCTCGATAGTAAGATTTCTTCATCCTTTTTAGAGATTTGAATTGAAAGTGCATACCTTGCTTCCTAGCTCTTTGTTTTATTAATGAACTAATATGCATGTGTAAATTTGAATTGCTTTTTTTTCATTTATTTATGGATGCACTCACCTCATTTAGTAGCCATATTATATCCAAACTTTTGAAAAAATTGTTATAATTTTATTCATTTCTTAACCAACTAAAAGGTACACATGGATGGAAATGCAGATGGATCCAAGTGATGTTGTGGACTTTGGAATTTTTATTGGTGAAGAGAATTGTGCCCTTGGCACAGTCCAGTGTAAAAAAGGTTGTACATATGCTGATATCCATTGTGAAATTGTGAATGATGAAGTCGTTGAATATACTTTAGATTTTATTATTGGCCCAACTGGATTTCCTTTAAATGCAAAGCAAGAACAAAAAAAGGAAATCTACAACAACAAATGTAGGAATTAAGAGGAAAGTATGCACGATGGTTGCTGAAACATTGGAACCACATGTAATGGAAGGCACGCCAATCTCTAAAAACATTGAAGGGAATGTGGAGGAACCTATGCATAAACAACTAAGAGTTGGTAATGTGTCCGAGTCAGTGGAACAAGTTGTGGTTGATCCTAATGTATTGGCATCTTGGGAACATAAAGTGAATAGTTTAATGGAAGAGTTTGTCAAGGAGAAGCTAACAATAAAGGTATATTCAGAAAATGGAAAACCTAATATAAATATCCGTTGTGAAATATGTGGCAATGATTATGGAATGGGGGAAGTATCCTTGGTAGCGCTAATAGTTCGTAACTTCAAAAACAATCTTATGAAAACAGGGTGCTATCAATGTCACATTTAAATGTTGGGAATTAATGAAATTCCTTCAAGTAACAAAGAAAAGCAGACAACAGTGGCTAGAGATCAACTTGATATTGATCAAGAAATCAAACCTCTACATGATTTCAACCAAACGCAAGAGCCTAATTTGTTCAAGGTGGTGGAAGCAACACTTGAAAACTATGAGGACAAGAAAAAAGTAAGAGTGGAATGTACACGATGCAATAAATGGTTCTCTTTGGTGCCGGAAAGTGGTAATATTGTCAGTTCTCTAAATGAAAACATGAAATCAAAGAACCACACTACTAATACTACGGTTGAGGCTTCACACGATACAGTTGTGTTGAGGAGTGGAATGGTTGGGAGACCGAAGAAGCCTACCAATGAAATGTCCCAACAAAGTTTGACTAAGTTCTTGATCCCATCACTACCATCACCATTACATGGGGCTTATACAAGTCCACATGCTTCTACTTCAGGTGTGTTAATTACCCAAGTTTTAATTTAATTTGAATTTGAATATGCATATTACTTTATTTGTTATTACTTGTTAGTAGCAGTTAGTAGATCATTAACCAATGATTTTTTTCATCTTGTTCTAGGACAAATACCTCCCCCAATATTATTATGTTGGGGGTATTGGGATCCCTATATTGAGAGAAGAGGGGAGATATTGGACACAAAGGTTCTAATGGATGACCAACGTGGTGGAAAAATGTGGGCCATAGAGAAACATACCAGGAGAACACTAAATTATCATGGTACCGAATGTCATATTAATGGTACATACAAACATATTCATTGCAAGAGGGTTTATGAAATAGGAATACCTTTTGATTCATTGACATGTAATTTTTGTAATATGATACCTAATTGTGATGACTTTCGAATGTGTTTATATCGTGAATCAAGGAGCAACATGAAAAGACATGGGAGAGATACATGGAAAGGGAGAAGGTTAGACCATTTGACTCAAAATGAACTCAAAATTTTTTCAAGAGACGCAAATGCTACACATAGGTTAACAATGCGATCTCTTTGGTGGGAGAGGACAAAGATTGCTACATTGTCTATTAGAACAAGGTCTCTAAGGGAAAAGTTGTTTGAATCTGGAGGAAGGAAGGATGTGTTCAGGTTTTGCAAGGATGTGTGTGAGGCTCATAAGAAAGGAAAATTACAAGGTAAAGATACAGTTTGGGAATTTGTTCAAGATATATTTCACAACCTAGTTCGTTCAAAGTCGGTAGAAGGTATAGTGCATCCACTCAATCCATTTATGAGATGATTAAGTTACGGGGAGGTCCTATATTACATAGCTTTATTAGTTTGAATCTGGATGGCCCTTCGATATCTATGACTTTAAGGCAAGTTAGAAAATCATTGACATATATCCCAGGGGAGCAAGAGTACATTTTTGAGACAATCAGAAAAGTTTATGCTTCCTATAAAGCCAAACATGGTATAGAGGGCCCAATTCCTTTATGCCTTGCTGAAGATGAAACCGTTGTGAAAAAATATGTAAGGTGGGTAGCAAAAAGTGATACATTGGTGGGTTTTTGTGGTAAGAAAGAAGAACATAAGTGTCAATCACATTTCTTGGTGACAGTTGGTGAGGGCGCTGTAGGCTATGAGATTATTACATATGCCTTCAAGAATTGTGTGATTAGCCATTATGAACGTGTTATTATTGCAAACCCTTTACATGAGAAGCTTCCTCATTTGGTTGTGGTTGTTCATCCAATGTGCAACAGGTTTGATGCAAAATTTGTCCATTGACAACGGGAAAAAGTAGAAGACCTATGGAAGAAACATGTGGAATATTTTTTAGGACCTATTATTGGTCATTCCTCAAATGGGGATAGTAGGAGAAGAATGCTTATGCTGAAGGATTATTACTCAATGAAGGTAATGAGATATCAAATTTCTTGGGAAGGGTGGAGGCTAAATGGGTTGTATGATGTCTTTAAAGTAACAGGACTTCATGACCAAGATTACATCCACAATGGCAAAAATCTAGTGAATCCTTTGTTTAGTGGCCGATGAGATCTGATTGTTGGAGAAGAGTTGATTAGTTTTAACCATGCAAGAATGGTTTATAACAATTTTAAAGTGGATGACAACAAGCTTAAAATTGAGGATATAGAGAGGATTGACCACCAAAACCGGGGTTCAACACAACTCATTGCTTCAAGGCATGTCCAGAGGTGCTTGAAGGAAATGAGAAGTACAGGTGGAAGGACAGAGAATAAATTGGGTGCAGAGACCTATCTAGCAATCCTTGCTGACTATATTGATATTTTTTTGTCTCCTAGTTTAACTCTTTGGGAAAGAGTGCGAAATTCTTCAAGAGTCCATTATTTCTTCACCTTATGGCTATGTTGGGTCAAAGAACAGGAAAATACTAATGTCAACATTAATTTCATTAGTAGAGAGGCATATCAAGATGTCAAAATTTCTTGTCACTTTGCGGTTTTGTTGATGAGATTATTTCGTGATCAATACTCTTACTTACCATGTTCATTGCACCTGACTGGGTCAGATGTATGTGAGAACTTCTTTAGCAAAGTCAATGGCATGGTTGGAGTAGAGAGGGAATATGATTTTGCTGACTTACTTCATGCTATTGGAACCCTTAATAGAGTTTCTGAAGAAGAATCGAATCCCCAAGGGCTTCATTTCAATAGATCTCATAAGAAACAAATGAGTATATGAAATAAATTGCATAAACAAACAATAGAGGAAGGTGATGTATTGTCACAATATGATTCAATTTCCACTGATAATAAAATTATAGAAGCTCTCAAGATAGGATTGGAGGATGCACAAGGAATTTTACAAGGTCTTGGCATGCAACCAAAAAGACACATAGAAGATTCTTGGTGGTTTAAACCATGGGTAGAGGATCACAATGTTCCAACATTTGAAGATGTGGATAAAGTAGTTGATAATTCTCCACTGGGTCATTCCACATATATATTCCAATCTTCGTCTTTTATGGTACTCAATGATATTTAATTGCAAACGATGGAAAGTGAGTGGAGACATGAGTTGGATGGAATTTTAGATTCCATTGATGAAAATGTAAACATAACTACCAAACCAGTGGTGGAGCTCGATGGCAAGGCCATGTACAAATCTTGTTTGGTTAGTCAATTGAATGGAAACCCAACATTATCGAAAGATAGATTGACTAAAGTGAGGAATGGAGTATACTTCAAGCGAGATGAGAGGCCCCCCGAAAAAGGTGTTGCAATTGGTTTTGGAATTGGATCAGATTGTGCGATGTTGTTTGAGAGCGAGTCTATAGCTGTAGTTGAACGTAATACAAGAAAATGTGTATCTCAAAGTACAAAGCACGACGTTTCTTTTGGGACTTGGTACATTGGAAGAGTTCAAAGAATAAGAAAGAAGGATGGTAATATGGTGTTTGATTACCATAATGGCATTGATATTTTGGATAGGCATGAAGGTGTTGAGCTTCAATTTTGTTGGTACAATAGAATAAAGGGGCAACACATGTACAAGTATTATTCGACAGATCATATATTCATACAACTTGATTCTGTTATAGCAATGGAAAACCTATCATACAATATCAAGAAAGAAGTTTCTTAATTCCAACTCAAACTCCCTATTACCTCAACACATAAGGCCCAATCCTAGTGCACAATATTGGCTTGGAGAATGACACGTGATGCTGTAACTTTAACGATTTGGGGTCCAAATACTTTCAAACCCTGTTTGAGGCCTTAAATTATCATTTTTTAGGTGAAAAAAATTGTATACAAAGTTCCTTACCTCTCAAAGTTGTTCTAGGGCCTTGAGATATTTCCAATAGCACAAAGATCACCTCAATCAAAGTTTGTATGTGGACGTTATGCCTCCTGCAAATTGATCAATGATGTCGACCGCCATAATAACGAGTGGATGCCACATCGACTCATGGAATTACTCACACATGTGGAGTTAGTCATGATTAGACATTCAATAATATTCTAGAGGGTCCAAATCCGTGACATTAAATAGAAGTTGTGGCATACAAAAACCATGACCTTAACTCTAAATGGCTATCAAATTGTGTTAAATACTATGCGACTAGGAAAGGAAGGGGTTCCATTCTTATTATAATGTGTATTGATCCATATTTGAGCAAAGAAAAGCTAGGAGTGGTGTATTGAAGTAGAAAAAAAGATGTTGAGGATCTTGTAACGACCATAATAGTGACATAATGGAAAATTCATAGTGAATGCCCATTTCTTTGTATTTGCATTGCATAACTATGAATAAAAGATAAAAGTGTAGCCCTCGCCTTCAAGCTAAGTTTTTACCATATTGAATTTTCTTGGGGTATATCTTGAAATGGATCATTAAATAATGCCATTTATTTTGGTACTTTTTGGATGAAAAAATTGGATTTGTTGGCTTGTGGGTCCCATTTTAGGGGTATGTCCCACTTTAGTGATTTGGGATCTAGAAATGTTTCTAGACCCCAAATCACTAAAGCGAGAAATGCCCCTAAAATGGGAGCCACAAGCCAATAGTTCCAATTTTTCCATATATAATGCACCAAAATAGATGAAGTTTTTTATAATGATCCACTTCGGATAAGGAATGTACACATGATTTTATATCAGCAAGTACTTGTAATGGCCATCCTCCCTCACCCATATAACCAAAGTCTTCAAACTAGATAGACTACAATTACTAATAGTGCATTGTTGTCCCTAAAATGAAACTCTCAACCATAGATTTATCATGATACAAGAAATTGAAACAATATTCTTCCTCAAACTAGGAACAAATAGAATATCTCTCATATCAAGAACATCACCTAAAGTCATTTGAAAAAAATAGATTGAACTCCTCTCACAAAATAATTAGTATCATCATCACCAAGCACAAAACCCATGCTGCCCCCTTGCTTATGCAATATGTTAAATCAAGACCTGTCATATTTCATATGTCTCAAATATCCACTATTCACACACCATCCAACACCAAACACAATGTTAGAAGATAAAAAAGAGGCCATGGAAAAGGAAATCTCAAATTGGGTGTTAACTTCCTCTACACCTAATACAATTCCCACTACAACTTGTTGCATACCCTTTGCCTCCTTCAATTGGAACTTGATGGTATAATGTCCTATCTCATGACATTGAAAACACATCACCCTACTCAAGTAATTTATCCCATTTGTAACTTCCTTCTTCTTGTGCCCTTTCTTGCTACCCTTATTTGTCCTCTCAATGAGAACAACAACATCCCCACGTTGTTCCATATAAAACTACAATCTGATTTCTTCTTGCACAAGATCAACCCAAAATTTTGGAAACTTTGTCAACATCTCTTGAACACAAACACCTTGAACAAAAGGCATCCAAGAAAGAGTCGGCGTTTTTAAGGAAATGAACACCAACTCCTCATCCTCCATCATTGTTCTAGTGACAACCCCCTTGATCTTTCAACTCAGCTACGTTATTCAAGTAGCTACCATAGTATATGTATTGCTCGTGAAAATGTATGAAAGTTAGTTTTGCAAGGGCATTTGTTGAGAATCACAATAGCTCTAAAACAACTCAACCAAAGCAACATATATTTTCTTACTTGTCTTCTTATGTGCAATGTGTGAGATGAAATGGTCATTTACATAATCAATTATGATTATCTTCACTTTGGCTTCTTTATTCCAATGGGTGGCCCACTGTGCTAGATTGGTTGGTTCTAGAATCACTTTCTCAACATGTGGCTCCCAAAGATCAACTTCCTCCATAGATATTTGAGGCTTGAGCTTCCATGGATTAGATTTGGAGGCTCCATCTATAAAACAACAAGTCACTTTACACATCATGAGCAAATATCAAGTGCACAAAATCAATAATATATGAAAGTAGACAAACTCTACCAAGGGTTCAACTACTTCTGCCAAGAAACCTATATATCACAACCAACAACCTAAAACAAGGTCAAGCACCTCTCCCAAATATTCTCTCCGGCTAAAATACAAGCTTCGTCTTACACCTAGAGTTATTTTAGCCACACAAGCTCTAATACCGTGTGGAAATTTCTGAACCTCAACTAGAACTTAATGCAAAACAAAAAAAATCCCATCTTAACCTTGTGAATTTTTAGCCTTATGGATACTATAAAATATAACCAAAATAACAACAACATTGGAAATTATTACAATCCTTAACAACCCCAAACTTCTAGGAAATCCAATGTAAAATATATCAAAGTGTTATGATAAGTTTCAACCCTCCAGGGAAATATTATCATGCAAAAAAAAAGTATGAAATCTCTTATTTACAACATTAAATAAAGGAGTAAAAACAACAATTATCTTCTTCAATTATAATGTTAAATGACTTAACATAATTAACCTTATCTCATGTCAAATCAACAATAAATATATAACTGGAAATTACAAACCATGAAGGACATAGATCATTGAAAATCAAATCTGTAATTTGTGCAAATATTGAAGTTACAACTGAAAACTTCATCAATATGCATAAGAGGAATTTCATATACATACCATCGCATTATCATGAGGCTGGTACAGTTCACTAACTATCCATAAGATTAAAGAAGAAGCTCCAAAAACATGAATATCTCAAGCAAGTCTCGCAAGGCAAGACATCTTCTCATCATCTGCTTCTTTATCAAATACAACTTAGGTTTTTATCTCAAAACCTAATCTCCAAATATCCAAGGAACAAAACTCTAACCCTAAACTTAAATATGCTCCAAGAAGATCAATAAACCTCATAAGACTCCAAGAGAGAGAGAAAAAGAGATCAAGTACCAATGAAGATATAAGAATTAGGGGATGACTATTGTGTTCCTCCTACTCACATCTCTACACAAGAGTGAGTAAGAATTAATGATATTAAAATTAAATGGACTCTCCCCTTCCTTTATATATATGGGAGGTATTGAATACCAACAATACATATGTGGTCCAATGCCTTTATAAACAAAGTACAATAAACACGTGGAGCGATACACTCCAAGGATACACATGTCAATATCCAAAGTGATATACATAATAAGGTCTCCCATATTATGTAGCTACTCAAGATGTGTCCACACATATTTTCCATGAGCCCGCAAGTTCCATCGTTCCTCCTAATCCATGTACTATGTTGGGTCCACTCTCTTCGCATTGAAATTGTCACATACCAAGGATCATTGAGACAACTCCAAACCTATATACAAAAATTCAAGCTACTATAGGCTTCCTAGAACCTTATTCCCTTCTCTAAGATGCAAAATTATCTTCCTCCTAGGTAGGATGTTCTCCAAGTAAGCAATTATTTATGTGTGACCATCATGAAGGGAGTCACCCAAGCAATCAAGAGAACTCCAATTCCCTAGGAAAGAATGCCAATAAATCACCCAATTGAGGTCAATAAATCATTGAATAAGCCATATCCAATGTGCAAGTCCATCAAAAACCATCACCCATATGAAAATCCACCTCAGACCATCAAGGAACTTGACATACACCATATACCCCAAACTTCAAGGTGTAGATGGTATATGTGTAAACAAGTTGTAAACACTTTTAGAGTGTAAATAAGGTGTAAACACTTCAAGAGTGACCTAAGACCTAACAAGATACCAGTGTATCTTGAGTCTATCCTCGTCTGATCGGCATAAATGATCTACAGTCCTCCTACACACTAATATTTATAAATGTATTTCTCTTATCAACTTTTGTATAATCAATATTTCTAAATTTGTGCTTACATTAAAGAAAATAGAAAAAAGTATTCATCGAACTATAATCCATAGAATCCACCGAGCCATACCATGTAGGAAGGGAAGAGGATCAGCATTATAGATATCCCTTAAAGTTGCTTGAAGAAAATATAAAAAAGTATTCCATGGAACTATAATCCATGGAATCCACTAAGCCATCCCATCTAGGAAGGAAAGAGGATCATCATTATAGATATCCCTTAAAGTTGCTTGGGATTATATTATGCTGGCACGAGCTTAACACAACTAGTTTTCTAGATTAATACATTTAATTGTCATGTTAATAATAAGAAGAAACACAGAAACAATTTAACATTAATTAGTATTTAATGTAATGATTAATAATTTAACAATAATATCATTGATAGTTTTAAATAAATAGATAATAATATTTTTTTCCATACCATGCATACAAGTAACGTCCAATGATATGCAACGTATAAAGGATTTTAAGATAGACGTTTAATTAGATGTTATGATGGACATTAAAGTGGACTTTATAATGGATGTTTTTATGTGTATTTTTTGTTGCAACAAAGTCGTCATGAATATTTGAGTGGAGTTGTGTTTTTTTTTAATTTTGGTTCACCGACGTTACGGATTACATCCATGGAAAGAATGGACACTTGCTATTCACAAAGAATCAAGGTGTCCCTAATGTCCATCATAACATGCCATGAGATATATTTGAACCTAAGTGGGGAGTATTACAACCAATACTCCCAACAACCCAATCTAGACTCTCTTAACGAGTGGCATTGTGCTTGTTTTCATGGTTGTAAAAAAAAAGTGGTATGTTACTATTCAAATAGTAACTTAATATAAACAAGTAAAATTATGCTTATACCTTCCTTTTAAAAATAGTTTAATTAATCATTTAGAAATGTTTTAATTTAATACTTCTCTATAGTCCAAAGTTAAAACTAAAATCGTTATGGAACATTTAAAACTTGTAAAATTTACTATTTATGTATAGTCTAAAACAAGAGAGAAGTGCAAATGATAATTATAGTTTAATATCAATTTACAATTTATTGAACTAAATCTCTTACAATTACCTTAATGTTAAACTAACTACTATAATCATTGTATATGTATGGCATTAATTACAACAATGTATAGAAAAGAACTTCATAATAATGTTTTGAGATTCCAAGTCATTAAGTTTAGGAAGCATCATATCTATCATGTAAAATTGAAAACTAACAAATCTATCTTGTAAGTATGAACATTCACAAGTCTACATTTCTAATTTATTTTGTAGATTTTAGAAAGTTTTTAATGTTTTTAGTTGACTTTAATAGAGTAAATAACTAATAACAAAATTATCTCCAGTAGAAGAACACATAATTTTATTATTATTTAAGTATTTAGGAATAACACAAGGTATCTAGGAATAAAATGAGATCTATTGATGATGTTGTTTTCATGTCTATGCCACCAAGTTGTCTTTAGTGCAATGGTAATAGCCTTAGTAAAAATCTACTTTTTAATTTAAACTTTAATCTAGTTATTCTAAGAGATCATTTTGTTAGGTTAATTTTAGGAGCAATTTAAGTCAACTAAATTTGTTTTTCAAATGTTGTTGTGGATGACATTCTTAATAAATCTATCAATGTAGACTACTTTGTAAATTGTATGGACTTTATTAGTTTCATATGTGTGTGACAATTAAGCTAGGGTACATCGAATTAAATGTATATGCATGATGTCTAAGTAAATCCTTGCATATATACCCTTAATATAGTAGGTGTTCAATATAATATGTGTATAAAATGTTTTACATTGTTTGTTTATTAAATTGTCTCTAGTGTGTATAGAGTTGCTAATGTGATTTATTAAATTATTTTAAATTTGTTGGGATTGTAACCCAATTTGATAGAGATATGGTCACATACATGGATAACACGTATGTTTTAATACAACTAAATTTGAGTGTGAACCCATCTCAATTATAAAAGGTTGAGATGCTAGGAGTGATTGTTTAGCTTAATAGAGAATGATAAATTCTTCATATTTAGCTAGATGATTACGTGCTTGTGTTCGATGTACTATATTAAAGTCATTTGATTAATACCTATTACCAAAAAATTGAAAATATTTTATAGTTATTTAATATTGTTTTAATCATTATCTGTTACAACTAAATCGGTAAAACAAAAATAAAAAATACATTCTACTTTATAAATTTTTTATAACTTAATAGTTATAATTTTTATAATTCTTTAAAATTAATTTTTATTTGAAATTAAAAATATATAAAATTAAGCTATCATTTAGTTTTCATATACTTTCAATATTTTCAATATTTAAAATAATCAAGTAGACTCTTTTTGACTTTTTTGATAAATCTTAAATTTTGAATGTGAAAACAACGCGATAGTGAGCATTTTAAAATAATAGTGAATAATACTACTAAAATTTAGTTAAAAATAATATTGCTGCTTTCATTTTGTGGAAAGACACTTAAAATGGTTTAATGTTATTAAAAATTTGACAAAAGTATAATGCAAAGGTGTTGATATTTGGTGGTGTCTTTATAAAATGGTAATACATGCTCGTAAGGAATACTACGTAAGGTACCCGTTCTGATGATTCCATCCCGAAAAGTACAAGTTTTAAACAAAAATATTTGTCATAAATGACTTGTTTTGGTGTAACAGGTTTTATAAATGTGCAAAACATCCACAATTTATTAAACTTGACATGTGTTGATGTAGTATAAATGTTTTTTTGTAATAAATGGGTGCATTATGTAATCTGGTCATGCCTTGATTCTCATGTTGGAATAACAGGTGTTGACATATTTAGCAATGGACTGTCCCTCTAACAAATGGTGAACCATCTTTAAAAATAATAAACGTTTTTTTATGTTTTATTGCATTTACTATCATCATATTAGTGTATTAATGTTATTGGGCAGGTAATTAAATATTAAAAAAGAGATGTCAATAATGTTGATTTTTTGTACAACTTTGTTGAGCTTTGAACTTTAATTCTTTAAGTGCAGATATACTAAAACTTGAATCAATAGAACATTCAATCTCATAAAACATTTAACCATAACACAATATATACCCTGGGAAAACCCTCAAAATAATGAGGATGAAAAACCCAGCAAATCTTTGAAATATAATTATGATAGATAACATAGAACTTTTACAACAACATATTGTTTTCAAAAGATAAGAGATCATAAAACACCATCGGTGTAAATACGGAGCAATAGAGAAGAGATATTTATCAAATGAACTTTCCAATGAGTTCATTACATTAAATAACATGTCAAAACACTTCCATACAAGGAATAGTGAATCACTGCATGGGGAAATTAGTCTCCCATGCAAACTATTGAGAATTTCCTTCCTTGGATACTTCTTGTGCACCTCGGTTTCTTCATCATGCTCAATCAATGTGCTATGTCTTTCTTGTTTGACATTAAATCATGCTTGAGTGACTCCGGAGTGAACTTGCCTCTTAATTGACTGTAGGATCACTTAGTTAACATGTTAACTTAAGTGTCGCATTTTATTTTAAGTATCGTCTTTTAGTTTAACTAAAATGTCGTCATGCAAATCACTTTAGTTAACTAATTCATTTTATTAACACGTTAGTTAACTTATTCTTAACTGAAATCATGTTGAAGTGATCACTGAGCTCCCCTTTGATTAACTGAATGCATGCATAGATACTTTAACTAATGCTTTAATTGAAGCATTAATTGAGGCATACATTATTATTTAACTGAAGCTTTAATAATTCAAGTTCACTTTAATCACTGGAAGTGTCTTCCTGGGCAATTTGAATTCTCTTATTCTCTATGCATTTATCTTTATCTCTTATATTTTACTGCATGGTCAATATGTGCTAACTTTTAATTATCTATCATTCAGATTATCCTAAGAAGATTGGCTGGATGTTGTGATCATATTATATTACTCCGGACCATTCGGATTATCCTAAGAATATTCGTTGGACGTTGTGATCATATTATATTACTCTGGACCAAATGATCATATGCTAAATTAATTCGCTCTAAAGGTGGCCAATCTCTAAAGGAGACTTAATAGCAATCAATGACCATGGTTAGTAATACATCACACAACATTAAATGCTTCAATCTGCAAAGCATTACCTCTATACGGGAGGTCCACCCCATGGGTACCTTTATACGAAAGGTCCACATGAGAGTCTTGAATTGACACACAAGTCTGGAGCCTTGTCCAACAAGACTTTACAACATTATCACTTTGATCAATCAAAGCATTCACCTCTATACGAGAGGAATAACCTTTATATGGAAGGCTTAGTCTTTCTTGAGTCCAACTCAATAATCCACTCCAAGTACATGAGTCCAGCCCAGGATTCCTCTATACGAGAGGACATAATCTGGGTTGCACAAGAATGGCTTGGAGAATGACTCGTGGTGTTGTGCATTTAACAAATAATTTAAAATTAATTGAAGTCCACAGGATTTAAGAAGTATCCATAATATCCATAAAAATTGACAGATTTGATATGATATTACTAAATTGCATTTAGTAAGTCCAAACTTCCACATGGAAATGCATAAAAATTTATATTTATATTTAATTTTTTAATCTAGAAAAATAGATAAAATTTGTCACATTTAATTTTTAAGCTAATAAAATAAGAAACAAACATATTTATAAGCTAATCAAATAAGAGAAAAATATGGAATAAACATATTTATAATAAATAAAAATTGATTTAAAGTTCTAAAAATAAATATTAAACATTTCTTTTATTTTTCCAAACTAATACAAGGTCAAAAGTGTTTGACCATGAAAGGATTGATATATACATTCCTTGTATATAAAAATTGAGAAAAATAAAAAATAAAAAAAATGAAAATTTGTATTTTTGCAAACTAATACAAGGTCAAAAGTGTTTGACCATGAAGGGATTGATGATATACTTGCTTTGTCAGTATAAAAATTGAGGAAAATAACGTGTCGAGGGAAATTTACATATGGTATTTCCTCTAAAATGAAAAAAAAAACTAAGAAAAAATGAATTGTTTTTAAGGGAAATTTGCAAATGGCTTTTTCTCTGAAATATTCTAGTGTGGCCTTAGAAGGATGCATACACCAGTAACTTTTATGGTTCCAAGAGTATGACTTGAGATTTTTGGAATCCTAGAAAATACATGATGTCCCAAGATGTCTATAGTAAGTGAAATCTAGATAGAGTGGAGCGAGAGTGAATGATGAGTTCTTTGGCATGGATGTATTTAAATAAAGTTTGCCTGAGATTGTTACCTTTCTCATTAGAGGAGTTTCGCCTACAAACTATACTCAGATGTCATAAAAAATCAAAACTTGTGCTTCATGGTGATAAACACAACTTAATTTCCCCACGACGGGTTATTATTAGGGCAAGTGGGGAAGGGCATGGGAGGCACATGGTCGACCCTCATGCCACCACCTCTCAACCCTCAGCATAGCCCACATCTCATCATTCTCACGCAAGCTTAAACACCGGCAGGGAAGGAGGAACAAATGAATTTTATCATTTGGCAGGGATGATGGTAGAGAAAAGTCGTCGAGAGAATGATGCACATGCAGATTCAGATTTGCCCGCATTTGAAAATCATGGCAGGTACCTAGAAGGACAGCAACCTGAGTTCTAATCCTTACCTTCCAGTCTGGATAATAATGGTAAGCCTGTATTTATATAATCACTGGTTGCTCCGTTGGATGGTATTCGCAGCCTTTAGTTTTCTGGATTTCGGTTGTCTTTGGTATGGTATGGTGCGTGTGTTGCACCCTCTGTGGCTTCCCTCGCACCCCATGCCACCACCTCTCAACCCTCAGCATGGCCCACATCTCATCATTCTCACGCAAGCTTAAACACCGACAAGGAAGGAGGAACAAATGAATATTATCATTTGGTAGGGATGATGGTAGAGGAAAGTCGTCGAGAGAATGATGCACATGCGGATTCAGATTTTCCTGCATTTGAAAATCATGGCAGGGACCTAGAAGGACATCAACCTAAGTTATAATCCTTACCTTCCAGTCTGGATAATAATGGTAAGCCTATATTTATATAATCATTGGTTGCTCCGTTGGATGGTATTCGCAGCCTTTAGTTTTCTGGATTTCGGTTGTCTTTGGTATGGTATGGTGCGTGTGTTGCACCCTCTGTGGCTTCCCTCGCGCTGCCCCCCCCCCCCGGACTTATACCTTGCTTTCCTCCTCGGCACTACATCACATCCCTCTCTGCCTTTTTCCTCTCGTGCTCCTGTCTTAATTCTCCTCATCCCTCTTTGCTCTGGATCCTCTAGTACTACGTTTGTTTGTGTTTGCGTTTCTGAGCATTTTCCCCCTTTCGACCCTCTATTGGAAGTCTTCCCTGCTTCTCCACTTCACTATGCCTCCGCAGCCTCGACGTTATAGGCACAGGAAAGCCAAGGAGGCATGCTCCTCGGCCCTACCCCTAGCCACCCTTTCTAGACTTATGAAAAACGTTGTCAAGACTGCTCAGCTCTACAAAGAGCAGACTCCGAAGGAAATAAAGGATGAAATAGAGGAGGTCGAAGAGGAAGCTAGAGTCGCCAGACACTGTACTCGGGATGAAGATGTGCGTAAGGAATTTGAAGCCCTCCTCCTGGATCCAGGATACCCTCAGGGTCGGGTAGCTCTATACATGAAATCATTGGATATAACATGGCACCAAAAATTCCTAATGAGAAATGTCCTGATGGAAAGAGGAGAAGCTCACCAAGCCATCCTCCTCCAATTGGACGAGATTACTAGACATGTACAACAAATTGCCTCCACTTAGGCATCAGTTCAAACTTCGACACCGAAGCTCCTGCAAGCCCTAGAGTCAAGTATGTTGTTGAATAATCTCTGTTACTACTCTGTGTAGTATTTTCTACTTATTTTCTTACTTTTATTTCCAGTTTTATGAAAGACAGGAGTAGACTTATTCTCACAAACTCCGTCTGTAAGGGGTTTAGTTTAGTTTCCTTTAGAGGCTGACTGTTTTAGACATCCTCATTAAGAATTTGGACCTGTTTTCCCTTTGTTGGGAGGGTTCAAATTCTTAAAATTTTACCCTGTTTTCCCTTAGTTGGTAGGGCTATCTTCTGGATGTGAACAATTATCTCTCTTTTTTTGGCAATAGAAGGATCTAATCTAGTTTACAAAAAAAAAAAAAAAGATAAACACAGCTTCATTGTTGATGTTTTTAAAGATGTTTGTGGAGTAGGAGCGAATGATAAGTTTTTTGGCTTGGATGTATTTAAATAAAGTTTGTCTGGGATTGTTACCTATCTCATGAGAGGAGTTGTGCCTACAAATTATACTTAGATGTCATAAAGAATCGAAACTTGTGCTTTATGGTGATAAACACAACTTCATTGTTGATGTTTTTAAAGATGTTTGTATAAGTAATAATCAAGCCCAAGTTTGCATGAGTAATATATCAGTGTATATTCATTGTAATAATGGATTTGTAATTTGTTGTTAAGGATCAAATCCCACATGTTACAAACTCGTTTTACTGTGCAAAATTTTGGGAAAAAAATTGCACTTCAAATGATTTGATCCCTATTAGTCCATGATAGGCCCATAATAAATCTAGAATTAAAATAAATCTATATTAGTGATAAAACTATATTAAATTAAATCATCACATATGAATGGCACCATGATTATAAAAGAACATGTAAATTGCAAAGATTAAAGATATACAAATTCCATAATATGTACATCAAGTTATTATTTGAACATAGTCAAACCTACACACCTACAATGACAATAAATTAAATTATATATAACCTTAGTTGAAAATAGAAAGAGCTCTATTATTACTTTTAATATATATATATTAAACTTAGTTTAGGATTGATTTTTTAATGCTATAAAAAAAACCTCTCAATGCAATGAAAATACAGCATTGAAAATCTGTATTGCTTTTAATATATATATATATATATATATATATATAGAACTTAGTTTAGGATTGATTTTTTAATGCTATAAAAAAAACCCCTCAATGGAATGAAAATCTGGACGATTATTATAAGCATTAAATGCAAATATAATGTATATGATTCCTTGATATTTTCAACTTTTGAAGTTAATGAGAACTTATTGAGGATTATTATAAGCATTAAATGCAAATATAATGTATATGATTCCTTAATATTTTCAACTTTTGAAGTTAATGAGAAATAATCTTATTTATTAGGAACCACTAGCACAAACTCATCGTTATTACACTTGAGAGTCATGGTCCCGCACTATATTTGGCATATTCAATTTGTAATTTTCTCTTCAATGTTCGTGTAGTTGCCAGTGTATCAATAGATCACTTTCATATATATATAATAAACAAGATTGGAGTTTTTGCATCCCATATGTTATTGTAGTTCCTTTTGCAGGTAAGGTGTTTTGCTATGCTTTCAAAGTTCTTCAATGTAGTTCTACATTTTGTTTTGACACAGTAAGGAAATATCATGAACAGCTAATGAAAAAAAATGCAAAACTAATTAATTTGTTGTCATTGTTGAGGTGTCACATTGTGCATATTAATTGCAACTTGCTGCTTCATATCGTCATCTTGGTACCGATTTCAGAAACAACTTCTCGCCATGAAAGTCCTATATCTAGCAACATCACACCATTCTACATAATGATGTATCTAGTATGACGATGTGTGTCTACATTGTTTTTGTTTTTACCTTTGCTTTGAATCATTTAATAGTTGTTGACAAGATTACTTATCTGAATGTAAAAGGGCTCAGAGGGTCTGACAAATCTTGATCTGAATTTATATGTGAACGAAATGAAAGAACAGATATAGAATCATAAACACGGACATATTGCAATGAAAACACAGATACAATAAATACATATTCTAATAAATGGCTGAAATAGAACAGTCTGTAAATACACAGCTAGAATGGTGGTAGCTATCTCTTAGCAAATATGTGGTTTCTACGTTCATCCATGCTAAGATGAATACAAAATGAGGACAAAATGGCCTATTTATAATAAGCATGAGGGCGAGAACCCTAAAGGTCCAAAACATAACCCTAAAATATGAACTGTCATAAAGTGTGCGGCCCCAAGGTGGTTAGTTGAACAGTCAACTTCCCGGGGTCATAACTTTTGCATACAATCTCCGATTTTGGCACTCGATAACCCATTCGAAAGGTCTATCCGAGCTTTATAGCATCCAAGTAATGCCAAAGGAAACCATTTGGTCCCCAAATCACCAAAAAAACTTCATTTACGGCCTCAAAACAGCCCCAGAAGTTTGGGACCCAAAAAACCGTAGAAAATTAACTAAGAAACTGCCACAATAGACAATTGTTTTGAGCCAGTGGAATAGGTGGGTGGCCACCGATCTCCATCTAAATAAAATATTGTTCATCTTTTCTCATTTGATCATTTATCATATGCAATTTCACACATGGTTGTTGAAAAGATGACTCAATTTGTCACAATGACTACAAAATAAATTTGGTGGAGATACATAAACATTGCTATTATGGATAAAGAATAAATATGTAATGGGAAATATAGTGGAGTCCACTACACCTTCAAACTATAGTAGCATAATTTGGTTGTATTGGCCTTTCGTGTACAGAAATTTCGAACAATTCGAAATTCGTAGAATATTCGATGTAAGTGTAGTATGGATCCGGCCTAATTTTGAAAACTGATATAAAAAAAACAAATTTTAATATTCAATCACTATAAAATAAATACCATTCAATTTCATACTTCTTAATTCAATTCAAGCATTCATTAATTAATTCCAAATGTAAGTAGTGGTAAATACTTAATTACTTTCTTCTTAAAGTAATCAATAATTATTAATAACTAAAGGTTTTCTTGTTTTGTAAATAGTAATTTTGGTAGTAAATAATATGTCTAAAAAAATGAATGAATAAATTTTTTAAGTTTAATATTTAATATTTTATTAAAAATATTATATTTGTTTAACTTTATATAGATGTTATCTATATCAGTGTAATATTTAATTAAAAATATTATATATATATAAGAAGTCTACTTCCATATTTTATTTGTATTGGGTTTTTTTGTTAGATATTTTTATAGTATCAAATAGTATTCGCATCTGAGTTCGTATTCGAATTATGCTACTATGTTTCAAACCACTAGCCTGCTAAGTTCATACATGAAAATAAATGTTAAAAGAGTGATCTAGATGTTATTAACTCAATTTTGAAGGGTGAAATAATATACAAGATTTTGATTTTAAAGGGCTCTTAATTTTTGCCCAAACTTTGCTTCTGTGAATTTGCAGTCTGGTTCTGCTCATAGGGTTGTTTTCACCTGATGTTCTATTGGATTGTGTTTAATAATAAACCATAATATACATATCAGAACCACCCTGATAAGGTGAAAAACACCCAGAAATGCTAATCATCACCGGCCTGATACAGCATAACTTACACCAGATAACATAAACACCAATTTCAATTTTCAATGGAGTGAAAAAGAAGGCATTTATATACAGCATTCTTCCTTCTTAAAGAATGACAAATTTGAAAATTGAAATGTACACCCTAACACACAAAATGAAAGAATGCATGATCAATGTCAGAATGAACAAAGAGATGCAGTTTCAAACTTTCAAGCACTCTTCCTAATGAACAAAGAGATGCAGTTTTAAAGGGCTCTTAATTTTTGCCCAAACTTTGCTTCTGTGAATTTGCAGTCTGGTTCTGCTCATAGGGTTGTTTTCACCTGATGTTCTATTGGATTGTGTTTAATAATAAACCGTAATATACATATCAGAACCACCCTGATAAGGTGAAAAACACTCAGAAATGCTAATCATCACCGGCTTGATACAGCATAACTTACACCAGATAACATAAACACCAATTTCAATTTTCAATGTAGTGAAAAAGAAGGCATTTATATACAGCATTCTTCCTTCTTAAAGAATGACAAATTTGAAAATTGAAATGTACACCCTAACACATAAAATGAAAGAATGCATGATCAATGTCAGAATGAACAAAGAGATGCAGTTTCAAACTTTCAAGCACTCTTCCTAACAATGACAGTAGGGTACATTTGAAGTAGTCAACTTCCAAAAGAGCGAGTGAAGAGTAGAGCAGAACCTGTAACACCTCGCAAGATTAACAGCCTCGAATCAACATATGTCCCACAGACCAGTTTTGAAATGTCAAACATTTCCTGGGGAACCTGTAGGCGAACTTCAAGCAGAATCTTACTTGGTAAGGAAGTACCTTTGGTAGCATAGTCAAGATTCATTGTCACGTCTACATCTGATGGGACCAGCTTCACCACAGGAAGACTTGAAGGTGTTTCTTTTGGTAGGAACTGGCTTACTTTTCTCCATTGTCCATTTCTAGAACTTTTCCGTGTCACTGGCACTTGAGAGGTTGTGAGGATGCTCTCATTACTCTCACTGTTCTTTTCCTGAAAAGCTCCTTGATCTATAACCTGGGATTCCATTTGATAAATTCTCTCTCCATTCGTCATTTCAACATCTGAACTGATGTGCAGATTTCCTTCTTTGCCCCTCTTATCATGGGGCCAATAGGGACCAACCATGACCTTGAAATCAATATCAGCTGCCATAGAAAAACTGTTTTTTCCATCTTTGGCTGACAGAAAACTAAGATAAACATTTCCAATAAGAACTCTTGGGGAAGCCTACAAGAAAAATGCAACTGCTGTAAGTTTACAGGCTCACAAGGTACATGTGACACTAAAAGAAAACAAGGGGCATGTAAGTTATTGAGTTTACCTCACGGGTTGTTAGGCCTATTTGCCTCCCTGTATGATACAATAAACGCCATTTTCCAGGCAGTAATGCATGCCAGTTCTGCAAATTCAGGAATTGGTACAGAAGGATTTCAAGGGAAGGGTGCAAGAAAAATCCAAGTGTATAAGATATGAAGAAAACAATAGTACCTTTCGATCTGAATTGGGATTCAACCTTTCCATTAGGTCGATGTAGTGTGCCAACCTGTTACGCTGCATGCAAGGCAATATACATTTCTTACACATGCCAGGAAAATGTCTCATTCCATTGAAATGCATTTCAATCAGAAGGAAAACATAAGAAATGTTCCGCAGAATTTGAACATATAAAAATTCAAAACTTAATTAGTACAAGACTTGGGTGCTTACAAACTAGATTATTCCTAACAGGTGAATATTCAGGTTATTCCAACCAGGTGAAAAAAATTGTTAAGTATCTGTTAGGGTTACATGTTAGAAAGATCTATATAAATGAGGAATGGTTAACTGTACTTTTATGGTGCATGTATGTTTCAATTTTCTGTCCTGATAAAAAGTTTTCGAAATCTTTTCAATTTGATTAAAACACATTTCATGGCAACCATTCCCCAGAAAAGAGCTGAAAGAAGATTGGTTAGGCTATAAGAGTAAGCCTGTTTAAAGAAAGCCACATACCTGATGAGGACCATAAATGTACTCCTCTGCAATGCGTACAGCTGTTGAACCTAAACCCCAACGAATGATCCCAATAGAAGGTTCAACAGGCCACCTTGGTCCACATAAAAATGGATGTCTCAAAGCATCCAAGCAACTGTGAATAAGTTAAACCCATAAGAATCATATAATATTAAATTTTAATTAAGTCTTCAACTGATTCCCCACTTAGTCTGTTCTAGCGCAGCCTTGGTCCCCAAAAAGGCAAGACAGAATAAGAAAAATTCAACAACCTGATTTTGAAAATGATTTAACTGATGGACATTTTTATGTTGTCCTAATAAATGCAAGCATCAATTCAGGCCTGGTTTTATATATATTAGACAGAACTTGATTTTTTCAGCTACCTTATCCGGTCTGAAGGCTTTGTGGCAAGCATTAATGCCAAAAGATTCCAACCAGCACCCCAATTCCTATCCAATATCTGTCAAACAAATAAAGAGAAATTAATTCTAAATGATAAAGCTTGTATTAACAAACCCTTTGAACATTTATTTTGGTTATCATTAAATAAAA
This sequence comes from Pseudotsuga menziesii, assembly GCA_001517045.1. Classification (NCBI taxonomy): domain Eukaryota; kingdom Viridiplantae; phylum Streptophyta; class Pinopsida; order Pinales; family Pinaceae; genus Pseudotsuga; species Pseudotsuga menziesii. The sequence continues at coordinate 544,294 of LPNX011197777.1, forward strand.
CGATATCAAGTTCTTCTTCAATAAATAACAAAATTAAAAAATTTCAATTTCAGTGCATATATTTCAATGCGCTTTCGATTTCATTCAACACGTAGAGAACATAGTAAGTGGTGAACAAGGATAGAAAAAAACCAGAATATAAGACAATAGTTGTGTACTTGGATGCACTCAAATGACAGTCCATCATCAGATTTAAACAAGAGTGATGTTAACTCCATACATGGACACGTTGTCTTACACCTATGTAAAATGATCGACACATGGAAAACAGCCTAACTGTTGCAGATTATAGAGAACTGCGGCTTTTTCTATCTTATATATCATTTTGTAGCTTCTGTTGTTTTCTCAGTTACTAATTCTATCCTTTTAATATATGAGGACTATAAAATTTCCACTTTTTACCACTATGTATTAGTACTCTAAAAATACTTCCAACCTAAACTCCTTACAGTTATAACCTTAAATCCAAAAATGTTTAAAATCACTTCAATACTCATCTTCTAATGAATACAGACTAGCTAAATAATTTGGAACAAAAGTGTGGTGGATAAAAAATTCCCGTCTAACAGAGGCAGGGCAGTTTCATATCAAATTGCAAAAATAGCCAGTGCTGCATAGATTCACAAAAATGCTTTCGTAATGACCAAAGAGAAATATCTTAAAGGGTAATAAGATGAATATATACCTGTACACCTATACTTCCAGCTGGAGACTTCTTGTAAATAGTTGGTAACAAAAACTCGCGCAAGCATGAAGGATTGTTTTCCTGAATTCAAATTTCCAATATTTCAAAAATACAAGACAAAGACATGAAATACCAATTTATAAACACAATAACTTTTCTAAAAGATATATTCTTCAAGGGCTGATTGATGCACACCGTTGTTAAGAAGGACTTGAACTTCATGAATATGGAGGGATCCATAAGCTCCCGCAACACCATTTTAGCCATCATGAAGCCCACACACCTGAAGCCATGCAAGAGAAATGTAGAATCCAGGTAAATTGGAAAGAAAATGCAAATATTTTTATATTTTCCAAAATAAGAAAAAGCATTGCATGCTTCTCCTAGACTACCTGATATCGAATGCAATCATAAGTTTTCGCCTATCAATATTGCTATCAAGTGCACTAGACTTTAAGCTCCTATCATAGAAATCAGCTGCATGTCCAAGTATCCCCACCTGCAAAAATAAGGAAAATCTTGAAATTTCAGTTAAAATCCAAGATTACTGTTTTTCCTGTATATTTATCAAAAAATCCTCAAACATTCCAACTCCTGTAACTGTGGTCATATATGAGATACTATTAATAAAATGCAGGAAGAGAATAAGACTGATTGAAAATTCAAAATTGTCATAAATATCAGTGGCAAGCAGTCGGTGGTTCATATCACATGAATAGATCAGATGCCTAGTCTTGGTCTAATCACAAACACATTCAAACACCAAATACATTCTGAATTGGATCTTTCCAAGGTGGTTATGGGAAGACACTCTTGAGCATTGACCAAGGAAGCAAAATAGCCTGATTTCAAATGTCAAAGTCTATGTATCAATTGCATTCTAAAAGACTTGTTAAAATTGGCAACTACAACCAACTGGATTGAAAAAGAAGAAACGGGGACTCTTTATCCAATATATCTAAAATTGTGGCTCCATAACCTGAAAGTCAAACCTCACGAGACAAGTACAGATTTGAATCAAGATAACATATAAGAAGTTGTATGACTTTTAAATTGGACTAAATTTTAAACTAAAACAGAAAATAAACCAATAAAGAATATTTCAAATGGCTTTTTGTTTGGAACGAGTTAGATGTGGACAAGTCACTTATCAATCTCTGTGAATGTGGATCTTGTGGTCAAAACGAAATCTCAAGCACCTTTGCTTTGAATGTATCCATGCTAACAATTTCTGGGGATATATATTATTTGGTTGGCACTTGCTAATTGGAAGGGATGTTGTGAGGCAGCGTATTTTGTATGGCTATTTTTCAGATGTTTAGTGTAGGCATTATGGAATGGATTGGCTATAGAATATTTAGTTTTACGGCTTTCCAGGAATATGTGGAATGAAGAATATTTCAATATTGTGCTAAGGAGGGTTTGTTGCCGCCTTTCACGCACCTGGGGGGAACGTGGCAGAAATCTTCAAGCTACTCGATGTGTCATTGGGGGCAAGTCTCGAGTCAAGGTTGTCACCTTGTTCTTGACTCCTCCGTTTAGGCTCAACTCCTAACGAAGCCAAGGGGGGTAGACCCTATCAAGTTACTAAGGAAAAATTATTTAGTATGGTGATGTTAAAGAATGAGTTACTTAGGAGTTTGAAATTTAACCATAAACAACCATAGATGACAAGATACAAAATGAGCGCACGAAAGCACAATGTTGAGACACAATATATATATACAGAAATAAAATAGACAGTGCCTTAAAATGGAGTCAAAAGATAATCAATGTACTTGCATGTGCTTGGAGTGAATTTTTTGCAATTGCCTCTTGGTACGTTTTAAGTTAATATGAAATATGAGTTGATTAAAATTAGGTGAAGGGGTGGACTCCAGATATACCCAAGAGTACTTGGAGTATGTCCAACACTAAACCTTCACGACTACCCGTAAGGAATATGCGGGCTGAATGGAGTCTCTGAGACTGTTGTTCATAATGCACCCGAAGGTGTAACAGAGATCGGTGCCTCAAGGTCACTTTTCAGGAGTTCCTGCTTCCTTTGGGTATTTTGCCACCACATACGGTTTGATCAAGGTGTTGAATTTTTGCTTGATGGTGGTTGATTGGGGAAGGTGAAGACTAATTAAACTAGTCACTCACGTTGCTTTTGATGCAGCTTGACTGATCGGATGAACCACAGCCAAGTATAGAGCATACACACCAGAGTCTTGTCAATTTTAGTGAGTTTTAAAGGATGTGTTTTCTTAGAAAGCAAAACCCTCCAGGAACCTCTTTCGGTCCAAGTGGACCTCAATCGGGGAATCAAGGAAGGGTTGATTTTAGAACAATTACATAGAGAAATTAATGATAAGCCGCAAGCAGAAACAAATCACAAGTTTTCTAATTATTTCTACCACGCATCTCTTTCCCCTTGCGGGTCAATCGGGAAGTCGTGGGGTAAGTATTCAAGTTACTTTGATACTGAAATGTGGAATATATGATAAAGTAATCAAATCATGTTGTTCTGCATGAATGAAACTAATCTAAAGCAAACAGAAATAAGACAATGTGAAAAATAACAAAAAATGCGCGAATCCCCCCAAGGGGGATGGGGAATGGGCTCGAAAGAGCCAATTCAAAGAAAACTTTTATTATCTGCTGTTACAATATCAGTAAAATGATCTGAATCCTGTTGGTTCTTATATAGAATGAAACCAAGATCTTACAACTTTCCCAAAATTTAAAATTTGTAGTCAAAGGGGAGCCCCCTGGGGGGATTTAAACGATCCCAAAGCCACTTTCAAACAGCAGCTTCTCTTCTTTCTGTTATGCCTGCTAAAAGACAGCGAACATGTTAGAATGAAATATGCCCAAAAGTACTTTGAAATTACCTTTGGGTCAGCCTACTTTAAACCAAACAAAATTGAGTTAAAACTAGCTAAAACGGTGAAAAAGGAACCAAGGAGCTTTCCTTGGGATCTTGGCTTGTTGTTTGGGCAGCCAATGAGATATGCACTGATTGTTGGATTTAATCTTTTTAAAACAGAAACAGAAATCTAATGCATACAACCTATGGATTTTCTTTAAATTGCCATGCAAAAAGGACGATTTCCCTAAACTAGATCTAGAATGCTTAATGAGACCTTTTAGAAATGAGATCTAGAGTATGAGCTTTGAAATAATAAATCTATGTAATTTTTACTTTAATATGACAGATCTAAATGATAACAAAGCTTGTAACCAAAGTAACCAGGTAAGATTTGGATTTTTATAAGGAGGAAGAGAGAGAAAGAGTGCTGGAAGCCTTGAAGATCAACCGTGGAGCTTTCCGGTGGAATGTCGAGGGACTATTCCTTTGAGAAAGTTTTGGAGAAAGTGAGGAAGCAAGCTAGATCAGCACCCTCTCCAAGCTAGGAACCTGCAACTGAATCCAAAGACTTGCCAAAATGCTTGTGAGATCCGGTTAATACATAAACAGAGAGTTCAAAATAGCATGCATATAAACTTATAAAACATGTTGAATCTAGATCTCTAAACATGCATCAAAAGGAAAGAGATGGCCAATAAACTTATCAACAAACTCCTTTCCTATCAAGATCATAATAAACTTATTATCAATCTTTTGCAATGAATCCACAAACAATCAGCAAATTATGAACATAGATACAGGTTACCTCAGTAAAACATGGCAATGCTCATCCACACACACAATAACATGACACCGTCTTGCCTCCAAAGCTTCTCTTTATTTCAAATGAACAATAACAACAATACAATAGCAACAGCACCTCAATCCCAGTTCTAACTAGCTTGGAAGAGGAAATGGTTGCTTTATTTATAGCAAAAACAGGAGATCTAGCCTAGGGGGCGCAAATCCCAAGGAGAGAGAGACTGCAGCTACATGTGGAGTGGATCTGAGCCTGATCTGAGTCTATCTGAGTTTGATTTGAGTCTCACTGAGTGCAACTGTCAATCGAAGGGCTGATCTGACTGACACCTCAACCTGCTAACTGAAGCATCCACCTAAACTCATCCAGATGAGCCCACACATGTGGAGAGAGGGAGGGCGCAATTCCCAAGATTGCATGCATAAATGTACTCTATGTTCAGCCCAGATCACCTCCTTCTGTCAAGGGATGGTCAAATCCAATCAACCCCAAGCCGATGAGACTGATTTCAGTCAAATCGGAGCAAATCCCAATGATTTAGGATTTGGGGTTTTCTCCATTATTTAATTAATTTATCAATTAAATAATCAATATTTGATTTTTAGGGATTTTTGACCTGAGTGATGGACAAATCACTCAAAACTTAGAAAAAGTGGGTCTATGGGTTTACATGGCGCTCTGAGCTTGAAAATGAGCACCCCCATGACTGAAACTGATTTCCGAGCCCACTTTTATTACAAAACCAATTTTTCCAATTAGACTATTAAAAAATAGCCTAAGTTTTGTGGAAAAATTAAAATTAAAAAAAATTAAAAACCTAGGGGGACTTAGGCGTGTTCATATGACTCGACCATAATGCCTAGCATGTTTATACATTGACACATAGACTCTAATAACCTCAATAGGCCTAAATGCCAAGCCGACCACCCCAACTTTGGAGGTATTGAGTGAAAAACTCAGAAATTATTAGTCGTTTATTCAACAACCAATAATAACCAAGGGAAAAAACACCCTGGGCTAATCGGATTGACAAATAAAGTCTAAGAGACCGAGTCTTTTACAGACACTATCATGCTAGAACATTTTATTACAACTCTCCTATGGGGTATGAACATGTGATATAGTACAACAAGCACTTCCCAGAAGCACTTTCGAAGGTCTTCTGAAGTCCGAACAAATCATCTTTGTCTGGTTCACCACGCTCACTTGATAAAAACCACTAAGTACAACTTAGGTGGTAACATCTGGCTCCAACTGCAAGACGTGTGCTTGATCTGGTCATAGGGCAAGGAGAGGATACGAGAACACCAGAATCTCTGGTTTATACACCCTGTAAAAACATCTCAACTTGACAAGAAAACCTCAGTAGCACAAGCTTTATATAAAATCCAAATGAACCATTAAGCTGATTTATTTAAACAAAATAAATGTAACTAACTAATGAAATAAAAGTTTTATTATAGCTAAGTACAAAACTGAAATACAGAAAGTAAATGCTCTTTTTTAAGAAGCTTATTTTCCTACTCTAAGCATGATATAAAAAGGGTTAAGTGTAATCAGAAATCCAATGTAACCACCTAAGCATTTTATTAACATAAAAAAAATATTTCCTCGTCTTTGGTTACCGGCCAAAGTAAGGATACTTTATTTAAAAAATGCAAACCTGCGTGATGATCCGGAATGAGCAGGCTGGATGGGAAATCATAGGCATGAATAATGTCGTCAAACTTCCTCCCAAACTGGTAAGTGCTTGCGCAGGCTGCTTCTATCCATGATTGGATAGGGTTGATGTACAAATCGGAATGATGAGGCAGATTGACTACACCATCATACTGATCATCAAGGCTTACCGAATGATAACTCACTGTATAAACCCCAAGCGGCTCCAAATCATAAGGAAACTCTATATGTGAAGATGATAGTTGAGACTGATATTCTACTAACTGCATCACATCTGTCTTTTCACAACACTGCTTCTCAATGTCTTCATTATTGATACCTTTGTGCGGCTCTGCATGATATGACTCTGAATGATCATATAAGAGTTTTGAATGCTGCTTTTCTATATCAAAATTTCCCAAGGCCATGTTATCCAACTTTTTGTACCATAAGTTGGGTTACCTGAGGAGCCGCCAGTTGACAGACTTGTTCAAAGTCTGATTCCAGTGTATCAGTTGATCCGTCTGCTTGTCTAGCCAATAGTGGCTAGTCACTTTTTTATTTGAATAATTTTGACCATGGCCCCGCGGGGTTTGTAATAAAATGTGCTAGTAGGATATTTTTGAGTGGTTCGGTCTCCTGAAACGTAGAATCTCAAATAGGGTATTCCAGGGAGTTTTTTGCCTCTGACAATTATGCTTTGCCTTCAGCCGAGTATAATTGACAAGGTTTTCTCCCGCTTCCTCCAAAGCTGGAATGCCCGATGTTGAATTCTGGGCCTTGGGGGGTTATTAGAGCCCAACTGAGTGTTATAAGCCTACTAGACATTATTTAGATAGATCATGGTCATGTCCTAAGTCATCTGGACACATAAAAAAAAAATCGAAAAAAATCTTTTTTGAACAGTGAAAAATTATTTTTTAATTTTTAATTACTTTTCCTAAGTTTTTTGGGTTAATTTTTCCATAAATTAAATGGAAAAAACCTGTTCGTGATCCAGACTCAGAATTCAGTGATTGAAGGCTCTAACCTTAAGCCAAAAATCATTCTTGATCAGCCAGCCAGTCAGAACCAACTTTCAGATCAGCAATCAGACACATAATGCCTTTTTACTAAAAAAAATCAATTTTGAGTAAAAAAATGATTTTTAGTAAAAAAATGATTTTTAGTAAAAAAATGATTTTTATTAAAAAAATGATTATTTTGGAGAAAACTAAAACTCTCCAAATTAATCCAAATTCAGTAAAATAAAAGGCTAACTAACATCTCATGGAACACTTATGATGATTGGAGTTATCATAACTCAGCTTCAGTCATCATTAAGAGAGCAATTAATTTATTATCAGTTATCAGACATGTCATCTCCAGCTAAAGATGAGATGGAGAGCTCTCATTGGTCCGGTGATTTGATCGAGGTGAAGACTGAAGCTTACACCATCAGTGGGCTTCCCAAACCTAGCTCAGGCTCCTGCCAGACCTAAAGGAGCCAGACCTAAAGGATGAGCTTACCTACATCCAGACTCACACATGTGGCCTCATCCTTGGCTTGTTTTCAGTGCACAAGTTTGGAGTGGGGGCGCCTTGCCTGGGTGGAGGCCTCCCTTCACTCCCGGTTCTCCGATTTAAGTCTGGGCTCTTTGTTAGGTGGCTAAGCTGGTTAGGGTTGGTCTTTTGGTTTTAGGGTTTTAGCACTCTCTCATTTGTTAAAAAGAGGCTCTTTCAGCTCTATTTGATGGACTTTGGTAACAGAGTTACTCTGAGAAAATTATATCAAGCATTTGCTTTAATTTGTTAATAAAGATCAGACTTTGGAGGTCCATGAGCTCTTGGATGTGGTAGTTTTTTGCAATTGGTTGAGGTGATACTGTCTCTAACCCCTATTTTCTTTAATGCTTATGTGAGATTAAATTGTTTATTTGTTAGCTCAAGAGAACCATTGTTGGCACAGTAGAACAATCATTTGTAATTCAACTTGATTGTTTATGAGAAGTAGATTAGTATTTTGATGGACATGAGTAATCAGTATATACGTAATGTTGATCATGATTCAATTTTCTTAGCATACTAGCATGTATTTTGATCTCACGTTTTGTGTTGAGTTGTAGTGTGTTTTCAGGCTTCACAGGTTGAAGAAGGGTGTGAGCTCAGCTGCTTCTATCCCAGGCTTCAAGCAACCTTTTTAATCTAACACTTTCATTGGTCCGGTGATTTGATCGAGGTGAAGACTGAAGCTTACACCATCAGTGGGCTTCCCAAACCTAGCTCAGGCTCCTGCCAGACCTAAAGGATGAGCTTACCTACATCCAGACTCACACATGTGGCCTCATCCTTGGCTTGTTTTCAGTGCACAGGTTTGGAGTGGAGGCACCTTGCCTGGGTGGAGGCCTCCCTTCACTCCTGGTTCTCCGATTTAGGTCTGGGCTCTTTGTTAGGTGGCTAAGCTGGTTAGGGTTAGTTTTTTGGTTTTAGGGTTTTAGCACTCTCTCATTTGTTAAAAAGAGGCTCTTTCAGCTCTATTTGATAGACTTTGGTAACAGAGTTACTCTGAGAAAATTATATCAAGCATTTGCTTTAATTTGTTAATAAAGATCAGACTTTGGAGGTCCATGAGCTCTTGGATGTGGTAGTTTTTTGCAATTGGTTGAGGTGATATTATCTCTAACCCCTATTTTCTTTAATGCTTATGTGAGATTAAATTGTTTATTTGTTAGCTCAAGAGGGCCATTGTTGGCACAGTAGAACAATCATTTGTAGTTCAACTTGATTGTTTATGCGAAGTAGATTAGTATTTTGATGGACATGAGTAAACAGTATATACGTAATGTTGATCATGATTCAATTTTCTTAGCATACTAGCATGTATTTTGATCTCACGTTTTGTGTTGAGTTGTAGTGTGTTTTCAGGCTTCACAGGTTGAAGAAGGGTGTGAGCTCAGCTGCTTCTATCCCAGGCTTCAAGCAACCTTTTTAATCTAACGCTTTCATTACAGGACCTACAAAGATCTTCTTCTTCAAAATACAAAAAAAAAGCTGGGAGTCTAGCTCTCTCTCTTGGGTTCCATCCATAATTTCAAATACTTTATTGGTTACTGAACTTCCCTCTTCTAGTTCTCTCTTTGCTCCTTGATCCCCTTGTTTTTCTTGCTTGCTAGCATTTTCCTCCTTGCTTGGTTTTTCCCTTTCTTATCTTTCCTTCATTGCTGCCCCATTTTATTCTTTTTACCACTCCTTTTCTTCTTTTTGGACAGCCCTAGTGTGCCCTAGTTTATGCCGCTTTTTTTGTCTCTTTTTGCCCTAGTTTTTGGGCCTTCTTCCATCTTGTTTTTGGCCTTTTCTTCCCCTTTTTGTTCGCTGTCCTGTTTTTTTATTTTTATGATAGCCATCTTCCTTCTTCATCGCTGCCCCGTTTTCATCATTTTTTATACTCCTTTGGCCTCATAGTTGGCTGCCCTATTCTTCCCTTTTCTTGTCTTTGACCTTCTCTTTGTTTTCCTTCCTTCTTCCTATCATTTTCTTCTTATTTTCAGCCTTCTTTGCCTTACACTTTTGCTCTCATTCAAACTTAATCTTTCCCTTTTTGCAAAGTTCGAGAAAAGTTTCAAGTAAAAGTAAATCACTCTCCTTTTTTACGCAAATTTTAATGATAGTAGAGTTGTATGCTTTTGTTTGAAAAGCCCTTTCAGGGATTAAATTCCTAAAGGCAAATTGTAATAATTTCAATAAAGTACTTTTGTTTGAGTGGGGTTTTTAAGTCCCCACTCTCATCCTCCCCCATTTGGGGAGTCTTGTGTTGTGTTTACTTCTGTATGCTTAGGTTAGATTTGCTTGTCTTCATTATTTGCATCTTATGCTTAGAATATTAATTGTTAATCCATCACTTCTAATTCATTAATTAATTTGATTACTCCTTTAAATTGTTTATCTTTCTAAGTAAATAGACTGTTTAAATCTCTTGAATCACACCATAAGGTGGATCAAGAGTGCTCTCTGTCGGAGAGTTTAATAAGTCATCTTTGCTTTTTTTATTCACATTGTTTAATCAGTTAACTCTTAAGTAAGACTCTTGAACTTGCAAAAACACAAGTCAAGAGCACTCTCTATCGAAGAGCATCCTAGGTTTGCATAATCCCTGCATTAGTCTCATCTAGATTAGCTAAGTCTCTTGAACCACTGTCATAAGGCAAGGTCAAGAGCGCTCTTTGTCGGAGAGTCTTAATTAATCAACTTAATAAAATTCGCAACTCACACCCCTTTAATTAATTAACCCCCTTCCCTCCTTGCCGGAGTATGCTCTGATCGATCCTAGATCGGAGTACTTAGAAACGGCACTGGATCTTTAAACCCCGCAAGAGTAACCTAATAACACTTAAACACCCCGCAACCAACGCATCGACGTTGTAGGGATTCTTCCAAAGTACTTCCTAGTAGAGGCGCCGGAACCTCCCGCTGTCATAGATTCTCAGCTAGCTGGTCACTTGACAATATCAACCTGGGATGCTGGGCAGGCCCGACATGTCTTCAACGGAGGGAACTTAGAAGAGTCTCCCGGCTTTGACAAACTTTTGTTGACACTCTAAGCAAGACCACTATCAAAAACTTTTAAAATCTACCAGGAGCATTTGCAAAACCTAATACTCACTAGCTTGATTCCTAGACTTTATTTCACGCATTTATTTGACTCCATAAGGCACTGGTCCTTTGTTATATGTGATTAATTTTCTATCTTGGTCAACTGTCTATGGGCCATTTCAATTGATTATATTTGAATGTTTAAGTTATAAGTTTGGAATCTTTGCTTATCTGTGTGATATCTTGTTAGCAACGTGGATTGCTTTGATTAATCATCATCCCCCTAATATTAATTATTTTAAATCACAGTAACTCCTAAACAACACCTATCCGCATCCAAAAACATCTAAAAATTAACTTAAAACATTGAGCCATAGAAAACTCTTTGTTAGGGACTACCCCCCTTGGCTTCGTTAGGAGTTAGCCTA
>LPNX011197777.1:555312-594941 GCA_001517045.1 Pseudotsuga menziesii
TCTGTGCTTTCCCCCAAGGTCACACCTCTCCCACTTTCTCAAGTGAGGAGACAGCTTTCAAAAGATTTCTGCTGCTGGTGTGCAATCGGCGGACAACAGGCCACAAGGTCCATGCTCTCTCCTTTAAATACACCATAGACAGGAGGATCAACAAAACCATCAAAAGTTTCCGATTCATTATCAACATCTTTGTCGGACAAGGAAGTCTTCGTCACTTGTATCATGCTCCAAGTTATATGGAGAACACGTAGGAGTCCCATCATGCATATTACGGTTTTCATCACAAGTTTCACTATAAGATTCAGCAATGGTTTCATCCTTAGGTTTGTACTGTTTAGCTGGTGACAAAGGGTAGGCCTGGCCTACCATGTATACATGATCAGGCTCACTTGAAGTTGTTTCTTGACTACTGACCTCGTTAAGTCCATGTTCCATGACTTGATTTGCAACATAACAAGTGCTTTCTTGGTGGAATTGTTCACAAGGTCTACACCATTGAAGTATTTCATCTACCATGTTAGCTGAGCCTAACTGGTTTGGACTCCTAGGCTCTTGCCGAGGGGCTTTCTTCTGATACATCTGATTTTGCTTGGGCTGAAAGTTCCTAGGTCCATTATTCCTTTCCATTGTGATCAATCTATTCTGCATGTCATTCAATTGTGCAGTATGATTGGCCATCTGTTGGTTTTGACTAGTAACCAAATTTTTTATCATGTCTGCCACCTTTTCCATGGGATCTTTAGAAGTTCCCTTTTCTTCTGATTCAACAGCTTTATCCTTGGTCTCTTTGTTGCAGGAAGTGTTTCCCCTAGTGTAACCTGGAATGCTGGACTTGCCTGAAGATTGCATATTCCTTTCTATTTTCTCGGTCAATTCCTGGGTAGTTTTTAGGTCGACCGGTTCTTTATCTCTCAACTAGTACCTTAAGTCACCGATGAAGGCTTCAATGTAGGATATGAGGACAAAGGCATTTTTTGGCTTGATGTCTCTAGGAAGGTTCGCAACCACACACCTGAATTTAGTGTTAAATTCATCCATGGTTTCATTCTCCATCTTCTTTATGCTATAAAGGGCAGCAAGCAGATGTCTTGGTTCCTTCTTTTCTCCCCATTTCTTCCTAAAACCATCTTGGAATTCACTGAGAGTTTTATATGAATCATCATCTAGGTCGAGGTACCATTCTTCAGCATCATCTTCTAAGGATAGAGCAAAGAGCTTCATTTTGACATCGTCATGGTCATGGGCAGCATCATTGCAATAACTGACCAGGTGCTTTTCAAACTTTTGAAGGTGAGACTTGGCAGTGATGGTATTATTGCCCTGAAATATGGGGAGCTTCTTGATAGCATCTTTTGGAATGGCATGGGGAGCACCTGCTATCTGAGAAAAGTCAATGGGTTTGAAGAATTCTGTCATTTCTTGAGATTGGTGAACATGACTCTCTACAAATATGTGATGGATATTTGAGAAGGATTGGTCTCCTAAATCTTCAAGGTTTCTACGAGAAGTCTGCCTATTCAATCTCTCTCTAATAAACCTTTCGGGATCAGGGAGAGGATTGAATAAATGCTGACGGTTTCTTCGGGTATAAATTCTTGGAGGGATGTTAGACAGTGGAGTCGCCAGATGAATCGAGTTTTAATTTTTATGTTTTTTTAAAGACAAGATCAATCAAATTTTTTTATCTTTTTAGTTGTTTAGAAAAAAGTTAAGCTAAGTCGTACTTGGGAATAAAAAAATTTATCACCGACAACGGCGCCAAAAAGTGTTGCCGCCTTTCACACACTTGGGGCGAACGTGGCAGAAATCTCCAAGCCACTCGGTGTGTCCTTGGGGGCAAGTCTCGCGTCAAGGCTGTCACCTTGTTCTTGACTCCTCCGTTTAGGCTCAACTCCTAACAAAGCCAAGGGGGGTAGACCCTATTAAGTTACTAAGGCAAAATTATTTAGTATGGTGATGTTAAACTGAATGAGTTACTTAGGAGTTTGAAATTTAACCATAAACAACCATAGATGACAAGACAAAAAATGAGCGCACGAAAGCACAATGCTGAGACACAATATATATATATATATATATATATAGAAAGAAAATAGCCAGTGCCTTAAAATGGAGTCATAAAATAATCAATGTACTTGCATGTGCTTGGAGTGAATGTTTTGATGTTTTGCGATTGCCTCTTGGTACGTTTTAAGTTAATGCGAAATATGAGTTGATTAAAATTAAGCGAGGGGGGGACTCCAAATATACCCGAGAGTACTTGGAGTATGTCCAAAACTAAACCTTCACGGCTACCCGCAAGGAATATGTGGGCTGAATGGAGTCTCTGAGACTGTTGTTCATAATGCACCCGAAGGTGTAACAGAGATCGACGCCTCGAGGTCATTTTTCAGGAGTTCCCACTTCCTTTGGGTATTTTGCCACCGCTTACGGTTTGATCGAGGCGTTGGATTTTTGCCTGATGGTGGTTGATTGGGGAAGGTGAAGACTAGTTAAACTAGTCACTCACGTTGCTTTTGATGCAGGTTGACTGATCGGACGAACCGCGAACAAATACAGAGCATACACACCAGACTCTTGTCAATTTTAGTGAGTTTTAAAGGATGTGTTTTCTTAAAAAGAAAAACCCTCCAAGAACCTCTTTCGATCCAAGTAGACCTCAATCGGGGAATCAAGGAGGGGGTTGATTTTAGAACAATTACATACAAAAATTAATGATACGCAGCAAGCAAAAACAAATCACAAGTTTTCTAATTATTCCTACCATGCATCTCTTTCCCCTTGCGGGTCAATTGGGAAGTCATGGGGTAAGTATTCAAATTACTTTGATACTGAAATGTGGAATATATGATAAAGTAATCAAAACATGTTGTTGTGCATGAATGAAACTAATCTAAAGCGAACAGAAATAAGACAATGCGAAAAATAACAAAAAATGCATGAATCCCCCCAAGGGGGATGGGGAATGGGCTCGAAAGAGCCTATTCGGAGAAAACTTTTATTATCTGATGTTACAATATCAGTAAAATGATCTGAATCCTCTTGGTTCTTATATAGGATGAAACCAAGATCTTACAACTTTCCCAAAATTTAAAATTTACAGTTAAAGGGGAGCCCCCTGGGGGGGTTTGAACGATCCCAAAACCACTTTCGAACAACAACTTCTCTTCTTTCTGTTATGCTTGCTAAAAGACAACGAGCATGTTAGAATGAAATATGCCCAAAAGCACTTTGAAAGTACCTTTGGGTCAGCCTACTTTAAACCAAAAAAAACTGAGTTAAAACTAGCTAAACCGGTGAAAAAGGAACCAATGAAAGCAAGATTTCCTTGGGATCTTGGCTTGCTGTTTGGGCAGCCAATGAGATATGCATTGATTGCTGGATTTAATCTTTTTAAAACAGAAACAGAAATCTAACTCATGCAACCTATGGATTTTCTTTAAATTGCCATGCAAAACGGACGATTTCCCTGAACTAGATCTAGAATGCTTAATGAGACCTTTTAGAAATGAGATCTAGATTATGAGCTTTGAAATAATAAATCTAAGTAAGTTTTACTTTAATATGACAGATCTAAATGATAACAAAGCTTGTAACCAAAGTAACCAGGTAAGATTTGGATTTTTATAAGGAGGAAGAGAAAGAAAGAGTGTTGGAAGCCTTGAAGATCAACCGTGAAGCTTTCCAGTGGAATGTTGAGGGACTATGCCTTTGAGAAAGTTTTGGAGAAAGTGAGGAAGCAAGCTAGATCAGCACCCTCTCCAAGCTAGGAACCTGCAACTGAATCCAAAGACTTGCCAAGATGCTTGTGAGATCCGGTTAATACATAAACAGAGATTTCAGAATAGCATGCATATAAACTTATAAAACATGTTGAATCTAGATCTCTAAACATGCATCAAAAGGAAAGAGATGGCCAATAAACTTATTAAGAAACTCATTTCCTATCAAGATCATAATAAACTTATTATCAATCTTTTGCAATGAATCGACAAAAAATCAGCAAATTATGAACATAGATACAGGTTACCTCAGTAAAACATGGCAATGCTCATCCACACACACAATAACATGACACCATCTTGCCTCCAAAGCTTCTCTTTATTTCAAATGAACAATAACAACAGTACAATAGCAACAGCACCTCAATCCCAATTCGAACTAGCTTGGAAGAGGAAATGGATGCTTTATTTATAGCAAAAACAGGAGATCTAGCCCGGGGGGGGGGGGCAAATCCCAAGGAGAGAGAGACTACAGCTGCATGTGGAGTGAATCTGAGCCTGATCTGAGTCTATCTGAGTCTGATTTGAGTCTCATTGAGTGCAACTATCAATCGGAGGGTTGATCTGACTAACACCTCAACCTGCTAACTGAAGCATCCACCAAAACTCATCCAGATGAGCCCACACGTGTGGAGGGGAGAGGGAGGGCGCAATTCCCAAGATTACATGCATAAATGTACTCTCTGTTCAGCCCAGATCACCTCCTTCTGTCAAGGGATGGTCAGATCCAGTCAATCCCAAGCCGATGAGACTGATTTCAGTCAAATTGGAGCAAATCCCAATCATTTAGGATTTGAGGTTTTCTCCATTATTTAATTAATTAATCAATATTTGATTTTTAAGGTTTTTTTCCCTAAGTGATGGACAAATCACTCAAAACTTAGAAAAAGTGGGTCTATGGGGTTTACATGGCGCTCTGAGCTTGAAAATGAGCACCCCCATGACTAAAACTGATTTTCGAGCCACTTTTATTACAAAACCAATTTTTCCAATTAGAGTATTAAAAAATAGCCTAAGTTTTGTGGAAAAATTAAAATTAAAAAAACTTAAAAAATTAAAAAAAATTAAAAACCTAGGGGGCCTTAGACATGTTCATATGACTCGACCATAATGCCTAGCATGTTTATACAGTAACACAGAGAATCTAATAACCTCAATAGGCCTAAATGCAGTGTTCCACGGGGACGCGCCTCCCAGGGTTGAGAGCTCGCCCCCTACGCTTCCCACGCCCCGGGGGCTCAAGGGCTCCATGAGAAACGTTTCTCAGCGCCCCTCTTTCTGCGAAACTTGGAGAAACGCGGGTCTAGGAGTTTCCCGGATTGGGGGGTTCCCGCACGCCCCCTCCTGAAAATGGGGGGCTCCGACAGACCCCGACTGCCCTCGATTTTTTAATTTTTTTTACTTAAAAAAGAAATGGTTCATCTTAAATTTTAGGCTTTTACACTAAATGGTCATTTTAAAACGAAATAGAAACAAATAAAAAGAAACAAACATCGATATAATATGCTTGGCTATAACGATTACATTAAATTACAATAAACTCTTCTGGAACATAAGCATGCTAGTATGCAAATGGTGATGGGATGAAGAATTGATATGTTTATATGTTGGGTTCATATTTTTATTTTATTTTTATTTTATAATTTTAGAGACCGACCCCCCTATGTTAGGGACCCCGACGCCTCCCCGCCCCCCCGTCCCCCAAAATACCCCAAAATTTTGGGGTGTCTCAACACGTCCCAAATGTGCGTTTTCCCGCTCCCACGCCCCCGCGTCCCGGAAACTTGGTGGAACACTGCCTAAATGCCAAGCCGACCACCCCAACTTTTGAGGTATTGAGTGAAAAACTCATAAATTATCAGTCGTTTATTCAACAACCAATAATAACCAAGGGAAAAAACACCTTGGACTGATCGGATTGACAAATAAAGTCTAAGAGGCCGAGTCTTTTACAGACACTATCATGCTAGAACATTTTATTACAACTCCCCTACAGGGTATGAACATGTGATATAGTACAACAAGCACTTCCGAAGGTCTTCTGAAGTCCAAACAAATCATCTTTGTCCGGTTCACCAGGCTCACTTGATAAAAACCACTAAGTACAACTTAGGTGGTAACCGGGTTCACTGACTTTGACCGGAAGTCATGATTTATGATGTGGTTTTGCAGGTTTCACTTCAGCTTAAACTCAGGCTCTCTTGTAATACAGGAGACCTTACTTTTAAAGTTTGTCATGCATCTGGATGTTAAAAGAAACACAAATGACGCTCGAAGAATGGGTAGATTTTCCCCTTATTTTATTTATGGCAGAGGGGGATACAGAGGCAGAGAAGCCCATTACCCTGTAAGAAATCAGTCCTATCATGATCCTGTTGTCTGGACAATGAACTTGCAGAAGATCTTCCTGTTGATGATTAAAGTTGGCCAATCCAACATATGGTGATACAGGACAGGTTAAGAGATTGCTGATGAAACAGAAGTATTAACCCCAGGCAGAGATCCAGATTACATCAATGTTGAGATATAAAATAAAATAGCCTTGTGTTTTGTTAACAAATCATGTATATAAAAACTAAATGGGCATTATCACCTCAGATTGGGTAGTACCCTGACCACTTTTATTTTCTATAACCAATTGAAATGGTTTAGTCTTAGACTAGGGGTGGGATTCAGCCTGTCCTTTGGCTGGTCTTCTCTCAACTTTCAGTTTTGAACTAGCATAAATCCATATTAACCCAGGATCCATTAAGCACCAAGAGAGATCAGAAACCTTGAGGTGCGCTCAATAGATCTTGGATTAAGATGGATCTATGCTAATATTTTTTATTTTACTGGGCCAACATTAATATGTGTGTATGTATATGTATGTATGTTACATAAAGACATGAAGTAACGGTGATCTTGCCCACCTGGGCCTTAAAGCACCTTAGCATCAATCAGCTCAATTATAATTGAATATGTTCAATTGGAGTCCCAAATGGTTTGAGCCAGGATCCAGTTCCCTCCACTTGGCATTTGTCCATTCTTCAAGACTTGATTGTATTCAAATCATTATGTTTGTGTACTTTGCGCTTCTGCTTCATATGCTGGACTGTTTGGTCATCAAATTGTCTTGCATTTTGAGACTAGAGAAGAAGCTAATCAGATGATAAAGGATAATCCTAAGCAACAAGTCGAGGATAACAAAAGATTTGATTAGTTCTTTATGTCTCTGATATTCTATAGTTCTAGATGATGACACAGATATAGAATTTTATAACTGGTTTCTATTATGCTCTTTTTTCAGTTTTGGCAGTTATGTGTTCTTTCTTGCTGCTCAATTTCAGATATCAGCCACTTTAGCCAACCCGCAAGTGGCATAGTTTTTGTTCAAAATCTTTTTTCCATCATAAACAAGAAGAAAGTGCAAGTACATTTCTCATCAAAATGACATGCCACATAAATTTCTCTATAAACTAGGCCCCAAAGGAGATGCCATAAGATGTAAAATAAAGGCAGCAATGTCATGTGACTAAATGACTACTAAGGCTGAAACCGGTATAAAATAGATGCAGCAAATGTGCTTTTGAATGTAATGGATAACTATGAAAAACTTTTTAGTTCTTATATACATACCTCTATCATTTTGATAGTCCAATCCCCACAAAATGTCATTATCAGCATTTACTTGAACTATTGGTTGACAGCATTAATCAACAACTCTGGCTTGAAATTGAGAAGTTGAATTATTTGCTTAAAAATTGTTCCTAGGAGACAGTTCAAAATGTTGGCTATTTGCATACATAAAAATAGCAAGCAAAAAGAAGAAAGCCTGGAAACTTCCCAATAGCGAGGTCACAAATTAAATAATTTATGTACATGTTAATATCAATACATACGATTTGAGTTTAATCCGAATTCAGGTATGTTTTATTACCCATACATTCCCTCAACATTGTTGAAACTTAGTCATAATAGAGAAGAGCTGTTTTATTTTGAACTGTACTAATTCCTTGTACATTTTTCTTCCAGTTCATCTCTTAGCGTTCATCTTCAGGTTTTTAGTTTAGCTTAGCATTTTACATCCTGCTTCTTGTGTTCCATAGGAGCCGTTTTTTTGCTCCCGCATTGTAATGGCACTATTGTAGTCAGCAATCCAATTGACCTACTTTTGCAGTCATTTGCTGTACATTAATAAAATTATCTTATCTATCATATCACATGGTTTTACTTTTTTACGTGGCACAATGGTTTCAGTGGAGGTCCTGTTCACTTCATTTTAGTCATAAAAAGGAAGCTCAAAGAGTCAAATAACATTTACTACATTTGTCTTCCTAAAGCCTAATAATGAATCAAATTCATTGTACGAGGCTTTATCCCTATATCATGATTACATCATCCTTCTATGGCCAACTGTTTTGGTGGAATCAGCTGCTTCCAAATTCCAAGATAACATACTGACCATTGGATTCCAGTGGTGTGGTATAGAGTTACTGTCCTTTGTTATATTTACACCGAACAACACCCACACAACACTGCTTTGTTCCTATCACAAAAGATTAACCTAGGTCAAATACTCTACACACAGAAGAGGCTGTCATAGATATTGAAAGACTTTGTTCTACAGCCTCGTAGACAGCTCATTAAATTTGGCTATCTGTTCATTTTACTAAGTTTGAACAGTGGTGACAATGATTAAAATTTTATTCAATCTTCATAAATCATGCTTTCCGGTAATTTCTTAATGGCAGTGAGAGCACCTATATTATTTAACTAGGGCCTACTAATAATTCTTCATCTTTCAACTGTAAAATCTCCCAAACATTCTCGACAAGAGTCCAAATTTTTTGTGTATCAAGTCACAAGTGAAATAAGGATGTAAATGGCATCTTGATGGGTTATCTTGTGAAAATCACATGGGATATCATTAAGGATGTTTCCATTTAAGATAAAACAGCAGGCCTTAGATGCAAGGGAACAGGTGGCAGGATGAACTCTGTATCAAGCTTCTCCCTAAAGGAAAATAAAGAAAAGAATTCCAGATGGAGGCTTGATACTTCGTTCAGTACCAATGGAATTATTGATGGATGCATTACAGCATAGTTAAGGAAGACGAGATTAGATGCTTGAATTAATCTCTGGCAAATGACCAAAAGATAGGTCAATGGGGCTAGGAAGTACAATCAGTGATATCAATCTTTCGGGATTCCCCAAGCAACCCCGAAGGCATAAAACAAAATAATTCATGATCAAACAAGAAAACATGAACTACATATTACATCAAAGAAGAAGAAAGAGGAGAGAGTGCAATAGATCAACTATAAGTCCATAAGACAAGATGTGGAGCTAGAGGGTAAGCTGGAAGAAGCATCCTCTGTGAATCAAGCACTGAGAAGGATCCAATGCATTTCTAATGATCTTCTCTGGGGAGTGCCCATGGCTTAGAGGAACAAACTGTTTTTGTGAAAGTTCATACTAGAAAATCTAATTACAATGCTAGAGAGAATAAAGCTGGATACAAAGAAAGAAAACCATTCCTCAAAACAGACTACTATAAGACCTATGAATGATAGAGTTGGACTGCCTTTTTTTGTAAGGATCAATTCAATAGGGTTGCTAACTGTGTATAGCTTTATGTTCTTGTTGCAGATGCTTGGAGATATATGCTAAACAGTACCCTCGGAATTTAATGCATAGTTTTGAAATAAGGGCCCGGTGTGAATTTTGAAATATAGGAATTTTACAACAATACATGATTCTACTTCTCAATAGCTTGACAACCTACTGAAACTAGTAAGCTTAATCAGAATCATTATAGCTTTCAGCTACAATATAACCCTTAAGCCAATAATACACATACCATTCATATCAGCTAACCATACAGCCAATCATACATGCGACTCTTCTATAATAAGATGCTACTTGTGGTTACCCTAAAACCCAAGGTAAGCCAAATACACACCACATGATAATTGAATATATCTACTCTAAACATTGCTACACGGCCCTTACATCATATAATATAGATTCATATTAGAAATTGCAGCAATAAACATTGATTTCTAGAATCACAAGTAAATTCCTACTGCTAGCTATATTTGAGGATGATATATTGCTATGTTCTACTAAAAACAAGAGATCTAGATTCTAGATGCATAAGAAAAAATGGACAAGAAAGATTGGTTTGAAAGTTGCCATAACATTGAAAAGTCATAATGTTTTACAGGAAAACATACCATACAGAAGTGCTTTAGAGATATACAGCTTGATGAATAATTGACTTAGCTCAAGAGGATGGAAATAAGGACAGGCTTCTTCTATCATAAACATCCTCCTCTAAGTCTCAACATCTCTTAACATTGTGATAACTTGCATATTTCGATTGTCTAAAGATGACAGATTGTGTGCATGGAAAATAGAAGAGCAGCTAAAAAATGTTTGGAGTGTACAGATCACATCCAAGGATGGAATGCTTCAATAGGTAATTTTGCAATAAAATAATATCAGGAGTAAAATCTGACAGGTCTAGGAGAGTTTTCAAAGACCTTGACCTACTACCATCCCTATTATGCACATTTCCAGTGCTCACTTCATCATTTCAATACTGAATTATTCTTATAAGGCTTCATACATGGGGTATTCAATGCAACCAAAATTTAAGAAATCATGCTTATGGTTTAAAGCACTGTAGAACTTCTATTGGCCTAGGTAAAATTTATCCATTATTGTTTGGATGGCAACCCTCTTTCTACCTTTGATCCAACTCTGAAGAATGCCTTTGATATTTAGAAATCCCATAATGGTCAACATGAAACTGTCCCACATCTAGATTTGATAATAACTTGGTTCCTATGAAATGCAAGTTCAAGAAATTCTCCATATCTTTTTATCACACAAAGAATCATATTTGCAGTTTGGTTTCTTCTCACTTATCAAGTCTTGATTTTAATCATACAGCTAACCCTTTGAAGACATTTCCTCCTTTTTGTGGTATCTGTTGCCGCCTAATTCACACTTTAAGACGCAGGAAAGTCACAACCTGCTATGTGTGTCCTTGGGGGCAAGTGAAAGCTGGGGACCACTGTCACCACAGTCCACAACTCCTCCGTTTAGGCAAGATCCCAACAGAGCCAAGGGGGGTAGTCCCTATGGGAAAACTAAGTTCCAGGTTTATTAATTAATTGCAAATTAATTAAAGGGATCGTTTAATAAGAAAGAGGCTAAGACTCTATATTGTCTAAGGAATGACAAGCAGCATGCAGATGCAAAATTTCCTTTGAATGACAAGCAAACCTTTAGATAAACAAAGACCAGTGCCTATTACAAATGGAGTCTAAAGATGGATTACAACTTTATAAGCTTTACAAAAAAAATTGAGATTTAATCTGTGATTTAAACTATAGCTTCGGTGTTTAACAATGAAATAAATGAATAAATGACATAATTATAAACAGTAAAGAAATAAAACATTAAACAATGTATAGACGATTTACCAATATGGACAATGAACCAGATTTACAATATGGTAGAAAATTGCTGTGAGTGAAATTTATTAAAACCAACAGTAAATTTAAAAAAGGAAAAACTTTAAGCAGTTAAGCATTCACCACATAACGATTGTATAACTGAAAGTAAATGTAACTGAAAAGTAAAATAATACTGAAATTAAAGAATTGTAGTGCAAATGCTGGAGTGAAAGAGTGCTTGAAATAGAAGAGTGTTGTAGAACCGGTTTTGAAATGTCTCTTGGTTTATTTTAGTTGATTTTATTAAAGTTTTTCTTCTTGGATTTAAGTTTAGAATCGGTGGTATGACTACCCCGATCTAGTACTTCTCCAGTCAAAGAAGGAATGCTGTTGCGCTCAACAAAGTGGGAACAAAGTCCACCCGTAACTCACAGGTCAATCCCCAATGCCCCGGTGCTCAACAAGGAGGACGTTGAAGCGCCTAGAGACCACCCACGGTCTGCTACCCCTTCTAGCTTCCTGAGGTCACTGTTTTTAGTTGACAGAAAAAGGGCTAGATGGATGCCTATTAAACTAAGACTTCCCTATCCCCTGGTCGTATCTCGGAGTACCCCGAAGGGTGATAACCGAGTAGAGGAGCAGGATGTGGGAAGTTGTTGTTGGTAAGTTTTAAGATCAAATTTTATCTGGGTGATTAGCATGCAAGGTTTATTTTAATGCGATCAACAAGATCAACCAAGCTGTATCCCTTATGGGAGGTGCCGGTATTTGATCTTGGACTTGGAAAATAAAAATGCTTGACTGTAGTACAAGAAAAGAAAGTTATTTTAATTACCTAAGCCCCCACTTCCCCTATTTTTCATATCCAGCTTGAAGTCCCTAAAGGAAGATGACAAGCGGATAAAGGATACACAGGTTTAATGGGTTGTATGATTACTTTTAAACAAAAATGAAATTGCATAAACAGAAATTTGAAACAACTATTATCCTACCTCCTACTCTACTTCCTAATCTATCTACTTATGGATCACAAAAGTTTATAAGCTTTGAAGAATACCCCAAGAGAAACTCTCGTTGGGGTTTACAATAAATCAGAAAAAATTGAGAGAGAGAGATGAGGGTTTGAACCCCTTTTGAACCGGTTGAAGGTTGAGGGAATCCTGGGCCTATTCGGGCAGCAAATCCCCTTCACTTGTGCATAACCTGTCATAAACCAGCAAACTATTCTTCCCTGGAAATCACAGAAAACACTAAAAAATTTGTAAGAAAAATTAGTACAAAAATTTACAAATTTACATAAAAATCTGAATGTAAAATATTGCAGAAATAAGAGATTTAGAGGGTTGGAAAATGAGTTTCCAGCCACCTAAACAGAGTTTAAATAACAGAAATAAAAGGGTAAACTAATATATTATAGGTTGGGGCCCTAAAACAAGGGTTATATTCACTATACAGTGAATAAAACCCTTTTTCAGGAAGGCTGGAAGTCAATGGCCGAATTTAAAATATGCCCGAATGAGATTCTTGGAGAGATCTCCTTGCTTGGACAACCTGCAAATAAATCTATGTCTGCAAAAGTCGTAATCCTAGTGATGAATATCTAACAGTTCCTGCAAAATACTTTGAAAGACGATGTTAGATCATTCACAAAAGAAAGCAAAAGCATTTTTACTCTCTAATCTCTCCACAAAACACTTTGTGGAGAGCTAACTAGAATAATACGAAATGCAAACTAGAAAAATACAGGTTACCTTACAAAGATTTGGATCATGAAAGAATTTGCAGCATAGTGTCCCTCCAAAGAAATTTTTATTAAATGGCCCAACTAGGGCAAAGCTTCAATACAAAGTATAGCAAAAACATATGAGAGTAAGAAGAAATTTCCGGCAGCATAACAATAGCATGAGAGATCCTGTCTAATGAGGGAGTGAGACCCTCATTATATAGTTGAGGCAAACCCCCAACCCTTTGAAGCTCAATGGCTGAGATTAGATCTAGATCTAGGGTTTAATCTTCCCCACTAGATCTAGGTATTTGACATTCCATTTTTCTCAATTAATCCACACCCTTAGATTAATTTTTAATCAATGGCCAGAGTGCTTAATCCATGTTCTCAGAATCCTCACCATTGGATCTAGGTTTTTGACTTAATTTCACCCTTAGATCTTGCTTTTATGAGAATATATACAAATAAAATAAAAGATAAAATAAAGTGGGCCCAAATAGCATAGGCGCCCCTCTAAGTATAGTGGCTCTCCTCCAAATCTGGCGCTTCCATCTAAGATAGCGCCCCTCTACCAAGATAGCGCCCTTCTAAATCTTTGTAGCGACCCTCTTTATAATAGTGGCGCCTCCCTTAATATGGCGTCCTCTTCAAAAATGGTGGCGCCTCCAAGTTTAGCGCCCCACTAAACAATGTAACGTGCTCCATTTAAATGCATTAGCGCCCCTCTTATTCTAGTGGCGCCTCCATATATGGTGATTTTTTTTTACCCTAGCGCCTCCTCTATTTTTATTTGGTGGCGCCCTTCTTTGGAAATGGTAGCGCTCCTCTATATTTAGCGCTATCTCCTTTATGGATGCGCCCTCTATCAAACTAGCGCCTCCACTTAAACTTTAGCGCCCTCTATCTTCATGGTAGCGCTCTCCTACATGGTTAGACGTCCTCCATTTTGGTAGCGTCTCCCTCTATTTTAGCCTTGACGCCTCCATATTATAGTGGAGACTCTCCATCATGCATGCGCCCTCCATTTATTAAGTGTAGTGCCCCTTTAAAATGGGGTTTTGAACTTGGACGTGGTATTTAGACTTGGCTTTAACTTTAGCCAATGCTCCAAAAATTTTATCTAGCCTTTAGACTTAGGCTTAAAATAAATTTCACCTTAGATTTAAAAAATTTCAATTTAATTTTTAAATTTTCCCAATATTGACTTAGGAAAATTAAAAATAACTTGAAAAAATTAATATCTAGGCCATGGGGGGGTGGAAAAATCTTGAAACAAATATTCCTAGGCTTAGGAACCCCCAAACCAACTTACCATGGCATTTTTTGATTTTTTACTTCAAAATCAAAAAATGTGAATTTTGACTTAGGGAAATTAATTAATTCCCTAGGAAAAATAAACCTTGCTTAGACAAAAATGGTCTATCTCCTCAACCACCTGTCAGAATGACATGGGACTCGAAGCAGTGGCTTAGGGGGTTTCATAGCAATTAACTTTGCATTCATATCCCCTATTACAAAATGCCAGTGCTTGAGCAATTACATTATTACATCGAAAACTGAGTTAATTAATCACCAAGGGATGAAAATAATTAACCAGAAAAATAAAATAAAATACAACAACACAACGAAACTCCGCAAGACTCTAGACAAATGTCTAGCATGGTCATAAATCACTCTTTGAAGCCTTAGCCACCTCATGGACTTGACTGGTAGAACGCCCGTCACCACTTTGGAGGATTTTGAGTGAAAACCAAACCGATTAAACTCGTTTACACAACAAGGTCAATTGGAAAGGGAAAAACACTCGATGAGGGGACTTCCCTAACAACCAGTTCCATGGTGTGGCATCCGTATCATATGACCCACACTAGTACATAAAATTACATCAATTTTCCCACGTAGGGGAGCGGACATTTCGTTTTACAAAGGGGCAATAGCCCTGCAGGAGTGAAAAATCCTGATTTTTCCAAGGTACAACTTGTACATTTATGTACATCTTCATGTACATGGAGTTGCCACCTAGTCGAAATAGGTGGGAAACAGTATCAACACTATTACTACTATGGTTGCATTCCATCCCAGAGAACCTCACATTTTTTTAATAATAGTTCTATTTATCAAAACTGGCTGTGGCTTTACCTGTACAGCCTCAGTACAACCCAGAAATGTCTTCTAGAAAAGAGAGGCTTATGATAGAGATCTTCCAAATCTCCCAAACATTTGAAGTTCCAAAAATAAAAGTCTGTCTCCTCCAAAACTTGCAAGCAAAAATGCTTATATATTGTCCTAGCAAAATGAGATACCAACAAAACGGAAATTAATTAGTGTTGAAAAGACAATCATATAAATTCAGCCACCGATTCCAACTGGCTTGCTGCTGCAGTTTCTACCTGTGATTCTTCTATCATCCTGTGATGCTAAGGTTGCAGAGGTAGAATAAATATGGCTACCGATGTGAACACGGAGATCCCAAATAGCAGAAGGGGCTGCATCCAGCTCAATGAATTTCATTCTAAGAATGGAAGTTCAATCCAATATTCAAGTTCCCAGTATCTCAATGCCAGAATGTGTTGTGTTGACTCCACATAGAGATGATCTTCGGCCTTATTGGCCTCTAGAATGCTTCAGTTCAAACTGAAACCACTAACACTCCACCTGCTCAGAAGCCATGGACAGACTAACCTGCAAACCTGCGATTTTCTTATTGCAATTTCTTACACTTTTCTAAAATTCAGGCACATACCCTACTGTGGCAAAGCAATAGTCACAAGGGTTCATTGCTAGGACTAAGAAACAGTACCAAAAATTACCAGGCCGTGAACTCCATGAACCCTACCACACTCCCCATGAGCTGATGAGGAGAGACAACGCCAAGAGAATTCGAACGAAATGCTAATAATGTGAATGTCTGGGTGAATTAACTTGAGAAGGACACAAATGAATGCTTTTGCTGTGGGAATTAACCTCGTTCCTTCTCGAGGAGAATGCCACAACTGCAAGCTTGCTTTGCCAAGCTTCCCATAGATCAAATGGAATGAAAATTGTATGGGGCATGGAAATGTAGGAAAAGACAGTTCAAGGAGGTATGTTGATGTCAGGTGAGATGAACACCAATCAAAGATAACTTATATGGAGAGGCATTAAGACTTAAGGGGGCTAGAGCCCCTTTCTTCCAAACCTTCATGGGATTGAATACTTAGTTCTTCACTCCCTTTCCTCCATTTTAACCCACAACTGGCCCTTATGTCCAACACACCTTTGTTTTCCAAATTTCCATTTCATCTACCTTAGTGTTAAAATGCCTCTTGACCTGAAAGAAAGAGACAGCTTGAAAATGAGCTATGGCTGGAGAAAGGCAGTATTTTGAGATTCTAGTTTAAATGATAATGACCGAGTCTCCTATAATAACAATGCCTCCTTGCAATCTCTCCTTGACAAGCTTGATTCCTCAGGTATGTTGCTAAATCCTCAGCTTCAATATTTCAAGATAAGGAAGGTTGAAAATTTATTGAAGAACCCATATATGACATTAATTAAGAGGGGAGTGAAAATTTTGAAGGCCTTAGAAGACTGATATCTAATGAGATCTCTCAAGTTTTGCCTCAGTCTTGCTCGCGCACCATTGAGGACAGTATTGGATTACATAAGGAGAATTTTGTCACAGTCTACAGATATTGAACGGTTGGGTTTACCCTCTCCTAGGGTGGATCTCAAATATCATTCTCAGACATGTCCATCAAGGACAACAAGAAGGTGGTTTTATTGCAGGATCAAAGCAACATAGTGTGCCCTCTCCTTTGGCAGATTTGAGATCTCGGGTCCAACCGTATCTTTCAGGGTTTCTTGCTGGTTTTGAAAGACATTTAGGGCAGCAAACAGATTTTCGAGAACGGGTATATGATCAAAACAATTCGTACTTGAACCCAGTCCAAGCATGGATAGAAAAAGCTTGTGAAAAAAGCATGTCTCCATGGCAAGAGTTTGAAGGCTTCCAGGTCCATGATCTCTTCCACCATTGCAACTCCATTCCAATGAAAGTAATAACATCTACTCCATTCATCATTAACATGGTTTTGTCTTGGACTATCGCCAAAGACAAGGGAAGAAATTCTAGCATGAATGATATGCTAATTTGGCTTCACTGTTGGTATGATTTCGCTTGACCTATTTCTTTTACCGTGCTTAGAGTAGGTAGGTAGGTTGCATAATGTATTGCATTTCATTTCGTCATTTACTTTTACCCATGGATTGCACTTGTTATTTACCACATTTCATTTTGATTTGAGCAAGGCATGACGGAAGTGTCTGCCTTCGATGCATTCAATGAATTTCTTGTTTGAAGTGTGTGTAGATCCATGGGTCCCAGATAATTCAAAGGTTCTCACGCACATTTGGGAGAAGTGCATGTCTTGTAGTTGGAGCCAGATTTTACCCTCCAAATTCTCTGCAATGTGCGTTTTCGGATATGCTAAAGAGGGGATTTTTAAGTTTTTTCATTGTAAAAGCCAACTTGGAACTTGTTTTATGTAAAAGTGTTGGTCTAGTAGGGCTTAAGACTCATGGTCTGGTTGTAACACCCCGGTTTTGACCCCGTTTGCATTAAAAATGTATATGATGTATATATTGTAATTAATCATGGTGAGGAGCTAAAAGCAAAAGCCCCACCATTGATTTAGCGTTTTATGTTTTGGCGATTAAAATCGATGTCAATGGTATTTCGTGCTAGCCCAGCACATTATAATTTGGACATCATGTAAATATGGAATTTAATTAAAATACCACAACCAGCTATGTCGATGCAACATTAAAGAGATGGGGGCGTGATTTCCTAAGGAATAGGGGGGAAATAATTCAAACCTTTGAGCTAATGGGGAAAAGCCAAATGTCAAAGGGAAAACCCATCAAGATGTCAACTATCTTTCTCGTCTTATTCACCCAATCATTTATTCCTGCCAGAAGTGGTTGAGTTAGTTATTTATTGCATGGGAATGGGCAAGGTATGGAGGTCAATTTCGAATTGGGCAGAGCACCCATTTTAGAAAAGCATGTTTTGACTTCTCGAGCAAGTAAAAACCCACAAATGCATGCCCATTCCATTATGCATGGACCTCCTCCTTTTCCTCGCGTGTTTTGAGCTCCTGGGCATTTTTCCTTGCCCATCATTCATTCACGTTGGGCTCTCTCAGGCAGCTGGAGCTTTCTGTGTGTTTGCATTCACATTTTTTGTTGTTTTCCTCATTTTCCCCATGGCTGGGAGGTCGATTTCGTAATGCTCAGTGCTTGGGTTGTATCCCTCACATTTTCCTTCCATTTTCCTCATTTTCCATGCCCAAGAAATTTGTTTTTGTGTTGTTGAGTGAATGGCTAGCAAGGATTCACGATTTTGGGGTTTATAGCAGTCGTTCTTGCTCATGCAATGCCCAGAATCATTGTTGAGTTCAAATTGCTCACCCAGGGGTCGATTTCTCCATTTTACCAATACGTTTTTGGTTGAAAAACGTTTTTACTCAAACCCAACACTTGCATTTTGCTATGGGTGCATCCTTTGTTTTGGTCTGAACTGGTTTGGAGTGGAATTGGGAAAGAATTAGCTTGATAAACCTAGTGTGGGAAGGAACCTCACAGACAGATCAAGAGGGGCCGGTTTTCTTCTTTGCACAATGCACACCCTGAAGAGCACTAGAATGGAAGGCATAGCCTGAGGGACTGTGTAGCAGAGAAGGGGATGCTTCCATGTGTTGGGTGTGTAGATGTTGGGAAATCCAAGCCGGATCTTTGGTAGGTGTCCATAGCTCTGTGGTTGAGCTCACTAGCTTAGCAATTCAACCTTTCCATCTCCTTAGCAAACTGATAAACCCAAATGTAGTTTTGGCTTGGCTGGATTTTGACATGTCTTTGGCTATGTGTGAGCCTGCTGTTGTTCCCTCATTCCTTGTGGAAATCATGCCCAACTCGGGGGTGGCAGTGTTGCTGAGAGATTGATGAGCACACTAGCCTACGGTTGGGTGGAACGTTGCGGGACAAGCTTCTTCTCAAGATAAGTATCTTGTGTTTCATCTCTGCAACTGTATTTGTTTTTATATATTGTCATGAACATGTTAAATGCTTTGATGAATGTATTTGCTTCAGCTGTATATTGCATCTGTATATGTATGCTAGTTCAATGCATTTTTTATTGTTTATGTCCATGGGGTTTAGATCCCCGCTTAAAGGATAGCAGCAGCTTGTAGTCACGTCCCCATTGGAGATGAGGGGACGTGATAGTGTGGTCTCAGAGCAGTGTTGCAACATTGGGCCTCAATGGGCCATGAAGAACAACTGACAGAGGAAGAATCAACCTCTGTGGTCAGTAGAAGAAAAAAGAAGCAGACAGAAAAAATTTTAAAAATTTTCTAAATGTTGGAGTGTTGATTGTGTCGGCTCAGTTAGCCGAGTTGAGCCGACACATGTCAGCTGAGTTAGCTAAGTCGAGCCGACAAAGGTCGCAACAACAGTGTCGGCTGCATTGGCCGAGTTGAGCCGACGAAGAGAAAGAAAGAGAGAAAAAAATTTCTAATTTTCTAAGTGTTTTGAAAATTTGCACATCGACTCAGTTGGTCGAGTTTCCGTCGATTCGTGTCGGCTAAACTGCCTGAATTGAGTCGATGCATGTCGGCGTGAAAGGCTGAGTTGAGCCGACAAGGAAGGAAGAAAAAGAAAATTTTCGAAAAAAAATTTCGAAGTGTTGAAAATAGGCCAAACTTGGTGAGTTTTTCCAATACGTCGGCTGTGTTGGCTGAGTTTCGCCGACACACATCGGAAAGACTTGGCAAGTTTCGCCGATGACAAAGAAAAGATGAAAAAAATTCAAAATTTTTGTAAGTATGGATGTGTCGAGCGAAATGGATGAGTTTCGCTGATTCGTGTCGGGTGAAAAAGTTAAGTTTCACTAATGCATGTTGGATGGAAAAGTGAAGTTTCGTTGATGAAAGAAGGAAGAAAAATTTCCAAAATTTTTCCAAGTGTCGAAATTTCCCCTGTCGACAAGAAAATGTGAGTTTTGTCGATGTGTGTCGGGTGAACTCAGTGAGTTCTGCCGACATGTCGAAAAAGTTTGATGAGTTCCACCGATCAGAAGAAAACAGCAAGTTTTGTTGATGTGTCGAAAGCAAAAGCGGAGGTTTGCCGACACGTCGAGAACAAAATCGAAGCTTTGCCGATCGTATGAAAAGGGCGAGTTCTGCCGATACGTGTCAAGCAAACTCGGCGAGTTTTGTCGACACGTCGAAAGAAAAAGGTGAGTTCATTGATCGAAAGAAAAAGCCGAGTTGCTCCGAAACAAGGAAATTCAGCAGGCTTTTTTCAGTGGGATTTGCAGGGGCCGAAAAGATGAAAAATGGCAATGAAGTTATGCGTCGGATTGCGCGAAATCGAAGGATTTACAAAAAACGAGGGCACTGCCCTCGACCAACCCTGCAGTGGCAGGGCAAGCCCCCTTGACCCCCGTCGTCCCCCTGAGACAGTCGTTATTTGTGAAAAAGAAAAGTCTGTGTATGATTTTTTCATATGAAGGCAAGTAAGTTATAAGTTTCTGAGAGTATTATAAATTTATAATTTAACAATTGTGTTATTAACACATTTTGCAGAATCATAGGCACCTTCAAAGGCAGCATTCCAGATAGTGCATCTCGGTAAAGTTGGTTTTTGGCTCAGCCATGAGGACCTACGACGTGTATCATGATGCACAGAACCCCAATGAGTACGAGGAAGATGTTATGGGGGAAAACATCTGTGTTGGAAATGCTGAGACATAATCTAATGGGAGAAGATTTCAAGATACTCCCCAGATTTTGCAGCCACCATGAGAAGCCTAAGGATGGAGATGCAAAGTTACAGGGCATATAATGAAAGATTGGTTAAGGCTCCTGAGGAGCAGAATCAGCTAAATGCAGCCATGCTGCAGAGTTTGACAGACATCCAAAGGAGGATGAGCTCTGGGCATCGTGCAGTACACCCAGAAGGAAGTAAAAGCACTGCCAGAAGAAGAAAGAGATCTCCTAGTGGATCATCTGACTCTGAAGGATCTACTGGCGGTTCATGTTCTTCTTCCCACAGGACTAAGAAAAAGAGGCGCTATCACAACCGCTCACGTGACGAATTTAAGAAGGCAAGGCTGCCTACCTTCAATGGTGAGGTAAAGAACGGTAAAGAAGCTGAAGCTTGGCTTCTTGAGATGAGAAAATATTTCCAAGTCCAAGACTACTCTGGAAATATGAAGGCTAGGGTAGCCATCTTCAATTTGACTAGAAGAGCATCCATATGGTGGGAGCATTTCAGGCAAGTGAAAAAGCTTAATGAAAGGAAGATTGTGTGGAAACAGTTCCAGAAGTATTTCGAGCAGAAGTACCTTTCTGACAGGTACTATGATGACAAGATCAAAGAGTTCCATGAGCTGAGACTGGGACAACAGACCATGGAAGAGTATGCAAACAAGTTCTTGGAGCTGTTGAGGTATGTCAGGTACATCAAAGGTGAAAAAGTGAAAATCCAACGCTTTCTAAGTGGATTACCTAAGTTTTACAAAGACAGAATTGAGTTTTATGAACCTAGAACTCTAGAAAAAGCAACAAGGAAAGCTCAGTATTGCTATGAACAAAGCAAAGGCAAACCTAGTTATCATAAGGCTTGGAAGGACAAGAAGAATGAGAAGTCTGACCAAAGGAAGAAAGGTTTCAAACCTTCTAACTACAGGAATTAGCAGAAGTAGCCATCCCTAGCTGAGAAGCAACCAGCCAGAGTGATGGGAGAAAAGCCAAGAGATCCACAACAAAACAAAGAACCACTCCAATGTTGGAAATGTGGAGGACCCCACATGCGCAAGAATTGTCCACTTGAGGATGGGAATGCAAAGCCAACTTACAACATTTAAGAAGCTGAAACAGTGGGTCAGGTAGCAAGGGTTGTCCCTAGGATTTATGCAACACTAAAGGACCGCCAAGCAGATCAACAGTCTGTTGATTTTTTGAGCAGCATCGAGAGCTCTTCTCTTCGGAGAATGGGACCACCTGGTCCGGGACCACGGTGAAGACTCAACCCAGTGTTGAATGACCATTCTGTTGAATGGTAGATATGTGGTCTGAGACCATGATATAAACCCAGATCTGCACTAGGTAGACTCAACCTTGTGTTGAGTAGACATCTGGTCCGGGACCACGGTGAAGACTCAACCCAGTGTTGAGTGACCATTCTGTTGAATGGTAGATATCTGGTCTGAGACCATGATATAAACCCAGATCTGCACTAAGTAGACTCAATCTGGAACTGGTAGACTCAGCTTAGTTCTGAGTAGACATTCTCTGGGAGAATGAAGACACTGTAAGCCCTAGACTAGGTCTGCGCATGTGTGTGGCACTTTCACCCTTGATCTATGGGCTTGGTGTGCTTCTCCAAGGATTAGCTACCCTTGGTTAAGTTACCCTAGTACCATATCTAGGTGACACACAGTGTGTGAGATAAAAGCATTAATAACTCTCTTGGTTTATGATGATATACTTTTGAAATAAAAAAAAGTACCACAGGTGCACTTGGTAAAAGGCCAAAGTCAAAAGTCAAAGAAAAAAAATAAAAGTACATTTTTGGTAAAAGTGAAAGTGAAATTAGGAAAATAATAAAAATATTATTATTTTTATCTTTCCTAATCTTGTTCACCTAAAAGGACCACAGGTGGAAAACAAAATTAAAGAAGGACTTCTTATAAAAGTCAAAGGAAAAAAATAAAAGTACATTTTTGGTAAAAATGAAAGTGAAATTAGGAAAAGAATAAAAATATTATTATTTTATTAAAGAAGGACTTCTTATAAAAGTCAAAGGAAAAAATAAAAGTACCTTTTTGGTAAAAGTGAAAGTGAAATTAGGAAAAGAATAAAAATATTTTTATTTTTATTTTTTCCTAATCTTGTCCACTTATAGGTGAACAAAGGCTATAAAAGAAGATCAAGCCTTCTCATTTGTTACACACACTTTTGCTCTCACAGGTGAAGAAGACTATCTTATGTTCAAACCCTCAGCTAGGGTTTTATCAGCAAAGTCCATCTTCAGCATTTTTGCACAGCTATCTTCAGCATTCCATTTTTTGGGCAGTTTTTAGCAGTCTGATATTTTCAAGCAGTTTTCAGCAGTCTGATATTTTTGGGCAATTTTAACACAGTTTGATATTTTCGAGCAGTTTTTAGCAGTCTGATATTTTCGGGCAGTTTTCAGCAGTTTGATATTTTTGGGCAGTTTTCAAACAGTCTGATATTTTCGGGCAGTTTTCAGCAGGCTGATATTTTTGGGCAATTTTTAGTAGTCTGATATTTTCAGGCAGGAGAGAGAAAATCTCAGTTTTTCTGAGAAAGCCCTAAATTGGTAATTTTCTGTAATTCTGGAAATTGTGTGTAAAATTATCAGTCTAATTTTTACTGATGAATTTTACAGTTACTGTGGTCAAAATCGAGATCTGGGTTTGAGGAACTTTTTGAAGAATTTCTTAAGCCATCTCATTTACGAGATGAGCTATTAATGCTTTTGGGGTTTTTGTCCTTTGAAGGTTTCCCCAGTGAAAAATATTGTGTCCATGTGTGCTGATGTGATGAATGTGTTTTTACTGCACTGTTGATCTATTTATGTTTATCTGCAAATTTTTAAAGTTTATGCTAATGCTAAAAATTCAACATGGTATCAGAGCTTAGCATGTGAAAACACAGTAAAGGGATACTACTATTGTTTCTCACTAGATCTTGGAATAAGATTTGCAGATCTAACATTTGGATAAGTGACAAAGATGGCTACTGTTGGTTTCAAACCGGAAGAGAAGCTCTTTGGTTCAGCAAACTTCAATTCCTGGAAGGCCAGCTTGATAGCCATTCTTGATGAGAATGACTTGGATGACATTGTTCTTAATGTCACAGAAGAGCCAACTACAAATGCCAGTAGGCTTGCCTACAAGAGGAAGCAAGGTAAGGCTAGAAGAGTTATTTATGATTCTATCAAAGAAGAATTGATGCCAAACATCACATCCTTGAAGACTGCTAAAGAATGCTATGATACATTGGTAAACCTCTGTGAAAAGAAGGCTCCCAGTCAAAAGAGAGTCTTGAAGAAGAGGCTACGAACTTTGCAGCTGAACAAAGATGAAAGTGTTGGTTCCTTCTTCACCAAGATCAAACAGGTAAGAGATCAACTCCTTGCTATTGGTGTTACTGTTGATAATGATGATCTTGTACAAACAGTGGTTGATGGTCTCCCAAGCTCTTGGGAAACCTTCATGGCATCCGTCTGTGGACGAGAAAATCAGCCAACCTTTGAAAGGCTTTGGCATGATTGCATATAAGAATAAGCAAGGAACACTGACAAGGTAATCAAACACGATAACCTTGCACTTGCAACAAAGACCAAGAAGTTCAAGAAGCCTTTCCCTCAGCAGAAGAAGGGTAAAAAACCTCAGGGTAAGTTTTCTGACATGTCCAAGATTTAATGTTATACTTGTCACAAGTTTGGACATTATGCTAGAGACTGCAGGCAGAACAAGAAGAAACCCAAGAGAAGGTTTCAAGCATCTACTGCAGAAGCAGAGGAAGAAGAAGATGAAGAACCAAAGAAGAAGAAGAAAACCAAGGCTAATAAAACTGATGAGCCTAGAAGAGAGTACTATTTGATTTATGCTCTAACTGGTTCTTTCTCAGCTTGCTCCACTTCTTGGTTGGTGGACAGTGGTGCCTCCAAGCACATGACAGGTAACCATGGTACCCTTACCAGTTACAGAAAGAAGAAGTTCACCACTCAGGTAGAACTTGGAGATGACTCCACTTACAAGATTGAAGGAGTTGGCTCAACTTCACTTCAACTTGACTCAGGTACGGTTCTTCATATTGATGATATTCTTTATGTTCTTGGGTTAAAGAAGAATCTTTTATCTATTGCTAGTTTAGAAGACAAGGGCCACAGAGTCCTCTTTATGGACAAAAAAGCCTTTTTATGGGCAAAAGACACAGATCTAGACTCAGCAGTTCAGATTGGGGTTCGAGAGGGAGACCTCTACAAGGCCTCCAAAGTTTCTACTCATGCTTTGGTACATCACACAGTTGATCTTATGAACTTTGGCATAGAAGGTTTGGACACCTTCACTACACAGCTCTCCCAGGATTGCAGAAGATGGTCACAGGTATGCCAGAAGTTTCTCCAAAGCATGAAGGAATTTGCAAAGTATGTGCTCTAGGTAAGAACTGTTACCACCTAAGTTGTACTTAGTGGTTTTTTATCAAGTGAGCTTGGTGAACCGGACAGGGTTAACTTGTTCGGACTTCAGAAGACCTGTGGAAGTACTTCTGGGAAGTGCTTGTTGTACTATATCACATGTTCATACCCCATGGGGGAATTGTAATAAATGTTCTAGCATGAGAGTGTCTGTAAAAGACTCGGTCTCTTAGACTTTATTTGTCAATCCGATCAGCCTAGGGTGTTTTTTCCCTTGGTTATTATTGGTTGTTGAATAAACGACTGATAATTTCTGAGTTTTTCACTCCATACCTCCAAAGCTGGGGTGGTCGGCTTGGCATTTAGGCCTATTGAGGTTATTAGAGTCTATGTCAATGTATAAACATGCTAAACCTCATGGTCAAGTCATATGAACATGTCTAAGTACCCCTAGGTTTTTTCAATTTTTCAATTTTTTAGTTTTTTCAATGTTTTTTATTAAAAATTTAATTTTTCCAAAACTTAGGCTATTTTTTAATGGTTTAATTGGAAAATTTGATTTTGTAATAAAAGTGGGCCAAATAATCAGTTTCAGTCATGTAGGTGCTCATTTTCAAGCTAAGAGCACCATGTAAACCCATGGACCCACTATTTCCTAGTTTTGAGTGATTTTCCATCACTCAGGTCAGAAAGCCCCAAAAATCTATTATTGATTATTTTAATTAATAAATTGATGAATAATGGAGCAAATCCAAAATCATAAATCAGTGGATTCTTAGCCGATTTGATTGAAATCAGTCAGATCTGAAGCAAATTGACTGGATCTGACAAATCCTTGACTGAAGGAGGAGATCAAATTGGATCCAGAGTTGATCTTCAGCTGTCTTCATGAGGAATTGCGCCCTCTCTCTCTCCTCCACACGTGTGGACTCTCCTGGATGCTCTG
The DNA here is from genome assembly GCA_001517045.1 of Pseudotsuga menziesii. Lineage (NCBI taxonomy): Eukaryota > Viridiplantae > Streptophyta > Pinopsida > Pinales > Pinaceae > Pseudotsuga > Pseudotsuga menziesii. The sequence continues at coordinate 581,428 of LPNX011197777.1, forward strand.
TGGACTGATGTGTCGGTTTATGGGTTGATGTGTCAGCTCAATCAAGCCCTCGATTGACAAGTAGGCTCAGTTCAGCTTCAGATTTGCATTGATTGACTCTCCATCAGCTGATTTGATCTGATTCCTTGAGAAATTGCGCCCCCCTGGGCTGGATGTCCTGTTTTTGTATATATCCTGGCTGAGGCTCCCTCTTTGAAGCTAGTAAGAGCTGGATTGAAGGGCTTGCTATTGTAATTGTGTATTGATCATCATTTGTGAATAAAGAAGCTTTGGAGGCTATACTGTGTAGTGCATGTGATTGTGTGGATCCTCAGTGTTATGCTGCTAATGTGGTAACTGCAATTTCTTTCCAAGTTCTGCGCTGCTTTCGTGTTCTAGCTTCAAGGATTTGGTTGAATCAAGTAAGGGTGTAAACTAGGCAAGTTAGATTGCTTGATCTTGTTTATCCATATAATGTATGCTCAAAAATTTCAGTTACATGCTTAAATAAGATTATTTTTGCATGATCTTTTATTTTTGTTGCTTTATACATCTATATCCAGATCTCACGAGGTGTTGTGCAGACTTGTGTTGTCTAGTTGCAGGTTTCTGATTGGATGAAGGTGTGGATCAAGATTGACGCCATTCCTTATCCAATAAGCTCAAGACTCTGTCCCTCAGTGCTCCACAAAAGGGCCTTCTTTCAGCTTGCTCCATTCAAGCAACGAGCTGACCTTCTCTCTTCTTCTTCTCATTTCTTAAAAAAAATCAACTCTTTTACCCGGTTACTTTGTTCATAGCTTTGGTTTTGTTTAGATCTATCATCTTAAAAGTAATTTCAACATAGATCTATCTTCTCAAAGCCCATAGTCTAGATCTTGCTCTTAAAAGGTTTCATAAGCATTCTAGATCTAGCTTTAGGGAAATAGTCCTTTTTTGCATGTAATTTTAAAGAAAATTTGTAGCTTGCATGCATTTGATTTATGTTTGCTGTACGTTAAAATTTCATATTCTACAATAAAAGTGCACATCTTATTGGCTGCCCAAAAGGCAAGCCAAAATCCCAAGGAAAGCCTGCTTTCCTTGGTTCCTTTTTTACCTTTTTAGCTAGTTTTGACTTAGTTTTTTTTTGTTAAAAGTAAGCTAACCCAAAGGTACTTTCAGAGTGCTTTTGGGCATATTTTAGTCTAATATGCTTGCTAGTTTTTAGCAGGTGTGACAGAAAAGAAAGAAAGCTGCTGCTCGAAAGTGGCCTCAGGAGCGTTCAAATCCCCCCAGGGGTCTCCCATTTGACTAAAACCTTTAATTTTTGCACTTTATAAGCTCTTGATTTCACTCTGTATAAGGATCAAGAGGCATTATATCAGTTCTCTGATATTGTAACCGCTGTTAATAAAAATAATTTTTTGAATAGGCTCTTTCGAGCCCATTCCCCATCCCCCCTGGGGGGATTTGCGTCGGTTTGAATTTTTTATTTTTGTTCATCTCTTTTCAAACTAGCGTAGCTCTAATCTGCAGGGTAGTATACTTTAATTCATTATCAATTTCATATTCCATATTTGATATTTCAAAGTAATCTTAATACTTGCCCCACGACTTCCCGATTGACCCGAAAGGGGAAAGAGATTCGTGGTAGGACTAATTAGAAAACCAGAATTGTATATCTGTATTTTTCTTTTCATCACTTGTTTCTTCAACTATTATAAAATTAACCCCTCCTTGATTCCCCGATTGAGATCCACTTGGATCGAAAGAGGTTCCTGGAGGGTTTTCTTTTTAACAAGAACACCCAATTTTAAAATTTACTAAAATTGACAAGACTCCGGTGTGTATGCTCTGCACTTGGCTGCGGTTCGTCCGATCAGTCAAGCTGTATCAAAAGCACTTGAGTGACTAGTATAATTAGGACTCGCTCTCCCAAATTGACAAACCATCAGGTGAAAATCCAACACCTAGATCGAACCATCACGGTGGCAAAATACCCAAAGGAAGCGGGAACTTCTGAAAAGTGACCTCGGGGCGCCGATCTCTGTCACACCCTAACGGGTGCGTTATGAACAATAGCCCCAGAGATTCCATTCAGCCCACATATTCCTTGCGGGTAGCCGTGAAGGTTTAGTTTTGGACATACTCCAAGTACTCTCGAGTATATCTGGAGTCCACCCCTTCGCCTAATTTTAATCAACTCACACCTCAAAATTAACTTAAAACGTACCAAGAGGCAATTGCAAAACATTCACTCCAAGCACATGCAAGTACATTGATTTTATTCTTTGACTCCATTCTAAGGCACTGGTTATTTTCTTGCTTTATATATATATTGTCTCAGCATTGTGCTTTCGTGTGTTCATTTTTGTATCTTGTCATCTTTGATTGTCTATAGCTAAATTTCAAACTTGTTCTATATGTAGATGACTTGTTTCTTACAGGTGATGAACAATTGATAGACCAGTGTAAGAGGGAGCTTACCTCTGAATTCGAGACGAAAGATCTCGGATTGATGCATTACTTCCTTGGCTTAGAAGTCTGGCAAAATCTAGGTGAGATCTTCCTAACACAAAGAAAGTATGCAGTGGATATCTTGCAAAGATTTGGGATGCAGGACTGCAAGTCCATGAGCATACCAATGACTACCAACTTGACAAAGTTGCAGGACTCAGCCTCTAGTTCACAGAATGTGGACTCTACTCTATACAGACAGCTCATTAGTTCCCTGATGTATCTCGTGCATACGAGACCAAACATCTGCTACACAGTGAATGCACTGAGTCAAAACATGTCAGATCCGAAGCACATACACTTGTAGCAGCCAAACATGTACTCAAATATGTGCGAGGGACTATCACTTATGGGCTCAAGTATACTTCCAGCAGTGGAGTTTTGTAATCTGGATATTCAGAATCAGATTGGGCTGGTAGTGCAATCGACCGGAAAAGTACCTCTGGTTATTGCTTCAATATGGGATCAGCAATGATCTCTTGGTCCAGCAGGAAGTAAGGTTCCATAGCTCAGAGTACAACTGAGGTAGAGTATATTGCTGCAAGCGATGCCTGCAAGGAAGCAGTTTGGCTCAAAAAGTTGTTATCTGATCTGTTCGAGAGAAAGCTTGACTCAACGATCATCCATTGCGATAATCAGAGTTGCATAAAGCTTTCAGAGAATCCAGTGTTTCATGACAGATAGAAAAACATTGAAATGAGGTATCATTTCATCAGAGACCTAGTGCAAAGAGGTGCTCTGAAGTTGCAGTACATTCGTATATATGAATAGATTGCAGATATCTTGACCAAGCCTCTGACAACATCAAAGTTCGTGTACTTTCGTGACAAGCTTGGTATGGCAAAGAATGCCTCTCTCATTGAGAGGGAGTGTTGATTTTCTGAGCAGCATCGAGAGCCCTTCTCTTCGGAGAATGGAACCACCTGGTCCGGGACCACGATGAAGACTCAACCTAGTGTTGAGTGACCATTCTGTTGAATGGTAGATATCTGGTCTGGGACCATGATATAAACCCAAATCTGCCCTAGGTAGACTCAACCTTATGTTGAGTAGACATCTGGTCCGAGACCACGATGTAGACCAGTCTGGGACTGGTAGACTCAGCTTAGTTCTAAGTAGCCATTCTCCAGGAGAATGAAGACACTGTAAGCCCTAGACTGGGTCTGGGCATGTGTGTGGCACTTTGACCCTTGATCTATGGGCTTGGTGTGCTTCTCCAAGGATTAGCTACCCTTGGTTAAGTTACCCTAGTACCAGATCTAGGTGTCACACAATGTGTGAGATAAAAGCATTAACAACTCTCTTGGTTTATGATGATATACTTTTGAAATAAAAAAAAAAGTAGCACAGGTAATGACCACAGGGGCACTTGGTAGAAGGCCAAAGTCAAAAGTCAAAGAAAAAAATAAAAGTGCATTTTTGGTAAAAGTGAAAGTGAAATTAGGAAAAGCCACAGGGGCACTTGGTAAAAGCCCAAAGTCAAAAGTCAAAGAAAAAAAATAAAAGTACCTTTTTGGTAAAAGTGAAAGTGAAATTAGGAAAAGAATAAAAATATTATTATTTTTATCTTTCCTAATCTTGTCCACCTAAAAGGACCACAGGTGGAAAACAAAATTAAAGAAAGACTTCTTATAAAAGTCAAAGGAAAAAAATAAAAGTACCTTTTTGGTAAAAGTGAAAGTGAAATTAGAAAAGGAATAAAAATATTATTATTTTTATTAAAGGACTTCTTATAAAAGTCAAAGGAAAAAATAAAAGTACATTTTTGATAAAAATGAAAGTGAAATTAGGAAAAGAATAAAAATATTATTATTTTATTTTTTCCTAATCTTGTCCACTTACAGGTGAACAAAGGCTATAAAAGAAGATCAAGCCTTCTCATTTGTTACACACACTTTTGCTCTCACATGTGAAGAAGACTATCTTATGTTCAAATCCTTAGCTAGGGTTTTATCAACAAAGTCCATCTTCAGCATTTTTGCACAGCTATCTTCAACATTCCATTTTTGGGGCAGTTTTCAGCAGTCTGATATTTTCGGGCAGTTTTCAGCAGTCTGATATTTTTGGGCAGTTTTCAGCAGTCTGATATTTTCGGGCAATTTTCAGCAGTCTGATATTTTTAGGCAGTTTTCAGCAGGCTGATATTTTTGGGCAGTTTTCAGCAGTCTGATATTTTCGGGCGGGAGAGAGAAAATCTCAGTTTTTCTGAGAAAGCCCTAAATTGGTAATTTTCTGTAATTCTACAAATTGTGTGTAAAATTATCAGTCTGATTTTTACTGATGAATTTTACAGTTACTGTGGTCAAAATCCAGATCTGGACTTGAGGAACTTTTTGAAGAATTTCTTAAGCCATCTCATTTACAAGATGAGCTATTAATGCTTTTGGGGTTTTTGTCCTTTGAAGGTTTCCCCAGTGAAAAATATTGTGTCCATGTGTGCTGATGTGATGAATGTGTTTTTACTGCATTGTTGATCTATTTATGTTTATCTGCAAATTTTTAAAGTTTATGCTAATGCTGAAAATTCAACACAGTCAACTGTGGTTGAAGTTGCAGGTAAGATTGTTGAGCAATCTGTTTATGTTTTGATTGACCCTGGATCTACTCATAGTTATATCACTCCTAGAGTAGTTGAGATTTGTGCTTTTAAGAAGTTCAAGCATAGCAAATTATGGTTAGTTCAGCTAGCCACTAGGACTAAGAGAAAGGTTAGTGAAGTGGTAGAGAAATGTCCATTGGTTATAGATGGATTGGTCACTTATGTAGATTTGAATGTTCTACCACTTGGTTCCTATGACATTCTAATTGGAAAGGATTGTTTAGAAGCTCACAAAGTAAAGCTTGATTGTTACAACAAGACTTTTGAGTGCTTGGATGAAGAAGGAAACTCAAAGGTTGTGAAAGGCATTCCAAAGGTGATTTCTGTTAGGTATATTTCAGCAGTGCAGCTGAAGAAGTTCTATAGGAAAGGTTGTCAGTTGTATGCAGCCCATGTTTTCGAGGCAGCAAAGAATGATACCCCTAGGTTGGAGGACTATCAGGTGTTGCAGGAATTCAGGGATGTTTTTCCTGATGAAATTCCAGGGCTTCCTCCAAAGAGGGACATTTATTTCACAATTGAACTTGTGCCAGGAGTAGCACCACTGTCCAAGACACCCTACAGGATGAGTACACCATAAATGCTAGAGCTGAAGATGCAACTACAAGAGTTGTTGGAGAAGAAGTATATCAAGTCGAGTGTGTCTCCTTGGGAAGCACCAGTTCTGTTTGTAAAGAAGAAAGATGGTACACTCAGGTTGTGTATTGATTACAGACAACTAAACAAAGTCACTGTGAAGAATAAATACCCTTTGCCTAAGATTGATGGCCTCTTTAATCAAATGAGAGGAGCAAAGGTATTTTCCAAGTCAAGGACAAGTTGCAGCAGCAAAGCCTTGAAAAGAAGTATGAGGGATATAAATTGGAAGAAGATAGACTTCTTACCTATAAGAACAGAATTTATATTCCAAATGTAGCATATTTGAGGAGAGTTGTTATGGATGAGATCCATCAAGCTCCATATTCTGGTCACCCGAGATATCAAAAGACAATTGCTACATCCAGAAAGCAGTATTTTTTGCTAGGAATGAAAAAGGACATGGTTGAATATATTTCAAGGTGCATGAAATGTCAACAGGTGAAGGTTGAGCATCAACACCTAGCAGGTTTGTTGCAGCCTTTGCCAGTTCCGGAATGGAAATGGGAAGTTATCCCCATGGATTTTATTACCGAATTGCTAATGACTTGGAGACAACATGATTTTATCATGGTTGTGGTGGACATGTTGACAAAGGCAGCACATTTCATACCGGTTAAGTCCACACATTAGACTGATGACATTGCAAAAATATTCATGAAGGAGATTTTCAAATTGCATGGATTTCCTAAGGCAATAGTCTCTGACAAAGATGCCAAGTTCACTTCCAATTTCTGGAAGGGTTTGTTTGTAGATTTGGGTACAAAGATGAACTTCAGCACTGCCTACCATCCTCAGACTGATGGGCAGACAGAGAGAGTGAATCAGGTGCTTGAAGACATACTTCACATGTATGTGATGGACAAACCAACCAAGTGGGAGGATTATTTACACTTGGTAGAATTTGCATATAACAATGGACAACAAGCATCCTTGGGGATGAGTCCATACGAAGCTTTGTATGGCAGGAGGTGTAGGACACCAGTGACTTGGGATAATCCAGTGAACAGGATTGTACTTGGTCCAGAACTGCTCAAGGAAATGGAGCAAGAGGTTGCAAAGATCAGGCAGAATCTGAAAGCAGCCTAGGACAGACAAAAAAGCTATGTTGATAAGCATAGAGTGCACAGAGAATTCAATGTTGGGGATCATGTTTACCTCAGAGTGAGGGCAAGGAAGAGTTCCTTGAAGCTTGGAAGTTGTGCCACGCTGTCACCTAGATACTGTGGGCGGTTTGAAGTGCTCGAAAGAATAGAACCAGTTGCATATAGACTTGCATTGCCTATTAGCACTAGAGCTCATAATGTTTTTCATGTTTCTTTGCTTAAGAAATATGTACATGATCCTAACCATGTGATAAATTGGGATGTGATTCAGGTGGAACCCGAGGGAGAGTTCCAAATCGAGCTAATGCGCATCCTCGATAGGAAGGTCACAATGCTCCGGAATTGATCCATAGGACAGGTAAAGGTACAATGGGAGCACTACGGTCCTAAAGAGGCTACTTGGGAGCTGGAGGATGCCATGCGATTGGCACATCCATTTTTGTTCAATTTTGTAAAGCACTGAGGACAGTGGTATTGAAGGAGGAGGGGAATGTAACACCCCGATTTTGACCCCGTTTGCATTAAAAATGTACATGATGTATATATTGTAATTAATCATGGTGAGGAGCTAAAGGCAAAAGCCCTACAATCGATTTAGCGTTTTATGTTTCGGCGATTAAAATCGATGCCGATGGTATTTCATGCTAGCCAGGCACATTATAACTTGGACATCATGTACATATACAATTTAATTAAAATACCCACAACCAGCTATGTCAATGCAACATTAAAGAGATGGAGGCATGATTTCCTAAGGAATAGGAGGGAAATAATTCAAACCTTTGAGCCAATGGGGAAAAGCCAAATGTCAAAGGGAAAACCCATCAAGATGTCAACTATCTTTCTTGTCTTATTCACCCAATCATTTATTTCTGCCAGAAATGGTTGAGTTAGTTATTGCATAGGAATGGGCAAGGTATGAAGGTCAATTTCGAATTGGGTATAGCACCCATTTTAGAAAAACGTGTTTTGACTTCTTGGGCAAGTAAAAACCCACAAATGCATGCCCATTCCATTATGCATGGACCTCCTCCTCTTCCTCACGTGTTTTGAGCTCCTGGGCGTTTTTCCTTACCCATCATTCATTCACGTTGGGCTCTCTCAAGGAGCTGGAGCTTTCTGTGTGTTTGCATTCACATTTTTTGTTGTTTTCCTCATTTTTCCCAAGGTTGGGAGGTCAATTTGGTAATGCTTAGTGGTTGGGTTGTATCCCTCACGTTTTCCTTCCATTTTTCTCATTTTCCATGGCCAGGAAATTTGTTTTTGTGTTGTTGAGTGAATGGCCAGCGAGGATTCACGATTTTGGGATTTATAGAAGTCGTTCTTGCTCATGCAATGCCCAAAATCGTTGTTGAGTTCGAATTGCTCACCCAGGGGTCGATTTCTCCATTTTACCAATACGTTTTTGGTTGAAAAACGCTTTTACTCAAACTCAACACTTGCATTTTGTTGTGGGTGCATCCTTTGTTTTGGTCTAGACTCTGAACTGGTTTGGAGTGGAATTGGGGAAGAATTAGCTTGATAAACCTAGTGTGGGAAGGAACCTCACTGACAGATCAAGAGGGGTCGGTTTTCTTCTTTGCACACCCTGAAGAGCACTGGAATGGAAGGCATAGCCTAAGGGACTGTGTAGCAGAGAAGAGGATGCTTCCTTGTGTTGGGTGTGTAGATGTTGGGAAATCCAAGCCGGATCTTATGTAGGTGTCCATAGCTCTATGATTGAGCTCACTAGCTTAGCAATTCAACCTTTCCACCTCCTTAGCAGCCTGATAAACCCCAAGTGTAGTTTTGGCTTGGCTAGATTTTGACATGTCTTTGGCTATGAGTAAGCTTGTTGTTGTTCCCTCATTCCTTGTGGAAATCATGCCTAGCTCGGAGGTGGCATTGTTGCTTAGAGATTGATGAACACACTGGCCTATGGTTGGGTGGAACGTTGCAGCAACATAGCTGGTTGCAGGACAAGCTTCTTCTCAAGATAAGTATCTCTTGTGTTTCGTCTCTGCAACTGTATTTGTTTTTATGAATTGTCATGAACATGTTAAATGCTTTGATGAATGTATTTGCTTCCGCTGTATATGTATGCTAGTTCAATGCATTTTTTATTATTTATGTCCATGGGGTTTAGAACCCCGCTTAAAGGATAGTAGCAGCTCGTAGTCGTGTCCCCACTGGAGATGAGGGGACGTGACAGTGGTCATGGCAGGTCCTCTTGGTTTTCATTTCAAGGAGTATTGGCTTAATGGCTCCACTAACTGCCCTTTGGTGTGGTAGAAGTCCCCCATCATGTTGGGCATTTATGATGTGGGTTGATGTCGATGATTCTTGGGATGACTCCATTAAGACACATGGCTTAGGGGCTTCTAGCCACACTTGTGTTTATGCTTTGTAGAGATGATCACACATATAAGGGTTGTCATATTCGTCCTAGTAGACCTCATTCATGTGCACTTCGACCTATTGTTGTCATGTATTAACCCTCCTCTTGGATGAAGCATGCCAAATTGATAATGACATCATCCTTTTGAAGAGGTCGTACCACCTAAAGGAGGAGGCGTTGAGGGAGAAAACAATCATTGGGGTTAACTGGGGCATGACACCCTCCTCCCAAGTTCAATGTTTCATCAAGTTGTAGCGATTCATCATTTTTTATTATTATATTATGTTTGATGCAGTTTAGTCACCAGCTTGTGGGTGACAAACCCTAAAATTTCATTGAAAAATCATTTTTAGGTAGGACACCTAAAAAGGAGGTTTTAAGTTAGCCTAGTCACATATAAATAAGGCTAGCCACTCATTTGTAACTCAAGATCATGGGATCAAATGAAGACTTATCTCTTTTTCTTCTTGTCTATCTTGGCTAAGTGGTGCGCACCTCTCTTTTTGGCATCTTGAAACTTCAATGTGGTGATTTTTTGGTGATTGAAGGTCTTACTAAATTTTGCAAGGCTTGTCCAAGAAAAAGAATTCTTGAGAGGGTTTCTCTCCTCTTCTTTTGTGGTAAGATATCTCGTTTTCTTGTCTTACATTGTCTAAGACATCCAAGGTAAGAGTTTATTAGGGTTTTTTATGCATGATAACACTATCTTGTAAGTGGCCCGCATGGGTGTGGCTCATTGGCGGTTCCGTTGTTATGAAGTTCCCTGTTGTAAATTGGAGGTCACGAGATCAATCCCACCCAAGTTTACCTGTGTCCCATGTCTTGCGGCGGGTGTGGGGCACCTAGGGTTATAATGGTAGCGGGAATGGGTCCCTGGACCCCATGTCACGCGAGTATCAGCCCAGCCCCAGTTGCCGATTCCCCTAGTCTAAATTATTAAAATAAAAAATAAAAATAAAAAATAAATAAAAAAACACTATCTTGTAAGTGAGACATTGTTGACACAAACCCAGCCAACAAAACCCAATCGACCCTCAAACCACCGCGATCTCCCTGTCGACCCTCAAACCACCGCGATCTCCCTGAGCACCGACCCAAACAGGTTTTACCCTGTCCAGCAACACCCGTGGAGCGGATGAGGTATCGCCTGAGGCGTTCAAGGGAGAGCTGTCGAAACCAAGTTTCCGCAGAATAGGAGAGGAGGATGTGCATCTACCTATTTACTCTGCTTATGCGTGACATGAACAGATCTGATTACTCATTAGCATTCACAGAACCATTCATCATTATTCTTCAATAGATCGCATCATTCAATCATAACAAGATTTAACATACTGCTGTGTAAAACAGATCTAACAAGATGGCATCATTTAAGACAAGGAAACATCGCATCATAGATCCATATCACAGATTCACTTGACATTCATCATTGGGTCACAGAAAACAGTAAAACATAGAAAACACAGTGGTTCAAATCAACTTCCTCTTCGTCATATTACTTTTACACAAAACAACAGGTTCTTCAAAACAGTTCCCAAATCACCAAGTGCTCTCTAATTTCCTCCTTCTCCTCCCTTCGACACTTGCAATTTCTACTTCTATTTATAGGCTTGCGCCTTTAAATTCAAGGTCCACTTGGACGAATTCCTAACTAACTCTTAACTGATTCTACAAAATCATGACCAATATCTACAAAATATGGTCAAAGTACAAAAAGGTGACACAAAATATTCTATTCTCCGCCTTGTGCGCCATTCTCCCCTTGCGCGGTGTCTTTTGCTCTTGCACAACATCCATGATGCTGCGCAGCTGAGTTGTCCCAAAACCCCTACCAACAGACATCCCTTCTTGGAGGGTCTCTCTTGTTAGGCCTTTGGAACCTGTCTTTTCCCTAATTAGGTCAAGACCAACACAACCTAGAGTTTCTTGGTTTTTCCCTAATTCATCAAAATTGGATTGCCAATTCTTGAGAGGAACGCTAACCATAATTCCTCGGTGGCCTTGAAGGGAAGGGACTCAGGTCTTATTCCCTCATCTTCAGTCGGAATCTATTTTATCAAATTTGTGTACTATATATCACAAAATATACAAAAATATCAAATATTGTGAAAAGCCCTAAAAAAATTATATTTTTGCAAAAATCCAAAAAATATTTTATTGTGCCCTAGTTATTTTAAATTTGATTTTCTGAAGTAATTAATTGCAGTAGTAAATTTCAGATCTTGCTAAAATATCAGAAAAATCCTAGAAAGGTTGACAAATATTATAAAAAAGTCAATTTTTTCCCCAACAGTGCCCTAAAGGAGGTGGCATCATCCTAGGGTTAAGTGATGTCAGCCCTAAAGGGTTGTTTCAGATCTGGTTGAAATGTCAATGGAGGTTCATTTCAAAAGAAAAGTCAAACCCTAGGGGTTTGAGGAAGAGTTGGTCAAATCCTAGGTCACCCAGGAAGACCCTGAGGGGATTTGAGGCCGAGAATATTTATGGTTCACCTTGACTGCAAAAAAGAGCACACCTAAAGCGTAAATCAGCATTGAAACACAAATTTCATCCACTAAAAGAGGGGTTCCCTTATTAAATTGAGCACATAGATCTGTGGACAAACACACAACTCACAGGATAGATCACACAATTTACTCAGTTATTGAAGAATGAAACAGTGCAAAAATGGCTTGCAGCTGTGAATGCTTTTCATTAATCAAAGAGTAATTAGATAATAATTACAATGAAGTACAATGGCTTTAATAGCCACAAGCAATTCGAATCCACATGAGGAAATTCAAATTGATTAGACTCTACTTGACTGTAGGTAACTAAGACCTTGTCTAAATCACTATAGGAGGACTCAATAGTTAACTGACCTTGTCTAAACCATAACCGAAGTTCATCGGAGTTCTAAAACACAACTCAAGTGTTACATTCAGTGTTGACTAAGGCTAACTGACTGTGGTAGGTGAGAAATGCACCCCTCCTGAGTGCAGTCAAGTAAACCTAGTGCTAACTGAATGTAGAGGACTAGAACTGAATGTAACTAACTCCTAACTTAGCTTAACTAGTCATCAACTGAACTGGATTGACCTTGGTTGGTTTCGGCACTCCCAGTGGCTCCTAAATTGTAGGGATTGGTCTAGGAGGCTCCTAAACTGATGCAATCAACTCAAGTGCAATCAGTGGCAGTAGGCCTCAATTAGTGTTTCCCACACTATAGTAACTAAAACATGTGCCCCAATTAGGCCAAGTGGACCCAGTGGTGCTAGTGACTAAAAATAGACTGGATGGACTCCCAATTTAGACATGACTCTCGATTGAGACATATGACCAAATTGGACAAGGGAGGATTAATAATCATAACACCCCCCATGAATGCTAACTTGGACAATCTGTGGGCCCTAGTAACTAAGACCATAGGTCACCCATTACATCAAGTAAAGTAAAGTAACTGCTCAAAAACAAGGTGTTGGGGAAAAACCACATGGGAAAAAAATCCCCCCCTCTAATTAAGCAGGTAGAATCAAGATCAATCTGATTCTTCTATGCACAGGTATCCTGGGGCCTGGCATGTAAACCTCTCCATCATTATGTCTGGAGGAATCTTCCTCTTTGGAAGAAGAATGATATGCTCAACTAAATCAGAAATATAGACAGCTACTGGATGAAGACTGGACCCATGTAGAGCAACTGAAGCAGGGTTGCCGAAGCTTCCCCCCCCCCACGGATCCAACCCCGAAACCTCGCTCCGAGCGAGTTCGACCCCGAAGCGTCCTAGGAACCGCACACCGAAAAACCCGAACCGCGAACTGGTGAAGGAAAACACGCTTCTTGATTTTTGCAGTTCGTTTTGGCCAATTCGTGACGGAACCGCGCGCCGGCATCTCAGAATTCGCGCACCCTCAGCTTCAGAACCGCGCGCCCTAAAGCCCGGAACCGCACGCCGGCGAGAGGCCGCAACTTCACTTTTTGTTTTCTTTTTTTTTCTTTTTTTTTCTAATTTGGCTTTGTGGGTGGGCCCTAGGGCTTTCTTAGGGTTAGAGAGGGGAGATAAAGCCCAATCTCTCCCTCTTCTTCCTCATTGTTTCATCTTTGAGTTGGAGTGGAGAGCTTGAAGAGGATTGGTGAGAGCTTGGAGAGCTTGGTGTTGGAGCAAAGTTGGAACTTGGAGAGCTTGAAGAGGATTTGTGAGAGCTTGGAGGAGACAACAAAGGGCTCCATCTACTTGTAAATCATTGGAGATCAAGATTCAAAATAGGTATGCCCAATATGTATTTTTGTTGAAAACTTGAATATTGTTCACAAAAATGTCTTGTTTATTATTGTATTT
>LPNX011197777.1:597826-617317 GCA_001517045.1 Pseudotsuga menziesii
ACCGAAATTCATCGGAGTTCTAAAACACAACTTAAGTGTTACATTCAGTGTTGACTAAGGCTAACTAACTGTGGTAGGTGAGAAATGCACCCCTCCTAAGTGCAGTCAAGTAAACCTAGCGCTAACTGAATGTAGAGGACTAGAACTGAATGTAACTGACTCCTAACTTAGCTTAACTAGTCATCAACTGAACTGGACTGGCCTTGGTTGGTATCGACACTCCCAGTGGCTCCTAAATTGTAGGAGATTGGTCTAGGAGGCTCCTAAACTGATGCAATCAAGTGCAATCAATGGCAGTAGGCCTCAATTAGTGTTCCCCACACTTTAGTAACTGAAACATGTGCCCCAATTAGGCCAAGTGGACCCAGTGGTGCTAGTGACTAAAAATAGATTGGATGGACTCCCGATTTAGACATATGACCAAATTGGACAAGGGAGGATTAATAATCATAACACCCCCCTGAATGTTAACTTGGACAATCTGTGGGCCTTGGTAACTAAGACCATAGGTCACCCATTACATTAAGTAAAGTAAAGTAACTGCTCAAAAACAAAGTGTTGGGGAAAAACCACATGGGAAAAAAATCCCCCCTCTAATTAAGCAGGTAGAATCAAGATCAATCTGGTTCTTCGATGCACAGGTATCCTGGGGCCTGGAATGTGAACCTCTCCATCATTATGTCCGGAGGAATCTTCCTCTTTGGAAGAAGAATGATATGCTCAACTAAATCAGAAATATAGACAGCTGCCGGATGAAGACTGGACCCATGTAGAGCAACTGAAGTCAACTGATAAATGAGAAAAACTTCTTGAGGATTCAGAACATGTGAGGAACACTCAAGAAACTAATATGTTGCAACCATGAACAGCAAACCATGAGTGGTAAGAACAGCCCCAAGTGTTAAGAGCAAGTGTCCAGGCGGATGCAAAAAATCTTCCTCTTTACCAGTTCTATGAGGAGATGAGCATGTGATCAATGGTAGAGAAGCATTGGGACTGTTGAGAGCGAATGCTTGAGCTCCATAGTCTGATATAGCTTCTGAAATAGCTAATGAATCACATAATAAAATATCAGCAACCTCATATGAGGAAACTAACACCAAATCCCCATCACCAGTTTTGAAGAGAAAGTGCAGTACTTGGATTTTCACACCGGAATTGGTGAGAGCAGCTACAAGCATGACTAAAAGCTCTTGGATTTTAAAATATGAACCAAATAATATCAAATCAAAAAGTAAATCAGATCTAAATAGGTTCAAAACAGATCCAAAACTGTGAAATGGAATTAAATCCCTAGCAGCAGTTTTGTAGGAGACATGCGGTACTTGTTTCTTCACACCGTTGATGAGAACAGCTACAAGCAGTACTGAAAGATTATGAATTTGATATATTAAACCAAGCAATATCAAATCAGATCTAAATAAGATCATATCAAATCCAATAAGGTTAATATCAGATTCAAATAAATGGTTAACCGAGACGGTGGACGCACAGCTTTCTTCTTCTTCAAAATTCTGAATTTTGGTGCATGCAATCCTGCAGGAATTTGCTGGAAAATCTAGATCATGGAGAGTGAATGGATCACTCTGGTAATCTGATATTTCTTCCAAAATATCCAAGGTATCACATATTTGCACACCAACAGCAACATTATAAGGAGAAAAATCAAATTTCTCTTCACTTTCAGAAGCAATTACTGGTAAATTTTGCACAGAATTCAAAGAAAAATCACCGATGAATGTTCGCATGGAAGTGCAGCAGTATTTTTCTTCAATATCAGAGATTCAAATGTCTTCTTCGGTTTCAGCAATATGAGGAGATGAGATATCAGAGATCTCATGTTCTTCCGGAGCATCAGGAGAAGGAGTCACTGCATGGAGACTGTCTTCAATTCAAATTGACTGTGTAGAAGCTTCTGCTTCTTCTTCATCTTGAACAACTTTATCAAAGAGAGTGGAGGCTAAGAATTTTGGATCAAGAGTGCTTATGGTGCTAGATATTCTCTCTAAAATGCTATTATGATCCTCATCAATCACTCCAAAGGTTTTGTCCAATCTTGTTTAGAGTTCCTTCAAGTCTTCAATAGATCTAATGAGGTAGCGCAAGCTAGGAGAAAGACCCATTGCTATTGTTCCAAAAGCTCCATCACATTTATTCAGCCAGTCATTCTCACTAAAACACTCTTTACCGAGTCCAATAGACACCCAACAGAGACCTTGTCTCATCAGAGATGAAATCATCTTCTTCTTCCATTCTGAATAGTTTGTGGACAGGGTGAGAAGAGGAACTGATGAATCCATTCGAAGTTGTACCTGCAAAAAACACAAAAGGGGCACCGTAAGGTCGACAGCCTGCACATTTCAGGTTTTCATCACACCCAGCATAGTTGATCAAGCAAGCTTGATCAACAATCCCTTTACTTGGGGTATTAAGTGGTAAACCTTCTGCTTCTGGTGCAGAGCTGGAAGGAGCAATTTTGCTCAAAAATGATCCAGTAGGAGATCTGAGGAGGAGAAGTGCCTTGTCCGCCGAGGCTCTAATACCATATTAAATTGAGCACATAGATCTGTGGACAAACACACAACTCACAGGATAGATCACACAATTTACTCAGTTATTGAAGAATGAAACAGTGCAAAAATGGCTTGCAGCTGTGAATGCTTTTCATTAATCAAAGAGTAATTAGATAATAATTACAATGAAGTACAATAGCTTTAATAGCCACAAGCAATTCGAATCCACATGAGGAAATTCGAATTGATTAGACTCTACTTGACTGTAGGTAACTAAGACCTTGTCTAAATCACTATCGGAGGACTCAATAGTTAACTGACCTTATCTAAACCATAACAAGAGTTCATCGGAGTTCTAAAACACAACTCAAGTGTTACATTCAGTGTTGACTAAGGATAACTGACTATGGTAGGTGAGAAATGCGCCCCTCCTAGGTGCAGTCAAGTTAACTGACCTTATCTAAACCATAACAAGAGTTCATCGGAGTTCTAAAACACAACTCAAGTGTTACATTCAGTGTTGACTAAGGCTAACTGACTATGGTAGGTGAGAAATGCGCCCCTCCTAGGTGCAGTCAAGTAAACCTAGCGCTAACTGAATGTAGAGGACTAGAACTGAATGTAGAGGACTAGAACTGAATGTAATTGACTCCTAACTTAGCTTAACTAGTCATCAACTGAACTAGACTGACCTTGGTTGTTTTCGGCACTCCCAGTGGCTCCTAAATTGTAGGGATTGGTCTAGGAGGCTCCTAAACTGATGCAACCAAGTGCAATTAGTGGCAGTAGACCTCAATTAGTGTTCTCCACACTTTAGTAACTGAAACATGTGCCCCAATTAGGCCAAGTGGACCCAGTGGTGCTAGTGACTAAAAATAGACTGGATGGACTCCCGATTTAGACATATGACCAAATTGGACAAGGGAGGATTAATAATCCTAACATCCCTAGGGGGGATTGATGTGCCCTCTTTAGCTGGTTCCCGGAAGTGGGAAGGTCTTGTAGGGATAGAGATGCTTTCTTTTGGTATCTAATAGGTCTATTCTTACGTTAATCAAGGAGCCTCCTGTGGCTCGAAGGAGCAAGGCATAAAGAGGAAGGAGGTTACATTGAGGTGACATTAGGTGTACTTCCTTGAAGAGTTGTCGATCATAGCACTGGGTCCAATGGGTCCACCTATCTGGTTCGAGTCCACATATTGCAATTTGGATTTGGGTCCACTTATCTTCAGTCGTGGAAGAGTGCTAGTTTTTTAGGTAAAACCTACTACCCCTGCCTAGAGAATCTCACAATTATCATTGCAAACAGAGGCATTCCATCTCATAGTACAGTTACTTAATGTTCGACTTGCTGGTTTATGTGCCTTGAGTCCATTTTATTCTAATGGTACACAAATAATCAAAATCAGTTTCAATAGTACTTAGCATGGCTAACACTGTCTTATCCTCTATGGGTTTCAACTTTCGTGTGCATCCATGGTGATTAAATGACCACATGATCCAGGCTTGTTTGACTTACTTTGCCATTGGGTTTATGATTTATCTTGCTCTCACTTTTTTGCTAAGCTTTAGGTAGTTAGGAGTTGCTGGCCTACTTGCAGGCCAATACAAATAACAAACTGCAGACAGTCTGAATGGATAGAATTACCCATCTATTAATGATAGTCGATGAAAACATCATTGGTTTTTCTTATGTATTAAAGATCAATGAAAACATCATCAGTTAATACATTCTTGCAATAGAGCTGACTGTCTAATGCTAAGATATGTGTACGCCACATACAGGCCAGCAAACAAAGACAAAAAGGGAAAGGAAAACTTTCCTGTCCCTAAAAATATTTTTTCAGTTGACATTTAAAACTTCCCTAATAATCCACAGAAAGCGCTAGAAAAGGATAAATTATAATGAACAATGAATGTTTTATGTCTCAGAATAAACGACCAGTTTCTGCTTGATTTGGAAAAGAAAAGCACAAAGATAGCCATAGTGACTAAAAACAAACTATCAAAATGGAGTCCCAATTGTCATAAGGCACAAGTTTGCATTTTCCACAAAACTAATAATCGAAATGAAAAGACTGTATCATCAATTTCAGTTATTTGGAGAAGATAAACTTTTGAACTAGTAATTACCTTGACGTGTCTATCTACACAACTTATATGAACATTCTCCAGGCGTAACTCAGTATGTGCAAGTCCATGGCTGTGCAAATAGTTCACCTGGGCATAATGGTGATATGAACAGTCCAAGATTTCACTTAAGTAAACTCTCGAGCAATCTACAAGCTAAACACCAAACTTATTATGGTGTTAGTCTTACCCCAATCAAAAGGTCTCTCATCAACATTCGGATAAGCCTCGACTGCCGAGATACAGCAGGTCCACCAGTTGTGTCATCTCCCACTCTTCTTGCACAGTCTTCATCTAAAGCAAGTTTAGCTTCCAGCGCTGGAAGCCAGTCCGTGAGTAGCAACCAATGGTGCAGGGAGTAACTCCCATAGTACTGTCACAATATAAGAAATAAGTATTATGAAAGGCCTCACTAGACCAACTACTCTGGAAGAAGACACATTTTTAATACATAGTCTTGGAACTAAAGTATGTTACCAAATATCCAACAAATGAATTAACAAGTACCATAATCACCATTGTTTGATGCAACCAACCTACTGCATTAATTGCTACTCCTAGATCTGACGGGTACTGCAGTTGACTTACTCCATGCACTAAGGTGAATGAGCATTGATCCAGAGCACCAGATGGAAGTATATATCCGTGGACTCTTGTTGCATATGAACGATACATAAACTGACGACGAGCAAGTTTTCTGAGAACCTGGATAAAACAACAAGCCAGGCATTATAAGCAATTGACTAAAAACAATACCAAGAAAAAACAAAATGGTTACCAATGCTCACCTCCAAAGCACGTCTGCCTCTGCGCTGTGCATGAGACCCTGTAAGTTGCCGCAATACCACTCTTGAATTTTTCAGAGGGCTACATATCCATTAAGATTTACAAATCAGTGGTTACATAAATGCATGCCTACTTTGGCGTATATTTCAGATAAGATGTAGTATAAGGCAGTAAAAGCAACTTACCTCTCAGAATTTCTCACAATAGCTTCAAACACCACTTCATCTCTCTGCATGGTATCCCAAAGCAGAGTCCCATTTCAGGAAAAACTATAAGACCTACATCTTAAGTATACAACACTTTTAACAAGAATAAACTCAAGAAAATTTTTTGGACTCCAGAAAGGATACTTCTCTTTCTAGGTCAGTTGAAGATTACTTTCTATTCAAAATTGTTAAGGACCTACTTAGACACCAGCAAAGCTACTTACCCTTCCTGAAAGTCCTATGCTAACATGGTTGCATAGCTCAAAGTCGGACATCTTGAATTGTGCCACAGGGTCTTCCTTCTCTATAGAATCATAGCAAAAACTTGCCGGGTTTTCCTCTGATTCTGATGGAATTGTAATGCTTTTTCCAGAGCATCGAATTTGGCTGCCTCTCTCCTTAGAAAAATTCTGCTTTGTGCTTAAAGAATGAAAACAGGGTTTAAAAAACCTCTTTCCTGATAGCACCAACCATCTTGCTTTTGCTAAGGTGGATGACAAGCTATCCACAGAGTGAACATTCTGTTGCGGGTTATTTCCAACAAAAAACAGCAAATCACAGGTCCGTAGTGCTGGACTGTAGTTGGTTCTGTTTACTGTTGTCATTGAATTAGCATTCTGCGAAGACCTTGATATGTTAGTAGGCAATGGAAAATGCAATAAGCATCTGGAAATTGGAATGAATCTTATCTACACATATGATATCTGATGTAGTAAGCATAATGGTGTTTGGCAAATAAACACTAAAAAGAAGTTTAGAAATGTGGCAGAAAAAGTTTATTGTCATGTGGAAAGAGCAAGCATTCATAAACATTCTCAGAAAACGTAGTGAACCCATCTTCTCTTCTGCTTGTTTCCTGCATCTTCTTTGTTATCTAAACTAAATCAGAAATGTGTTTCATGCCCATGAAAATTTTCTAAGACAGACAAAGGAATGACGAAATTTGTTTCCAGAAGGAAAATCTTTCCACCAAGGAAAGACTTTGCCAACAGCTGTTCATATGAAATTGTTCCCGTGAAAATTTTGAGGAAGCACACACCTTATTAGAGGTATAATTTATAAAAAAATAAAAGAAAAAACATTGTTAATAATGTTGAATGATCAGCCAAATTGCCACCTATCCATTCACTGAAAGACAACAACTTTTGACAAACTATCGGATATTTTCAAATAGACTCTTTAACCATATCTAAATTGTGATAAAATTAAGCTAAAAAAATAAAATTAGCCTAAGAAAATCTCCATGTTCAACCAAATGTTATGTTAAATGGAATATCAGTGAAGCAGATTGTTTTTTGGGTGCGTTTAACCGAGATTTAATTAATCATATTGCTAAAATTGATTGTGGCCTAATTGCAGTGTTGGACTCTGGACCGGTGATTGGAATCACAATAATTCAATTTAGTTTAAAAATAATACAAAATCGTCTCTGTGAACTTGGGGTCGGCGAATGTATTGCCGCTGTTTGAATCAAATTAAACACAACCAATTTCGGGACTCCGCTGTTACATAGAATTGAGACACTGAATGAAGTCGGACTTTCTCATCACGAATTGAAAATTAAACAGATGATAATAGCAAAGGAGAAAATTTAAACAGTCAGTTTTCATAAAATTATAAAATAATGAGAAAGCTTACCAGCACCAGGCCGGGATGTTGAGAGCGTGGGAATGATTGGAGGGCATGAATGGAAGCGGGGAGTATAAGTGGGGAAAGAGAGGGATGTCCAGTGTGTGGGGAACGAAGGAGAATGCGTGCCGTGTTGGCTACATGGACGATTGTGAGTGGTGGGATTTAAGTGACGGGAGGCCACTGCATTCCCATGTAACGCCCCCTTATTACTCCCACGTGCTTAACCTCGCACCCCCATGTCTCACTAAATGCCATTGCATGGAAGGGCGTTTCAAATGGTAACAGCTCATTCAAACTCGGTATGGATAAAGATCCACTTGGTTTTGTTTTTACTTTTAATTTTTTTGATACTTTCAAAAATTTACGATTTAGGTTTGAATAGGCTGATTTTTTTGGTACGATTTTGAAATAAAAATAGAATTTTTAAAAATTCAGATTACAATAGTTGTGGTTTGAAATTTTAGGTGTAGAAAAGCCCTCTACTCCAAATTATCGAATTTTTAGACATTTTTATTTTTTAATGGTTATTTGGATGTATTTTTAATCATTTTGTAAAAATAAAAATTTGTTAATGTGTAATAATATGTTAAAGATTTGTAAGAGGATAAATTTCAAATATTTATCAGTTTTGAATGGTTAACCTTTTTTTTATATGAAAGATAAATTCCTAACCTAAAGCCCCAAAAAAATGGTTTTAGCCCCTATTTCTATCTCTTGTAACATAGTCTAGAGGCCATGACATAGACATTCATGTGATTACAAGAAGGCATTTGTCTTTAACCCATACATGAAATCAAGATACAAATACAAAGTCATGTGATTACAAGAAGGCATTTGTTCTTAACCCATACATGAAATCAAAATACAAATATAAAGTCACAATTTAGGTCATGTTTGTTTTGTAGAGTTGTTAAAATTTTAATGCATTTTAGGTTTGTAAGCAAAGTTTATTTGAAAATCTTCTAAAAAAACATATTTAAAAGTTCAATTTGGTTATTTTTATTGGAATTTAAGATCTAATCATGAAAGTTTTAATTTGGTTATTTTTATTGGAATCTAATATCATAATTTGAATCTTCATTTCAAGGGTTAGATATTTAACATATTTACCTCTAAATAAATCACAAGGTTAGATGTTTCAATTATTGAACCTTTTGTTTATGTTTAAAGGACTAAGTACATTTTTTTCATTTCAAGGGCTAAGTATCTACTTTGTTGCTTTACAAATTTTAAAAAGGAGATATCTTTCTTTTGAGTCTCTTAGCTCATTAATATGAAAAAATTTAAGGATCCATAATTATCTTATAAGTATACGAATTTAAGCAAAGTGTATTAGTTCTTAAGCAAAGTCTACTAGTTCTTAAAAAGCTAACTATAAAGTTCGACAATGCTTTTGTAAAAATATTCAAAATTTTATATAATAAAAATTTGAGCAATTTTTAAGTAAAAGTATTTTATCTTATACAATTTAGACAAATCATTTTGAAAGAAAAGAAAAAAATTGGAAACTGGAAACCAATTTTGAAAAAGAAATGGAAAATTGGACAAACCATAAAATTTAACCCCTATAATTTTCCATGCTCGAGAACTTCTAAATTATATATAAGGAGGATAAATGTGCATATGACACCAATAATAGCCTTTAATTCCATGCAAATAGTTGCTCTAAAACAAGTGGCAAAGTCTACTTTGATATTTGTATGTAGATTTAATTGAGAAATCAAATAAAACCAACCCTCTTGTATCTTATGTCTATGAATTAGGTGAGGAATTCCACAAAGAATATTATTAGAATTCATGTACAAGGTGAGCATCTTATTGTAAAACACAAAGGTGGTTGGTAGCTAGATTGACAAATAGAATTTTGAAAAGCTTGGCATGCTAGAGATATGAGATGTAATGTGCCCTTAAGACAATTCTTGGGGAGGTTTGGTGTTACCAAGGTTTTGATTGTGTTTTTAAAGCATGATAATGTTTGCAACATCTATTTTAATGGAGCTTAAATGAAATTACCATAGGAAATCAATATTTTTGTGTCATATGGCCACCAAGGATCTCTCCCACCCGAATGCGAGTGTCCACGTGCCTAGCCAACAACGCATAGCACCTCAAGCCGAGAGACGACATCGTGGCACCATGCATGTTAGGCCTTCACCATCTCCCCCCTGCATTTAGCGGTTCCTTATTGCAAGGTGGAAGTTGTCTCGTCTGGTGATGGTAGAGGGATTGAGCATTTAATGACCTCATCCTACGAGGATGACAACGTCTCGTCCGGCTATGGAAAGGCCACCCTGTAGTACCAACTGCAATAACTCAGTTCTCATGGCATCATACCTGGAGCGTGTGGTCAGTAAGCTTAAGGAGGGTAATGGGGATGGGTGCTTTCTCATTCTCCCACTCCTTGTTCTTATTCCTTGCAACCTCTTCCAGCTTTCTTCTGGTCCACTCATTCGGTTTTACTTGCAGCCGTGTCTTTCGGTTCACCTTTTTCTGACCCTAGCTCTGGCTAGCGGCGTCTATTTTCAGACTCCTTTAGCTTTGTTCATCTATGTGGCAGTTTGGAACCTGCATTAGCAAATTCACCTTGCCATGTCTCAACAACATGGAACACCTCGTCGTCGTCGTGGTGGTTGTAGGCGTTCCCAGCGTGGTATGGGTCTGATGATGGAGGAAGGGTACAAAACTGGCGTCTCCATGTCTGTTAGAACCCTTATCGACGAATGGGAATCTGACCTGGTCACTAAGAATTTGGCTAGGGGCAAAGGGGGTGGCCAAATAAATCATTACTGGCTTATAAATAACATGATGGGTACCTTGATGATGAGTAAGACAACTTATGTTTTCCAAGAGGCAAACTGCTGCGCTCTAGGGTTCTGATGGCCTCTGCGCTCTAGGGTTCTGCGGCCAGTCCGCACTATTCTGACGACCTCTGCTCCTCTGGGAGGAGGTCGTGTTTCAATTCTGCGGCCTGTCATAGGTTCTGAATCCTGCATCAGCATGATCGTGCATTCTGGTAGGCCTATGCGCCTCTGGGTAGTGGACGTGTCGGATGCGGGCATGCCTGTCGAAGGCGATGGGTCCCCTCTAGGCCCTAGTGTTGAGCTCCTTGCATTCAGGGCCTTGATTATGGGGAGATCCAAGTCCTTGCCCCCCCCCCCCCCCCCCCCCCCNCTTGCAGATCGGGCTTTAGTGGGCTAGTTCAATGGGATTTGGCCCTCCCCTAAGTCCACAGACAACTAGATTCAAAAAAATTGGAGGCCCCTTATCTCGAATAGCGTCATCTGCTATGCAGTTGGCAGGGGGTTTTTTCTATTCGAATTCATTGCTAAAGAAGACAATGACTTGATCTTCCAAAGTAGACCGTACTTCATGGGTCTGCAGGGACTATACTTGAATAGATGGAATCCTAACTTCGATCCGGCTATTGACATCCCTAAGGCAGTCTCGGTCTGGGTCCGCCTTCCCAACCTTCCGATCCATTGCTGGACTTCCTCCTCCATGCAAGCCATCGAAAACAAGCTCGGTAAGTACATCAAAAAAGCTCACCCTAAAGACAATTAATCATGTGCTCGTACCTATGTAGAAGTAGATCTGGAAGCAGGTCTTCCTGAAGCAATCAAATTAGCAGTCGGGGAATGGCATCATTATAAAAAACTGGACTATGAACAATTTCCATTCAAATGCCGCCATTGTCATGAGTACGGTCACTTCCAAAAAAACTACCCTAAGAAACACATAGACATTGAAAAGGATCAAGAAGAAGGTTGGACCCAGGCAAAACGAACTAAACCAAATCCAAGGCAGGCCCATAAAAAAGCTGAGAAAATCCTTGGACCCATTAAGGCTTCTGTTGCACCCTCCAATCCAACTCCTAATCCTGGAAATATTCTGGCTCCGGTTGTTGACTCCCCGCTCTCTGGTTCTGAGGAGGCTCCGGTTCAAGAGGATGGGCTCTCCTCTAGTCCGATCCAGAATCCTGCCAGCCCTTCACTCTTTGGAAATAATCAGGAAGGAAAAATCCTCCCTGCTTCTCATATCCAGTGTTTTGATAAAGAGGTCTCGGAAGAGGAAGAAGGAGAAATTCACCTTCAACCTTCCCCTTCCAAAAAGAAAGTCAAGCAAGGAATAAAAACTGACAAGGAGTGCAAGAAAAGAAGCCACCTACAAATACAAGTTGCTGGGATCGCAAGTCACCCTTGAAACCATGCTAAATTCCAGAATCACGAGGCAAAAAGGGTAGCCCAAAGGGGTTGCCAAAACTCCAAAAGGTAAGTAATGAAGATCATCTCCTGGAACTATAGAGGGTTAGGAAGCAAAAAAAAGTTGGACTCTATGAAATATTTAATCCATATTGCTAGCCCGGACATTCTGCTGATCCAGGAAACAAAAATGGAGGAAGAAAGCTTCCTCCAGTCAGCCCCTCTTTTCTGGAAATTTGGAGAGGGCCTTGCTGCCAGCACCAGAGGCGCTTCTGAGGGACTAGGTACCCTCTGGAAAAAATATGCCTTTGAGCTCATCCATTCTGTGCCTCGAACATTCACTAGATCTTGACCATTCTCCTTCATAAAGAATCGGGTATCCAGCTAAGTCTTGTCAATATCTATGTCCCTGTTTCATTAATGGAAAAAAGAGCATGCTGGCAAAGTATTCAAGATAGCCTCTCCTCCTAAACCCTGGATAACATCATTCTTGCTGGGGATCTGAATATCATTCTGAATGCCAAAGAAAAAAAAGGAGGCTCAATTGTTAGAGACCCTCTTAGAGAAACCACGGAGGACATCATGAGTAGTTGGGATCTTGAGGATATTAAGCCATATCGGGGCAAATTCACCTGGTCCAATAGAAGAATTGGGCCAGGCCATATCATTGCTCAGCTTGATCGATTCCTCATTCATCAATCCTTCATTGCCTTAGGTTTCAGATCAGACTCTAAGATTCTTCCATTGAGGATGTCGAACCACAAACCGATCTTGTTGGATCTGATGGAAGAAAAAAACTTAGGTCCTATTCCCTTCAAGTTTAGTCCCTGCTGGATCTCCCAAGCTGGCTTCATGGACCTTGTCGCCTCAATTTGGGCTAATCCAGTTTTTGGATCTCCTTTCTTTGTCTGGGAAGAAAAGCTGAGAAGGCTGAAAAGAGCCCTCAAGGCTTGGGCTAAGTCCCTTGCATCACCTTCTGCCGTTAGGCTAGAAGCCCAACACAATCTAGAAAACCACCAATTATCTCAAGAAGAGCAACCTTCAAACCTCTCCAATCTAGAAAAAGAAGCCATTCTTCATCGATCCCTCCATGTGGCCTGCAGGTTGGAAGAAGAAAATCTTAGACATAAATCTAGATGCCTATGGTTAAAAGTTGGAGATCAGAACTCTAGCTTTTTTCAAAAGTAAGCGGAGGGACAGAAAAACTTCAAAACAGTCAAAGAAATCTAGATCCAGGGCCAGACTACCAAGGATTTTGAAGAGATCAAAAATGCATCCCAAGACCACTTCCAACGAGTTTATTCCGACGAAGGTCCCATTTTGGATGTTGTTCCCCTTCTGCTTCGTTGATCCAAAAACCGAAAGCTTACCGCCCCTATTACAAACAAAGAAGTAAAAAGGGCTCTTGCGGCCATGGATCTTGACAAAGCACCGAGTCCGGATGGATTCACTGCCAGATTTCTCAAAGCTTGCTGGAAGATCATCAAAAAGGACCTGGTTAAAATGGTCCGCAAATCTCAGAATTGTGCTAAGATTGGAGGGAGAACTAATTCGGTCTTCCTCGCCCTCATCCCTAAAGAGAAAGGGGCTACATCCTTCGACAAATTCAAGCCCATTTCTCTTTTCAACATTGGTTACAAAGTCATCACCAAGGTTATAGCTAACAGAATTAAAACTGTGTTACCCTCCATCATTCTTGAGAACCAAGGAGGCTTCATCCAAGGGAGGCAGATCGTAAACAACATAATACTGGTTCAGGAAGCGATTCACTCTAGCATCAATCACCGGGAAAAAGGTATGGTTGTTAAACTAGACTTAGCAAATGCCTTTGACAGAGTGAGATATGATTTTTTGTTTCAGGTCATGCTCCAGTTTGGTTTTGATCCTGTGTTTGTCAGATGGATCCAAGCCTACATAAAATCCCCTTGAATAGCCCCGTTGGTAAATGGGCGTGCAGCTAGCTTTTTCCAAGCCTCTCGTGGGCTCCATCAAGGTTTCCCTCTCTCTCCCATGCTCTATGTTATCCAAGCATCAGTGCTCAATTTCCAGCTTTACCTCTGCCAACACAATAACAAGCTCCTTGGGCTTTGAATAGCCCGTGGGATCAAGGATGTGAATCATGCCCAGTTCGTTGATGACACGATCCTTCTTGGAGGGGCCAGTGTGGTTTCTGCAAGATTGTTCAAAAGGGAACTTGAGAAATACCAAGACGCCTTGGGTAGTCTCATAAATTATAACAAAAGCCAAATCCTCGCCTGGAACTGCAATCCCAAAGAACTTACCGACATCAGTAGAATTCTTGGAATCAACAAGAGCTCTCAGTGGGTTGATTTCAAATACCTTGGGGACCCCATCTTTAGAGCCGCCCCGAAATCATCCTCCTAGCTCCCTCTTATTGAAAAAATCAAGAACAGGATTAGCACCTGGGGAGCTATTTGGTTGAACCCAGTTGGGAAATTCATTCTTATTAAGGCGGTCCTCTCTAGTATTCTGATCTATTAAAGCTCCATTCTGCTGGCTCCCAAAGGAATTCTTAATCGTATTGAATCCCTTCTCAAAAAATTCCTATGGAAAGGAGGAAGGCAAAATGAAAAGGAGCTTCGCTTGGTCAGCTGGGACAAAGTAACCAAACCCTAGCCCTATGTGGGACTGCAAATCCAATAGCTGGCTCTGCAAAACCTAGCTTTGGGAGCCAAACTACTCTAGAATATCATCTCCGACAAACTCACATGGTGCAAAGCAACGCTTTGGAAAAAATACTTCTCCAATAGTCGTCTTAGATGCCTGGACTACCCCCCCGTTGCCAAAAAGGGATCAGCCATCCTCCCTATTCTCCTCAAAGCCTTCCCTTTCTTTTCAGCCAAGTTAACATGGATCCGTGGGAATGGTAAACAAATCAAGATTTGGGGGGACTCGATCATGGGAGACCCTTCCCTGGATCATTCCCTTAACATGGGAGAGATAAAAACTCATATGCTCAACAGGAATATGACTACTATTTAGGATATATCAGAATGGAATCCTGATGGCTCTTGGAAGGACTGGAATATCC
Organism: Pseudotsuga menziesii; assembly: GCA_001517045.1. Taxonomy (NCBI): domain Eukaryota; kingdom Viridiplantae; phylum Streptophyta; class Pinopsida; order Pinales; family Pinaceae; genus Pseudotsuga; species Pseudotsuga menziesii. Next base: position 612,344 of record LPNX011197777.1, read on the forward strand.
CTTACCCACCTCAGATGATTGGCACTAAGAGGCAGCTCCTCAGGTACTTAAAAGGGAAATCCCCTGAAGCCATCACAGTCAAAGACTCCAGAGGGTGGGGGAACAGATCGAGTAAGTACTCTACTTCAGCAGGTTGTCACCTCCTTACGAGATCTGCGAACTACGAGAACCTGGCTATTTGGAAGAGCATCTGGGCTGTCAAAAGCCTCCCTAAAATTGACTTCTTCACGTGGACAGTCCTTCACAACAAAATCCTTACTGGGGCCAGCCTTCAGAAAAAAGGGTGGGAGGGCCCTACGAGATGTCCCTTTTGCCTCAACCATGAAGAAAATACAGAGCACATTCTTATTTCCTGTGACTTCTCCAAAAGCGTGTGGAAAGCGTCCCTCCCTGGGTAGGCTGGGCTCCCTTCTGGAAGTCCTCCGGTTCTCTTTCTCCGCTGGGCCTCTAAAGCTCCCTTCAGTCTCAAGTCAAAAAGTGTCGAAGCTAGTTGGATGGCGCTTCCCAAGATTATTATCTGGAAATTTTGGTTGGAAAGAAACTCCCGAATCTTTAGAGAGCGAAACGAAAAGGCTGATCAGGTAGTAGCTAAAGTACTTGGTCTGTTGGGAGAATGTCTCTCACAAATTTGGTCCAAGCCTTGCATCAACCCTCCAACCTCAAATGGTTGGATTAGCATGCTTGATCCTAAGCCTATCCTGATGCCTCTTGCTCACAAAAGGAAACCTTGGGAAATTAGGTTGGAGGAATCTGAGCTCAAAATCTGGCTCCATTCTGTCAACAGGAGAACTTTGTTCACTGACGGAGCTTCTAATGTCAATCCCGGGGCGGCAGGAGGGGGCAGAGTTTTCTTCACTCCGGATGGATCTCTAGATATTAGGTTCACTTGGGGGCTTGGCGATGACACAAACAATATGGTTGAAGCCTTGGCTTTATGGCAATGGCTGAGGATAGCCAAGACACTGGGAATTTCTGAGTTAACTATTATTGGAGACTCTAGAATTGTTATATGTGCTCTAGTTGAAAATCTTATGCCTAACCAAATGACCCTGCAGCAGCTAATTCACAAAATCATGGCGCAAGTCTCCTCCTTCAAAAAAATCGAATTCTTCCATGTTTTGAGGAAAAACAACTCTAAGGCGGACTATGAGGCTAATAAAGGTTCCTCCCTTAGCCCTGGGGAGCTTATTCTCAATGGCCAGGGTTCTTTTTGCTTGCCCCCATAGGACCGGGGTCTTCTTGTGGGCTTCCCCTATGTGGGTCCCAGTCCAAAGGTCCGCTCCATGCCAGTTGAATGCAAGGACAGATGGCGTAAACAGTTCACGTGGCTTGACATTGGTTGATGGGGTGAGATTAAATGCTTGGCTTGGGCAGTCTTTTCGACCAGTGCGAAGGCAGGTTCCTCAGCTCAGATCCATTCCGCGCCTTAAGGTTTTCAGGACATGTGACCTCATGTCTGCACATGGTTTGGCGTCGAGTGGAATGGATGGTTTAATGGCTTACCCTGTTGCGGTCTTCTCATCTGGGGTGAAATCTACAGGAGTCTTGTCGAAGCTGGATGATCCGAATGTTATCATGGCAGTCGTTACTGCTCGCGCATTTGAAGTTCGGATGACGTCTGGTGAGAAGGTGAGAGGAGTTGCGTCGAACCTGAAAAACTCAAGTATTTTCATTATTGCTCGCGCGTTGGAAATTAAGGTGATGCCAGGCCCCCTGGGTCTCAGGGATTTAAAGGGTTGTTATACTGAGAATGAAAGCATGCAGAATGTGGTTTTGCTTGGCTTTCTCCAAGAGCTTTGTCGACTTGCTACTGCTAAGAATTTGCTGATAATTAAGATGGATGCGGGGTCCTCGTCCACCATTGCACTTGTCAATCCAAATCCTATGGAGACGAAAGTTAGAGAGTTGAAGCACGATCTTAAGACACTACAGAATTAGGTTAATGCTATTGATTGTAAAGGTGGAAGGAGGTTGGAACATGTGAGTAAAGATTTGGCTTTCCTGTGCAAGAAGATTAAGAGGAAGGTGAAGCTGACAGAAAATTTGTTAACCAGGCAGATAGTCGAGCTGGAAATAAAGGTAAACAAGCTTGCTCTTAAACTTGTCAAACATGAAGCTTCTTGTACTGGTATGTCCTCTAGCTCGAACGGGTAGAAGTCATTTCTGGAAGTGCTCTGGCTCGTTGTCTTACATGTACATGCCTCTCTGTTAATTTGCATAATCCTAGTTTCTCAGTTATTTACTATGTTTATGAATGGGTTAAATGGTCTCAGACTGCTTAAGTTACCGCTTCCACAAGGGTGTTTTGGTGGCTTTAAAGCCATTTGCCTCTCCCACAAGGGCACCTTTGACTCCTCATGTATCTAAGTCTTATGTTTTTTTACTACCGCTTCCATGAGGGCATTTTGTAAACCAGATCCTTTTTGGTGGTTACACCACCTCCTAATATAATATAACCACTTCTATCTATAAAAAAACATGATGGGTACCTTGATGGAGGAAATGTTGTAATTGGAATTATACTCATAGGTCGGTGCTTTCTGTTAAGACCAAGCTTATTGAACTGGACACCCAACTCAACAGGTTGGATGCTACCTCTACTTGGAAATGCCTGGCCATTGGGCTTTGCACTGTGAGTAATACAGAAATGGGGAGCAGAAGTACCACTTGGGGACTATCAGTGCAAAGGAGCTCGGTTCCTATTGCTACAGTGACGATGAACGCCCCCTTTCCAGTTCCAACCACCATTACGTCGTTGATCAACAGGCGTTCCCGTGAAAATGAGGAGCTTGTCCACGTGTCTTCTCCACTTCCTACCAAGCTTCCTGAATAGACTTTGGATGAATATTTTGATGGTGGTTTCCCCATCCTGGAGGAAGTTCCCCCCTAGTATGTTACTGATGAGGAATCTGAAGTCGGCTCAGCCTCCTACTGGTTCCATTTTTTTTTGCAAGTTTTTTTGCTTTAAGTTGCTTTCCAGGATCTTTTGTTATGAATCCATGAACAATATCACTGTTGACTTCGTGGACATAGTCTGGCCTCCATCGGTTGATGGATTATTTTGTTATGTATATTGAAGACAGATTAGACGTTTTAACTAGTTGGAGTGGTGGTTCAATTATTTTAGACCACCCCAAATACCTCTCTGTGATGTAATTTTTTATGTACATTTTGTTACAGTTGTTTAATATATTTGCAGACTTACAAAAAATATATATATTTGTGTGTCATATATGTAAATTGTTCCCAATAGAAGAAAAAAAAGTTGAAAAGTTTTGGAATTTTTGCGATCAAAGGTGGGATTTCCAAATAAAAATCAATTATATCTATATATGTGAAAAAAATTATAATTTTTATTTATGAATAAGAAAGGAAAATCATTCCCTGGATGGGGGTGTTTTGAGGAGGGACACGACGGAGGGCAGGACATGTCATAAATTGCCAGTCACGATGTATGTCAACATTTCTTGGTTTTTAATGGCTCGCTTCTCCTACTGCAGGTCATTTAAGTTTGATGGAGTTCAGCTCAGCACAACGATTATCCCACAACTAGCGCATGAAAAATGTCCTAGCTCAGCTGCTCTGGGAAAAAGACAGAGCTCCCTCCTCCTCTCCCTCTAGCAATTCAGAGAGATCCTCTCGCAATTCGACCTCCTCGTCTTCATCGAGCTTGCATTTGTATGATTATCCTTAAGGAACCCCTCAGCAATAGGACATTATGTCCATCCAGCATCTAGAAGAAGCGTTGCACAATACAGATCTAAAAATGCAAAATCCAGGGGGTCGTGAGCAGGCTGGTAGCTCGTCACAGAGGCTATCGATACCTCCTTTTGCAATGAAACCACCTCCGGATTTGTAGCCTACTATTTCTATTGATGAAGAAGATTACTACAAGCGTTGCATTATTGTTGAAGAACCCTGGAGGAAGTCATGAAGCCTTAGGTTTTTTAAGTGTCTTTATGTTTTTTCTTTGAATGCTCAGTTTTCTTGTCATAGCTATGCTATGTTTCAGTTTTGTTTAGAGCGACTTGGTTTTCTCTCTAAGGGCAATTCCATGACAGGTATTTTGTTACAATACTAGTTTCCTAACACTTGTGATATGTGAGATATAGGCTCTATGTATGTACTCTTTTTTGTATATTAAAATAACTTTCTACAACTTAGAAAATAAAGGAAAATCACATTCTTTGGATGCATGCATCACATTACATATAAATTCTCTTAAATCAGTCAAAGATATCCAATCAAATGGTTCCCTAAAAGAATAAAGAAAAATGTTTTACAATAAGTGAAGATCTGAATAAATCATCAAGCTTACCATTCTTCTCTTTGTTTCTTTTTTTCACCTCGATCCATCTCACGGGTGATAAATCTACAAATATCATATGTGTGTGTGTGTGTGTGTCTCAATTGAGTCAAGCCTAAGTGCATTTGGAATGGAGTGTTATCTTCCCCACCTAGGTTTTGTTCCCATAAGTAACATATTGAACTCATAATGAGTATATGTTGTAGTGTAACCCTTGGTAACCTTGAAACAAGGGGAAGTTCACAAAGATTTGCCTCAAGATACTTATTTGATATATATATATATTAACCTCAAAAATTAGCCCATGGTCTGAGTCTCACCCCAAAAAATTTCCATGTATACCATGGATCATAAGACAATGATTAAATTGTTGTCATTAAACATAATAATGTAAATGTCATGAAATTGAAGCTAAACATAATACATGGAATGAGCTTTGTTTTCAATTTATAAATTTATGATTTAATGTTATGTTATTTTGTATTACTATACCATGTATCTAACATTAACTAAACCAATAATGTTGGCACTTAAAAGGAACAAAATTTCATTTGCATCAATCAATCTAAATTAGTCCCCTCCCTTTCATGGTGTGTATCGCATTTACTTCCCCATCTATAAATAGATCAATCCTAGATATCCTTACTATGCAACTACAACTATAGTTC
>LPNX011197777.1:617939-683184 GCA_001517045.1 Pseudotsuga menziesii
TTAGAAGGTAAGGTTGAACACGCTTTCACTTACCAATCCATCTTATGATAATGCCACCGAAATTTTGGTTTGTAGCTAAATATAAAAGCTTTTTCAAGTTTCCTAGCTCCAAGAAGAGAGTAAACGAAATTGTGTTGTTGAGTTGATTTTGCTCAATATTTACAGTACATAATGAGCTCAGGTTTCAAAGATAGGTAGGAGTCAAAATTGTGGTATGGTTTCCCATAAATTTCTTATAATCTTTTTTTTAACAGTAAAGGGTAGAAGTTTGTATTAAAAAGGTTGCAACCAAACTGCACAACCTAGTAATATAGAAGTAGAAGTTGTCCACGGCATAGTCACTAGTATATCCAAAATACAAAAAGTGATCAAAAAATACTATTAATGTTCTTAGAGAAGTACTTAAAACTACCGAAAGTATACAATCGATAAAAAAATGCCCAACATTCAAAAGAAATGTTGACTATGAACTTCTCCTGGTTTTTCAATGGCTTGATGCATTCTTGGGTATCTAGTTCTATGTTTTCAAATAATTGAGAGGTCGTATCTTCTCCCTTGGTATCTACTAGGGTGGAGCATAAGGATTGGCAAGGATTTGAAGTTGTTGAATGGGTGCAATTGTTGGTGTTGTCGATGAAGGCTTTGAGTGTCAAACACTCTACCTCTAATGCTTAAATTTTTTCCTATTTGTTGTATCACAATGTCCAATGTCCATGACCTTGTAATTTCATTGAAACCCAAATATTAATTCAGACCATACACAAGAGATATAATCAATATGAAACAACACAAGATATATTCAATAAACTCCAAATTTGATTGGCAAGTATTTGAAGTTGTTGAATGGGTGCATTTGTTGGTGTTGTCGATGAAGGCTTTGAGTGCCAAAAGCTCTACCTCTAATGCTTGAATTTCTTTTTTTGTTGGATCAAAATGTCCATGACCTCGTAATTTCGTTGAAACCCAAATATTAATTTAGATCATACACAAGAGATATCATCAATATGAAACAACACAAAATATATTCAATAAACTCCAAATTTGTTATTATTCAAATATGATTCTTTTGATGGATGAACCAACCATGTTCGCTTTCATCATCAAGGGTGATACCTCCTAATGAGCAAAGCTTAACATACAATATTCTTCTCCACATCTCATAAGGAGGAATCACCATACTATACTAACCTCCTAACCACCTAGTGGGCCTTCTTTAATGAGGCCCCATTACATTTATATACTAACATAGTGATCCTTATTTAATAATATAATACATTGGACCTAATCCATTTTACAGTTAATGGCCTCCACTTCTACTCTAATGGACCCTCCAATCCCCCTATTACACCCCTAGGGAGGGTCATAAGACTCCAATCCCCTTAGGAAAGAATTGTCCTCAATGCTTTGTGTGAAGTTGTACAACCATAATCTAGGATCCCATGGACGAATGCTAACTACTATGCTAAAGTAGGAACCAAAGTCTCATGCATTAGTGTGAGCCCCCATGCCAAGTTAGTCCAACAAGCTCCATCTTAAGCCTCGGTCCCATGTATGAGTGTTAATGGTCATAGTGAAGTAGTTGAAGGGACTCATAAAAAAACCCAGGGATAATGTCCATGTGTTGTGTATGGCACCCCATCCTTGACATTGAAGATCCACAAACTACTAATTGTTGTGTTGCATATACCCATGAGGGTCACATGGATCCAAATAACCTACCAAATCAAGCAAATCCTCCAAGGAGTAGGAAAATGATGGAGCTCGGAGGAAATATTCTAAGATAGAATAAGCATATTGTTTTTGTTCTTCACATGAAGGAGAATATTCCAAAAAATAATATGGACATATTTTTCATCCAAAAAATTACAAATATCCATATACCAACCCTCATAATAATCCTCTAAATTGTACCATGCACCTCTTTCATGTGTATACATTTCAACAATAAGAGGATTAATACAACAATCTCCATAAATTTATCAATAATCTCCTTGATTTCATGATATAGAGAGTAGATAGAGTTCAACCAAGCTTGCATATTCTTAAATGTATTTTCCTCGATCCGTTGCTCAACTTGTCTCATGCATAGATCGCTTCATGCCCCCATCTCTCCCATTGTATGGAGCTTGACTTTGTTATGCTTCAATGGAGGGAGACATCGTTGTCAGGGCTATAGCACAAGAGAGAGTAGTTGGAACAATGTCATATAATGTATCATATGAAATCCCTAAAAATTATCTTTGTAACAATGTTGGTCTTGTTGCAATCTGGTCACTCTGTCAAAAGATATGATCTCCGGAAGGTCCACGACCGTCTCCTGAAACCCTAAAAAATGTGCAGATTTCAAACTATGATATCTCCCTCATTTGGACTCAAATTTGAGCAATTTGTCTTTTTAAATCACCTAATTTTCCAAGAGGAATTAAAAAATGCAATTATTTTTTGAAGATTTTGTTTGAAAAGACACATAAATGCATATGGGTTTCGTGGCCCTCTTTTTCTCTCTTAAAAAAAATACAATAAAGAGAAGAAAAAATATTCCAATGTTGTGTCCTAAGAAAGTGGATATGATACCAATTATTATAAACCCAAATATTAATTTAGATCATACACAAGAGATATCAACAATACGAAATAATACAAGAGATATTCAATAAACTCCAACATTGTTAATATTGAAACATGATTCTTTTGATGGGATGAATCAACCTTGTTCACTTTTCTTTTTGAGGGGGTTACCTCCTAATGAGATAAGCTCAACATACAATATTCTTCTCCACATTTCATAAGGAGGAATCCATCCTTATTCATAGAATCACCATACAATACTAACCTCCTAACCGTCTAGTGGGTCTTCTTTAATGAGGTCCCATTACATTTATTTACTGACATAGTGGAACTTATTTAATAATAAAAATATAGTGGACCTAGTCCATTTTACAATGAATGGAATCCACTTCTACTATAATGGGACCTCCATGCCACCCATTACATTGCTAGGGAGGGTCAGAACAAATTATGTGAACTGAAAATATTCACATTGCTTTCAATTGTATCAGAAAGGGAAAGGATAGAGGCTTTATTACCATTAATATATGCTTCATATCTCTAAGAATCCTCTTAATATCCTAAATAACCCTTTGAAATTTCCTATGGAAGCTTAAGTAATCCATGATTATTTGGAATACCTAGGTCTATGCACTATTAAACATAATGGTGACCAGTGAATTGGTTACCCAAATGTTGTCAAGAGTATAATTCCAATATAGATTTTATCACTTGAGGACTAGATTTAACCAAATGATGACTTGTATGTTGATGCTTACACTACATATAGGACAAGAACTAAAAACATAATTTGGTCTCTTTGTCCTTCTAAGTGACTAGTGGGAGACCTAAGACACTAAATTATCTAGACATCAAATCCACATACCAATCCTAGTTTTCCCAAGGTCGTAAGGTACTACAAGATGGTGAGGGTGGATTTCAACAAATCTCCCTTCCCACTGAAGAAGAAATAACACACTAGAATATGAAGACACAAAATTAACAGAACTCCTAAATCCCAAGAAGCCTATAGGTCGACCTTCAAACAACCAACTCCTCTATCGCAGACCAAACAAAACTCTTAAACAAATAGTTTTGAATCGACATACCTCATTGTAATCTTGACTATTGAATCTACCATTTTCAAGCTCTGGAATATACACAAGCTCCATGTAAGAATATTTTTGTTCTCCCATTATCCCACCTTCTCCCACGAAATAGAGCTCAAAGCAATGAAACATTGGTAGGAGTGAATTGTATGATGCCATATCATGCTCATCTTGATACTGGTACAAAGGGTACCTTTTTCAACATTAAATCGACACCACTTTTGATGTAATAATTTCAAAAAATAGTTACTGTTACACGTCAAAATTCATTCTTGATAACTTCATCGTAACTTTCACTCATTATTCCATTTCCAGAATTGAGACATTATACTTTGTCTACATGGCACATCATTGAGCAGTGAATTTTTGGACCCAATAGTCAATATTGCAACATGCCCCTGACATATTTTTGACACCAAGTAGTTCCATGTGTTTGTAATGTACCTAGGCCAAAATTACTAAGGGAATAGGCACACTAGCTTAAAGAGGAAAGAAAGACACTAAAAATTGACTGCTGGGTAGGTAAGAGGATTTGGAACTTAAGGAATGGTTCTAGAACACGTATCTAGTCTTTGGTATTAGAGGGTCTATAGTAGGAATGTCTGCAAAAAAATACAAAGGTCTATTTTGGCAAGAGAAGCTCCGAAAATGGAAATTACTAGATCAAGACTACGTAGGAAAGTGATTTCCAAGTCTCCCAAAACCACCCTTAAGGATCACTATTTTCTGGAAGGAAGGTATCCTTTGGTCCAATTTTGACTTATATACCTGTAGGTACCTTGATATTTGCATTTGGACACCCAAAATCTAGTTTTCCAATTCGAAAGTGAAAACTAGTCAAATTGAACCCCACAAAGGGCATAAACAATCTTCAATGATGCACAAAGACACATAACTCAGAACCAGTACTCAAGATTTATTATCATATTGTTGTATAGTTTCAAAATAGAGTGTTTTATTTATCCAATGGATCCCAATGGCTCTTCTACAACAAGATTGCTTCACCGGAACACCAAAAAATACATAGAAATCGTGACATTAATAAAATGTGACATATGATTTGGCACCACCACAACACACCAGGTACAACTACAGTAAAAATATGCAGAAAAAAAAGTAAATGGATCTTAGTACTCCACTCCTCAATATAAAGGTGAGGGGCCCATCTCCCTCATGGATAGAAAGGGGAACATCTCCCAAGCTGTGGAATTTGTTGAAGCAAACTCACACTAATTTCAATATCAAAATTAGCCAACCCTTGGAACTATGCAATATTCTATTATAAATACTTATAGGACCCCCAAAACCATGAGAAAATACCATGGGATCTAATAAACCATGTTTCCCCAAACCATCAACCAACTTCTAACTCCTTTGAAGAGATCTAGTCAAAGATGCTTGGGTTTGACAATTTCTTCAACGAACCTTCACAAGTGCGTCCCCCCCTCGAACATGTACAACTCCACAAGGATTATTTAGACCTCTTGGACTCAATATTCATAATTAAAACTCATAACCACCTCAAGGGAGGTTATATTAAATTCCCAATGCAGAATTCCAACAACTTCCCTTAAATCATGGAATTTCCCTATTTTATGGAAATGGGCCAGATTTCGTCCAAACTTGACCTGAGTGCCTCTTTAACCTTTTGAAAACTTAATAAGAAATAATAACACCCATCGGGACCCTTTCACACCTATCTATAATCCCAATCCATAAGTGGGAAAAATACTTCATGTGAATTTTTACATTTTTTTCACTAGGCAATTATTATTATTTTAATAATCCCCAGATATAATTAATTCCCACTTGAACCCATGTGAACCTAATGGGTAATTGGAGTGGATCAATATGCTTCTAGGAATGGTACATGACATTCCTCTCTTCCCAATAATGCTTTTCCTCAAGCATCATCAAACTAGAATGTTTCAAAATGCCTTCTCCTTCCCAAGTTGCATCCTCACTCGGGAGGCCCTTCCATTACACCAGATATTCTTTGATGGTCCTTTTCCTTAAATTTTATCTGACCTGCAATATTTCCTCTAGTAATAGCTCCAAATTTCCCTTGTCATCAATGGGAGTAATGTCCTTTTATTCTACAACCATTTGTCCAATTGCCTTCTTAAGGCAAGCCACATGGAACACATTATGTATCTTACTTGCTTCTGGTAACTCCAACTCATAAGCTACTTCACCCACATTTCTTATCACCCTATAGGGTCCATGAAACCTTGGATGCAACTTCTCACCCCCATTTACCTTCAATTAATATTTCCTATGAGGATGCAACCTCAAAAACACCATATCTCCCACTTGGAAGGAACACTCCACCCTATGTTTGTATGCATACAACTTGTACTGATTTTGGGAAACTTGCAAGTTTTATTTGAGCACTCTAAGGATGTATTTACTCTTTTGGATCAAATAATTTTCTTTCTATGCCCTACAATCATAAAAAAAACATATCTGCAAAAGTGGGAGCATCATATCCATACAAAGCCTTAAAAGGAGACATACCGATGCAGACATGGAATGTAACATTGTAGAAAAATTCTCCCAAGTGTAAACATGTGACCCAAGATCGTTGTTGCCCTGTAACATAGTTTCTAAGGTAAACTTCAAGCCACTAATTCACCCTTTCTATTTGTCCATCACTTTGAGTATGATAGGTTGTACTAAGATCCAAACTAGTTCCCACCAACTTGAACAATTCTTGCCAAAAGATGCTTGTGAATTTGCTATCTCGATCACTCACAATGGACTTGGGAAACCCATGCAACTTGAAAATTTCATGAATTAAGAGGGAACCCACTTTGCTTTCTTCAAATGTGGATGGTAAAAAAAATAAATGTGCATACTTATTCAATCTATCAACCACACAAAAATGCAATCCTTACCTTGAACCTTTGGCAAACAGGTGATGAAATCCATTGATATGATTTCCCATTTTTGTTCCAGAATAGGAAGGAGCTGCAATAAACCAGTTGGGTGTGTGTGCTCCAATTTTTTCTTTGTTGGCATTCCATATGTTATCACCCAATTATTTTCTTATGGTTGTGGTAGGAGATCACTGGGGTAACAGTTTCAAACCAATATTTAGATTGTATTCTAGCCTATATAGTCAAAGAGGGCTCTTTATTTGTCACAAGAACATTCACATACACATATGGCTTTAAGCAAGCATTCAGAAGGTGTTGCAGCTGCAACTGTTCTCCCCCAATTTTTTCAAATTTTGGTCCCCCCCTTTATGATTTTAATGCTGCGTTGAATCATTTGGATCCGTGAATTGTTGTTCGTGCTTTAATTTTGGATGATTTTCGAAGATGAACTCTCGTCCTTGCTTGTGTTGGAAATTGTTGCGGGTCGCAGGTGTTAGAGTCTGGTTTTTGATTAGTCGAAGTTGAATCAGATCAGGTGTTTTTTGAAAAACACTATTTCGGAGGTAAAACAGTTTCAATCATTGCCAAATCTTGAAGTTTTTTAAAGTTTTAAACACTTAGATCGGAGGCTGTTGTCTATTTATTTTCTGCCATTGCGGCTCCCAAATCAGCTAAGCACCCAAAATGAAAAGCACTCCACCTGCCGATGCGTGTCGATCTTTTAGTTGCATGTCCGAGGTCTTTTCTCTTTCGCCGTTGCGGCTCCCAAAGCAACTAAGCACCCGAAGTCGATGTCTTTCCGACTTCCGATCGAGAACTTTCCTGCCCACATTTTAGGTCATATCTTTCCTGACTCCGATGTGCTTAAGTGTTTTCGCAATACCCGTCGCCTGTTAAGATCTGCTGTTGCGGCTGTGAATGGGTCTACCCTGCCGATGTTAGCGTCTAAGCCACCGATGAGTTTTCATTTTCCATCATTGGTATTTTCTCTCGAACCCGTAGATGAATGAGATAGTGGTTCCAGCGTTTGTTAAGCTTCATGACAGTTATGCACATGATCTTTCTTATTGAGTAGCCGTTTGATTGATATAATTTGACGTTTTATTTTAGAATGCAATCCCAATGAATGATGCACAGTAATTAATTGCAGGGATTGTTGAGATTACCACAGCGCAAAAACATAGCTGGGCAGTTTTGACAAAGATCGAACCGAAACCGGAAGGATCGCAAGGAGGGCAAGCGAAGCTGAAGACAAAAATGAATAGCGACAAAAGGCACAAACCCGAAATACCTATCAGTTACTAATCGGATCATGAATGCGTACAGCAAGTAAAATGGGAATATGAAACGTTTGGAGGGACCAAAAGGTCACACGTTTGGGGGCAGCCTAAGCGGTCTGTTGTTTTAGTTTAAATATTGGAAAGTTAGAACTGAGAGGGGCTTTTTCCCTTGAAAAAACTTGTAAACAAATGCTTGTAAGAGGAACTATTTCGTTTTACAACCAGAAGACTGCAAATTTTGCCTGTTGGAGAAAGTGCTATGTGGAATGTATCAATGTGATTAAATGAGCAATGTTGAATGGGAACTATTTCGTTTTCAACTATGTCTCATTAATTGTGAGAGTGTTATGACTTCCTGAACCTATGTTCTTGTTTGAATGTTCTTTAGTATATTTTGTGATGTCTTCCACCATGAGTAATGGGATTTTTAACTGTTGATGAGCTATCTTATCATGTATATTTATAATCATGTTTATATGTTTGGTTATAAGAACAACTATCTGTGATTTGCCATAACACATGAACAGTAGTGCATTACTCATGAATTAATCTTCAGCTCTCTAGAGATAGCTTAGTTAGTATTTACTTTACTGTAATTTATGTTATTTAGATGCTTGTGAGTTCTAAGACGAGAGGTAAGAACCTGCGCATCACATTGTGACTACTCTTTCCATCCTTATCACCCTGCATTGTTAATTAGGCACCCACATATCATACTTTAAGTCAAAAATACAAAAACATACACGGTGGACTGGGCCGTAACCGGTAAACCTTTTGTTACTTGACCTACGGTAGCCGGACCGCAAACTGGAAGGATTCCCTACACCAAAAAATCACGGGCTAGTTGGGAACGTTGACTGGGGAGAATCCCTTGCTGTTGTTGCCTACGAATTTCCAGGCCTCAATAGTTTCTGGCGCTAGAAGGAGGGCTGCCAGTGCATGGCTGGCCAAGGAAACCCGTTTTCCTAAGATTATTCCACCGATAACAGTTCTGAAAGCAGTGGGCTTCATAATCCAATTCCAGAAGAAATGAGTAGAGAACATTTGTTTTCTGTTGACAACGAGGTTGTTAATAATCTGAGAAGACAAACCAAGGAATATGTGAAGAAGATTGGAGGATTGCCGATCATCCCTGAATTGCCTAGAAGAGAATATAAAAGAAAAGATCGTCCTATATTGGAAGACTCAGTGCTGGTTGGGGATTGGGAAGAACTTGTAGAAAAAGCGTTATAGGAAGTTGTACTGCCTTTGAAGCAAGAAGGCCTAGATACTCCTCATAGTTCTCCTGCTCACACTCCTATTTGCTCACCTCCTCACTCTCCACCCAGACTCATGGTAGGCGTTAACGCCAATCAACCACCTGCCTGGAGAGCTAGATCACCTTTAAACCTGACACCTCCGTTACATGATTTACCCCAAGCCTTTGAAAAGATGCTGCCCAAATTCGACCCAAGTGAGAAGATACTGGTAGATGACCACGTGCAAAGTTTTTACTTGGCAATAGAAGGGTTAAGGGCTAGGGAGTATGAAGATGTAGTTTGCAGACTATTCCCGCACACCCTTAAAGGAGTTGCCGCATCATGGTATTTTGGTTTGCCTACGAACTCTATCCCTGATTGGGATACCTTCGAAAGGATTTTTAGAAGTAAGTATGCAACCCAGAAGACTCATGTAGCTCTAATGAAAGGACTATGCGCCTTGAAGAAGGAGAGAAAGGAAAAGGTGCACAGTTTCACCCAAAGGTTTGCAGCATATCTCAAGAATTTTTCTGAGGCTGACAGACCTTCGGACAAGGCCCTGATTGAATATTATACCAAGCCTACTTTGGCAGAAACCTATGAAGAGGCAGAAATAGTGGAGGCTGAAAGAGAAAGTATCGAAGATTATCCCGAACGGTCAGGAGAGAAAAGTGTGGGAAGGAAAGCCTTGTTGTTCACTAAGCCTAAAAAAGAACAATCACTAGATTTTGAAGGTATGGCAAAAATGATGCAGAAGCTTTCTAACAGAATTATAGACTTGGAGAAAGAGAAGGAAACTCAAAAGTTCTACAAGCCCTATTACAAGAAAAGATAGGATAACAATCAGTCCCAACCTCCTCCACACAATTCAGCATCTATGAATTTAACAGAGGTAGGAATGAAAATTTTTTGCACTTTCCACCAACAACCCCACTCTGAAAAGAATTGTCCGCAATGGATAAACTCAATGACGTTGGTTATGAATCAGCTGTTGGATTCTAAATTAACAGAATATGGAGATGAAGAAAGAAAAGAGAGTACCACTTCAACGAAGGAACAAGAAGAAGAAACCATGGTTTTGTGGAATTCTGTTTTGTCATTTGATGCTGAAGAGGAAAAGAATCGGGGCCACAAGGACGTTAGGGAAACTAACGTAACAACAAGGAGCCAAGGGCTAGCTAAAGAAAATAGTCTCATGCTCCCAAAGATTAAAAGGCTGCAGAGAAATGTTAAGAAGTTTCAAAATAATTCTACAGCTGATAAAATTCCCGAATTCACCATTACCAGCCAGGATCCTAGGTAGACTGATACGTTTGCCAAGCCCACTGAAGAAAAAATGAATGTTGATAAGCCACATCCCACTGAACTGCAGATGGATTATGACATCGTGGAAGACATAAAGAAGGCAAAGGCGAACGTTTCACTATTTCAAATGTGTAAAGTGCCGCAGCAAAAGGAAAGACTATTGAAAATGCTTGAAGCATCGGATGAGAGGTTGCCCGCTGACAATCAGCCTGAAGAGGAAGAAGAAATCGGAGAAACCAGCATTGGAGGTAAGTCTAAGAGCAAACATCCACCTTTCCTCCTCACTTTTGAAATTTTTAATCACAACGTACATAATTGCCTGGTAGACTCAGGGGCATCGGTTAACGTCATGCCAATATCAGTCTATAAAAGGATAAATGGGCAGCCTAAGCCATCCACTTGGAGAGTTGTCCAGTTGGACAGGATGGATGTAAAGGTAATTGGTGAGATGGAGGATGTCCTAGTCCGTCTGTGGTCAAATGATAAAGTGTGCCAAGTCATTGATATCGTGGTGGCCGATATACCAGACGCTTATGGGCTTGTCCTTAGCAGAGACTGGTCAGCGAAACTAAATGGATATTTTGCCTCGGATTGGTCGCATCTGAGGCTGCCGTATAAAGGAAGCCCGAACTAAATTAAAATTTTGAGAGAACTCCACATGAAATACAACGTTACTCAACTTGGAGAAAAGAATGAACCAGTGGATTCTGTATCGGGAAATTATTTTATTGAGTTGGAACTAGGAAATTACCAAGCAGAAGAAGCCAGCAACACGTCAAACACCCAGCCTGATCTCCTTCGATTCTCACAAGCTGATGAAATCGACTGTAACATAGTAAACTTAGCAGTAGGAATAGATTCTCATGCAGTAGTTAGTGATTTTTGGACATTGTTTTTTGATGGCTCTAAGACGTTAGAAGGGTCAGGGGCCGGCTGTGTCCTGATCAACCCCAAGAATAATAAACATTTTCTTTCATGTAGATTAGAGTTTGAATGCACAAACAACATGGCTAAGTATGAAGCGTTGGTGCAGGGTTTGAGGAAAGCAATCAAATTAAAGGTAAGTAATCTAAAAGTTTTTGGAGATTCTGAAATAATCATCAAACAGATTCGGAATCAAATACATTGTATTTCTCCTCACTTAAAAGCTTATCAAAATGAGGTATGGGACCTACTCAAATGTTTTGATGCATTTAATATTATATCAATTCCAAGACTAAAAAATGCAGCAGCAGACTTGTTGGCCACATCAGCTGCTAGGCTTGTACCTACTAATAATCGATGCTTCGTTGAATTGCTTTTCAGGCCCTCGATCCCTGATATGATTACCAAATTACGAGTGTTCGATGACGATCAGCAGATTATAGAATGCTTAACAAATGACGAAGTATTTAAAGGGGCGATTATAGATGATGAAGAACATCAGGCCGAGCTGAAGTATGATAATTTCATCCCTAAAGGAGTCAGAACCTTAGAAAGAATGTTTGATTTAAATGAAAAGTTCAGAAGACAAGCAAACGTGAAGACTCACAACTCATCTCTATAGTTCGAGCTGATAAATTTAGGGACTGATACAAATCCTAAATATGTGAATCTCGGCAAATGTTGTTCACCAGCAGAAAAAGATAAGTTCATTAGTCTTTTTAATCAATATAAAGATGTGTTCACCTGGACATACAAAGATTTGAAGACATATGACACCAGCATCATCCAGCATGTTATCCCAATCAAAGCTGGCGTCAAACCTTATCAGCAGCCTTTAAGGAAAATGCACCCCAAATTGGAACCGCTGATCCAGAGTGAAGTTAAGAAATTATTGGATGCTAGAATCATTTTTAAGGTCAGACACTCTGAATGGGTCTCAAATCTGGTGCCAGTGAGGAAAAAGTCTGGAGAAATCAGGCTATGCGTGGATTTCAGGAATTTAAACCGCACTTCAGATAAAGATAACTATCTTGTGCCACCCATGGAGCAACTACTACAAATGGTCTCAGGTTCTGAACTATTTTCGTTATTGGACGGTTTCTCAGGCTACAATCAAGTCTTAGTAGACGAAGAAGACAAATTGAAGACAATGTTCAGAACGAGATGGGGAACCTTCGCTTATCGAAGAATGCCTTTTGGGCTTATAAATGTTGGAGCTACGTTTCAGAGGGCTACGGACATAGCTTTCCACGGTTTGATTGGCTGTAGTGTTGTGATATACCTCGATGATATTACAATATTCTCAAAGAGGAGAGAAGAACACGCGGTCCATCTCAGGAAGATTTTTGAACGCTGTCGGAAATATGGCATCTCACTCAATCCCAAGAAGTGTGTGTTCGCTGTCACGGAGGGTAAGTTGCTGGGTCACATAGTTTCAAAGAAGGGAATATCTATAGATCCAGAAAGGATCAAAGCAATTGAACATATTCCCTTGCCCCATAATAAAAAAGGGATGCAATCATTTATGGGAACAATAAACTTCATGCGAAGATTTGTACCAGATTTCGCTCAGATTGTCAAACTGCTGCAGCAAATGGTGAAGTAAAATGCCCAATTCAAATGGACTGATATTGAGAAGAATGCATTCAGCAAGACTAAAACTGCTGTTGCACACGCACCCTCCCTAAAAAGCCCAGATTTCGATAAAGATTTTATTCTATATACTTTTGCATCTGATGATTCGATAGCAGCCGTGCTTACTCAAAAATAAGATGGGGGGGATGAATTCCCAATATATTTCATGAGCACTGGTCTACAAGGGGCCGAATTAAATTACCCAACTATTGATAAACAAGCTTATGCAGTATTCAAAGCAGTGAAACAATTCAGGCCCTACATATTAAAGAATCGCACTAAGGTGATCGTCCCATACCCAACTGTAAGGTCCCTGTTTGTACAGAAGGAATTAGGAGAAAGAAGGGGCAATTGGGTAACATCTCTTCAAGAGTATGACCTCGAATTCAAGCCAGCTTCTATAGTCAAAGGGCAGGGGTTGTGCAAATTGATGACTGAAAATGGGAACAATGACGAACACGCCTGGGAAGACGAGGCTGAATTACATTTGATGGATGTATGTCCTTTGTTCACAGCCCCTGACTCTTGGTATAGAGACCTCGTGCATTACCTGCTGGCAGGACTATTGCCAGAACATTGGAATTCTAAGCAAAGAAGAGCGTTGCATCTTAAATCAGCTTCCTATCAAATTGTTGAAGGAATATTATTCAGAAAAAATTACGACGAAGTTCTTCTTAGACGCTTAAAGAAAGAAGATGCGAAGAAAGTAATGACAGATTTGCATGACGGGCCTGCTAGGGGACATTATTCAGGAGATACTACAGCTCACAAAATTCTCAGAGCTGGTTACTATTGGCCTACGCTTTTCAAAGATGCACACGCACATGTCAGGAAGTGCGATATTTGCCAAAGGTGTAGTGGAAGACAATCTAAAGCGGCTGCACCACTGAAGGCTGTGATGATCACAGAGCCGTTCGAGCAATGGGGGTTGGATATTATTGGGGAGATAAAGCCGAACTCCTCCCTACAACACAAGTACATTCTGATCGCGACCGATTACTTCACTCGCTGGGTCGAAGCCATCCGGCTGTGCAAAATAAACGAGGACACGGTCATCAGCTTCCTGCAGGACCATATTATGACCAGGTTTGGAGTTCCAGTTTCTTTAGTCTTTGATAATGCTACTTACTTTTCATCAATTAAATTAACTACTTTCGCTCATGAGAAAGGAATAAAGTTGCATTATTCTGCTAATTACTATCCACAAGGAAATGGCTTGGCTGAGTCTACTAACCAAAATCTGATTAGAATCTAAAAGAAAACTGTAATAGAAAACCAGAGGAGTTGGCACTCAGCGCTACCAAATGCCCTTTGGGCTGATAGAGTTATCCCCAAGTCTTCGATAGGAGTGTCTCCGTATACCCTTGTGTATGGTAAAGAAGCCATTCTTCCTCCCAATATCATGCTACCCTCTTCCATAATAGCTCAAGAATCTAGAGGGTCAAACGATGAAGTTTTGCAAATAAGGATATATAATCTCCTGAAAGCAGAAGAGGCTCGATCTAAAGCCAGAGAGCACTTTAAGCAGCAACAAGAGGTAATAAAGAGATGGTTCGACAAACATAAGGCAGGAACAAAAGACTTTGAAGTGGGAGATTTGGTTCTCAAGTGGGATCACCCCCATGATGACAAAGGAAAACACATGAAATTCCAGCAGTTATGGGTAGGCCCTTTCCAGATTGCGGCAAAGCTTGGCCCTTCCACTTATAAGTTACAAGATCTGCGAGGGTGGGAAGAGAACTTACCAGTAAATGGTTTAGTTCTCAAGCCTTATTTTTCCTGAGTTTCATTTGTCTTCTTCTATATTGTATATAAATAATCTGGCTTGGTCGTCTTGTTGAGTCTTTGAGTCATGAAGTTAGTTTTGTTTTAGTTTAAATTTCTATTGATTTCAATAAAAGGAAGCAAGCTTTTGGTTGCATGGAGAGCATTAGAATTCTGGACTAACTAAAATCCTTGATTATAAGACTGTGTATTATGGTTGATCTGATAGAATTTCTTCTGGTTTAGCAGTTTTCCTAAATGGCTATGAACGCATTGAAGTCCTACTTAATCCCTGTAAAATAACTCAAGATTAAAAGGTCTGGAGTACTATTTCGAGGCTCCATTCATCTCACACTTAAAAATGTCCTAGGGGGTGACAGCAAAAGACCCATGGAAAGGAAGCATGGTAAACAATATATTATATATAAATGATCCCATGCCAAGAATTGAAAGCCAAAAGGGAGATAAGAGTCAAAAACTCCTATGAAAGCATTATATATCAAAACAAATGCTGAACCATAAGTACTAAAATCACCGAAAGTTCCTCTCCGTCCGTGAGCTGAAAATTAAATACATCTCTCACACAAAAGGACACTATGGATAGAGGAGCCTGAATAAAAATTCAGAAAGAAAGGCATGAGGAGGACTCAAAAGGACAAAAAGTCCAAAAGCACAAAAAAGGTGCAAAATGGCATGGGAATGAGGAACAAATGAATATTTCTGTTTACCATATGTTATGATCTTGTGGTGTCCAAGCTGGAAGCTACCCGAAGACAGAAGTAAAAATGAAACTCATATTCCTGTCCTCGAAAAAGTTATCTTGACTTTGAAATCTGTGTTTCCATTTTCCTAAATTGGACTACCCTCAATGATTAAAAGTGCATATATTTTCCATTTGGGAAATCCAGACATCTAGAAGAATTCAACATGTTGGTTTTATTGTCAAACAGTCTGTTACTTAAGGAAGAAATTGTCCAGAGATCTAGGTTCACCAGGTAGTCGCCAATTGTTGCAGCTGCAACTGTTCTCCCCCAATTTTTTCAAATTTTGGTCCCCCCCTTTATGATTTTAATGCTGCGTTGAATCATTTGGATCCGTGAATTGTTGGTCGTGCTTTAATTTTGGATGATTTTCGAAGATGAACTCTCGTCCTTGCTTGTGTTGGAAATTGTTGCGGGTCGCAGGTGTTAGAGTTTGGTTTTTTATTAGTCAAAGTTGAATCGGATCGGGTGTTTTTTGAAAAACGTTGTTTCGGAGGTAAAACAGTTTCAATCGTTGCCAAATATTGAAGTTTTTTAAAGTTTTAAACACTTAGATCGGAGGCTGTTGTCTGTTTCTTTTCCGCCGTTGCGGCTCCCAAATCAGCTAAGCACCCGAAATGAAAAGCGCTCTGCCCGCCGATGCGTGTCGATCTTTTAGTCGCATGTCCAAGGTATTTTTTCTTCTGCCATTGCGGCTCCCAAAGAAACTAAGCACCCGAAGTTGATGTCTTTCCGACTTCCGATCGAGAACTTTCCTGCCCACATTTTAGGTCATATCTTTCCCGACTCCGATGTGCTTAAGTGTTTTTGCAATACCCGTCGCCTGTTAAGATCCACCGTTGCGGCTGTGAATGGGTCTACCCTACCGATGTTAGCTTCTAAGTCGTCGACGAGTTTTCGTTTTCCATCGTTGGTATTTTCTCTTGAACTCGTAGAAGAACGAGATAGTGGTTCCAGCATTTGTTAAGCTTCATGACAGTTATGCACATGATCTTTCTTGTTGAGTAGCCGTTTGATTGATATAATTTGACGTTTATTTTAGAATGTAATCCCAATGAATGATGCACAGTAATTAATTGCAGGGACTGTTGAGATTACCATGGCGCAAAAACATAGCTGGGCAGTTTTGACAAAGATCGAACTGAAACCGGTAGGATCTCAAGGAGGACAAGTGAAGCTGAAGACAAAAATGAATAGCGACAAAAGGCACAAACCCGAAAGACCTATCAGTTACTAATCGGATCATGAATGCGTACAGAAAGTAAAATGGGAATATGAAACGTTTGGAGGGACCAAAAGGTCACACGTTTGGGGGCAGCCCAAGCGGTCTGCTGTTTTAGTTTAAATATTGGAAAGTTAGAACTGAGAGGGGCTTTTTCCCTTGAAAAAACTTGTAAACAAATGCTTGTAAGAGGAACTATTTCGTTTTACAACCAGAAGACTGCAAATTTTGCATGTTGGAGAAAGTGCTATGTGGAATGTATCAATGTGATTAAATGAGCAATGTTGAATGGGAACTATTTCGTTTTCAACTATGTCTCATTAACTGTGAGAGCGTTCTGACTTCCTGAACCTATGTTCTTGTTTGAATGTTCTTTAGTATATTTTGTGATGTCTTCCACCATGAGTAACGAGATTTTTAACTATTGATGAGCTATCTTATCATGTATATTTCTAATCATGTAGATATGTTTGGTTATAAGAACATCTATCTGTGATTTGCCATAACACATGAACAGTAGTGCATTACTCATGAATTAATCTTCAGCTCTCTAGAGATAGCTTAGTTAGTATTTACTTTCTCATAATTTATGTGATTTAGATGCTTGTGAGTTCTAAGACGGGAGGTAAGAACCTGCGCATCACATTGTGACTACTCTTTCCATCCTTATCACCCTGCATTGTTAATTAGGCACGCGCATATCATACTTTAAGTCAAAAATACAAAAACATACATGGTGGACCAGGCTGCAACCGGTAAACCCTTTTGTTACTTGACCTACGGTAGCCGGACTGTAAACCGGATGAATTCCCTACACCAAACAGTCATGGGCTAGTTGGGAACGTTAACTGGGGAGAATCCCTTGCTGTTGTTGCCTGCAAATTTCCAGGCCTCAACAGTTTCTGGCACTAGAAGGAGGGCCACCAGTGCATGGCTAGCCTAGGAAACTTGTTTTCCCAATATTATTCCACCGGTAATAGTTTTGAAAGCAGTGGGATTCATAATCCAATTCCAGAAGAAAGGAGTAGAGAACATTTGTTTTCTGTTGACAACGAGGTTGTTAATAATCTGAGAAGACACACCAGGGCATATGTGAAGAAGATTGGAGGAGTACCGATCATCCCTGAATTGCCCAGAAGAGAATATAAATGAAAAGATCGTCCTATATTGGAAGACTCAGTGCTGGTTGGGGATTGGGAATAACTTGTAGAAAAATCCTTACAGGAAGTTGTACTACCTTTGAAGCAAGAAGGCCCAGATACTCCTCACAGTTTTCCTGCTCACACTCCTATTTGCTCACCTCCTCACTCTCCACCCAGACTCATGGTAGGCGTTAACGCCAATCAACCACCCAACCCACCGAATCCACCACCTTCCTGGAGAGCCAGATCACCTTTAAACCTGACACCTTCGTTACATGATTTACCCCAAGCCTTTGAAAAGATGCTGCCCAAATTCGACCCAAGTGAGAAGATACTGGTAGATGACCACCTGCAAAGTTTTTACTTGGAAATAGAAGGGTTAAGGGTTGGGGAGTATGAAGATGTAGTTTGTAGACTATTCCCGCACACCCTTAAAGGAGCTGCCGCATCATGGTATTTTGGTTTGCCTGCGAACTCTATCCCTGATTGGGATACCTTCGAAAGGATTTTTAGAAGTAAGTATGCAACCCAAAAGACTCATACAACTCTGATGAAAGGACTATGCGCCTTAAATAAGGAGAGAAAGGAAAAGGTGAACAGTTTCACCCAAAGGTTTGCAGCATATCTCAAGATTTTTTCTGAAGCTGACAGACCTTCGGACAAGGTCCTGATTGAATATTATACCTCAGCTTTAGGCCCTGAGTTGGCCATGTTTGCCAAAATAAAGGCGAAGCCTACTTTGGCGGAAACCTATGAAGAGGCGGAAATAGTGGAGGCTGAAAGAGAAAGTATCAAAGATTATCCCGAACGGTCAGGAGAGAAAAGTCTGGGAAGGAAAGCCTTGTTGTTCACTAAGCCTAAGGAAGTGCTATGTGGAATGTATCAATGTGATTAAATGAGTAATGTTGAATGGGAACTATTTCGTTTTCAACTATGTCTCATTAACTGTGAGAGCGTTCTGACTTCCTGAACCTATGTTCTTGTTTGAATGTTCTTTAGTATATTTTGTGATGTCTTCCACCATGAGTAATGGGATTTTTAATTGTTGATGAGCTATCTTATTATGTATATTTCTAATCATGTCTATATGTTTGGTTATAAAAACAACTATCTGTGATTTTCCATAACACATGAACAGTAGTGCATTACTCATGAATTAATCTTCAACTCTCTAGAGATAGCTTAGTTAGTATTTACTTTCCCGTAATTTATGTGATTTAGATGCTTGTGAGTTCTAAGATGAGAGGTAAGAACCTGCGCATCACATTGTGACTACTCTTTGCATCCTTATCACCCTGCATTGTTAATTAGGCACGCGCATATCATACTTTAAGTCAAAAATACAAAAACATACACGGTGGACCGGGCCGTAACCGGTAAACCCTTTTGTTACTTGACCTACGGTAGCCGGACCACAAACCGGATGGATTCCCTACACCAAACAGTCACGAGCTAGTTGGGAACGTTGACTGGGGAGAATCCCTTGCTGTTGTTGCCTGCGAATTTCCAGGCCTCAACAAAAGGATAGATATCTGATAAGAACACGATATTTGTAGTTTTAAAGACGATGAGACAAAAAAACAAGAAGTACCATTTTGAAATGGAGTCACAGCTTGAAAATCTTCAAGGGGCTTACAACAATAATGAGTGTTGATTCTCTTATATAATTTGAGGCAACGTGGTTGTTATATTCAGTCTAATAACTTGTTGTAATGGTAGGAGAACAAAGGAGAATCCCAATGAAACAAGAGACACCTATCTATGGGTGAATCTCTTGAAAACACCTTTAGTGGAAATAACAAAGAGGCTAACAGCTGAAATGAAGCATATTTCTAAGGATGAATTCCATCCTAGTCATTATAAACACATAACGAATACAATTTATGATATAAGGAGCATCTAACAAGGATGGATTCCTTACATACAATCTAGAAATGTACTGGTAGCAATGAACATATATGGAAATGTGAAATACAGGAAAACACAACTGAACATGGAACAACTTGGTGAATCTCAAAAAACTCAAAAAAATGTTTTTCATTACTACTTCCAAGAAAATGATAGAGCTACAAAAATACAAGCACATAAGGCTTTTGGATGAAAGTTCCAACCCTTAATCCTTCGTAGAGGTTACATTTATAGTGTCATGGGATCCCGAGACCAACCTCGAAATAGAGCCAAATTCATTTGCAAAAATTGGGAATTAATCCTGAATCATCATTGCAAATACTAACAAATTTGAGGTGGCACGTGTGCCGTGCCCATAAAACATTTTAGGAAGGCACATTGTACTACACATGACCGATCAAAAAGGGAAATCGCGACACCTGGGGATTGCTGGCTCTCTTAATGAAAGGGACTGCTTAGATTACCTTTGGACGACCTTTTGCTGACTCAACTGCTGGCTGCTCCCGCAAGTCGTTGACTGCTCAACCTATGCATGTCCACCCAGAGCTGATCTGTAGGGATCGTCATTTCAAACTTCTCCTTTAGGACAACATCCATATCGATCAAGGGGTTATGGCTGATAGTAGGAAGGCTAGATGTGATCATTTGGAACTGAGTCAACAACTCAAAGTCCTCACTCAATTTTCTGATAACTAACTCTCCTTTTAACCCTCCATCAATACCCTCAAACTTAGCTTGGTTCAGTCTTGCCTGAGTTAGCAGCTCAATGTATTTTCTCTGAGGGATCAGCTACCCATCAGGACCCCAAAACTCAGGCTATCCTTTCTGAAATAGGGGCTAGAATAATTTGTTGAACTTCTCCAACCCTTGATGCATAATTTCAATCCTTGCAAGTGCATTTTGCAATAGGTTGTGCTTTGTACTCATCCTTCTTGCTTCCATCAAAAGTGTGATCCTGTCAGTGACACCAGAGAAATTAGTTCCTCCGCAGATGTTGTGTTTAAGACAGTAATTTCCTTTTGGGCCTTCTTGCCATACTTTCTTGTAGGGATTTACATCTCTTGCTTTCTCCCATAGAAGCTTGCTTATGTTCATCCAACATGACTAGGTGTTTCCCTAATGGGGCTATCTCTTTTATCAATGCATCCCAAATAAAATTCTTAGCACCCTGCAGGGGAATTTGGTCTATGATCCTTTCTTTTTGACTTGGATATCTTCTCTTTCAATGTCTTAATCTCTTTAGCAAATTATTCACTTTCCTTTGCAATGATCTTGTCCTTAATCTCTTGATTTGATTCCTTTAATTAAGTGATCTCCAGGTCCTTTAGGGACATGTCAGACATGTTTTTGATCACTAGAGTAGTCGGTGACTTATCTTCAGGGGTGATGTATTCATTTAACTCATCGATCCTTTCTTGCATTTGTCACTTCTCTTCTTCCCACGTATGCTTGTCATCCTCCAACACAACAAGGCGGCCTTTCAAATCCAAAACTTGATGCTGCAATGTTTCAATCTCTCCTTTCAATTGTACATTTTGAGGAGAGAGTTTGATGTCCTTGATAGGTATCTTGCTCCTCTTTTTGTAAGCCTGGATATTTTCTAGAGGCTTAGTTGATGAGGTAGGCTGCCCTGTAGGAACATGCTGCTCTATTGAAGTAGGCAGTTCCGTTGAAATAGGGTGCTCTGTTGCAAGGGGTTGTAGTAGAGAGTTCTATGCGGTGAGATATGCCACCTGGTTCTATAGGAGTTTTGCCTTCAAGTTCCAAGCCTTATTTGTTTCCTTTTCCCGATTTAGTTGGGTTTCCAATTCATCCACCCTCTATTGGGACTTGGTATGGGCCAATGCCTCCTTGTTCAAGTCAGCATAGATGAGATCACTAACTCCCCTATGGAAAACAATCTTTTCTGGGATTGAGAACTTGTCCATCTTGAACTTGACCTTGACACTCTTTCCTCATTAGCAATGGCTAGATTCAAAGAGCTAGTTGTAAGATTTATTGTAGTGGTGAAAGAGACCTTGCTACCTAACAGCTTCCTCAACTCTTTGGATTGGCTCTGAGTCTCACTTTTGGCCTACTCCTTGAGTTGCCCATAGATATCCAACATCTGCTTCTCAGTCTTGAATTGTCCTTCAGCAGTAGAGGTGAAGGAGTATGTTTGATATTTGAGGAAAGGCTCCTCATCTCCCTTCTTCTGTGACTATGAAACTCTTGATGGATTTCTCTCTAATCATGTAGTGACTAGTTTCCCAACCACCAGTGGTCATGCAACCAACACCTGATTTGCAACCTCCCCTCTAGTAGGCCTTTCAACAGCATGCTCTTCTTCTATTTTTGCATTGAGGGAATCAAACTCAAAATTAAACTCTTTCTCTAGGTCAATTACGTCCTTCTCTTCGTATATCCTAGGATTCTTACTAGGAGTCCGTTCTTCACATTCCATATCCTCCACCTCTGACCGAGACCTTTTGATTCTACCATCATCGTTTAGGGGCAAGGGAATAGCTGAGACCGTACCTTACACTTCCTTGGGAACCTGAATTTTCTCTGATGGAGTCCAATCAAAATCATAGGCAAGAAAATTTTCCAGTTGGGACAAGTCGGGGATCATGGAGTGAATAAAGACTGACCTCTACACCTAGACCCTCCTCTAGGAAATGATCCCTTTAGGATCGTAATTCTATGCATGAGTCACTTGGAAGTTCATGGATTTCAAAACTTTCTCCACCATTGGTAATGTTGTTGGCTTCTTCACAACGAAGGCCCGAAATTAATAGGGTATTTGATCCAAGAGTCCTTCTTGTGAGTAGTAAAACGCTCCTCATCAGCATAAATCGTCTGCATGATCAATTATAATGTGAATACTGAGGGAGTTAGGAAAGCTGGTAGCATGAAAGGGGTATCCTAAAAACCATATACCTTGATAATTGAATAATTTTGCATTAGGAAGCAATCACCAATTCCCTCTGGCTACAAGGCAGCCTTCATGTCTTCTGATATCATCTTCTCTTTAGGGTTAAATAGTATAGAGATGCTGAGGAATATTCTAGTAATGAACAGGGTGTAAGACCAGTCTTGGATCTTTTGGAAAGGCCAGGGACAGTCTTTGAACACCTCTGGATCCATGTCCTCCAGAGTCCACTAGTTGGAACACACTATGATAGAAAATAGATACACCTGGTATCTAAAGTGCTTATCCAAATGAAACTTCTTGAGCTGAGAATTGATTTCTTCGACAAAGAATTCATCGAACTTAATTCCTACTTCAGATTGACTCAGGTAAAGGAGAATTCCTAGCATTACTTCAGAGACCATGATATCGTTACCAAGACCTAGAATTTGACTCAAGAGGGAGATGTCTGATACGATAGGTTTAATGAAAAATTCAGAGGAAAGTGGGGTGGTAAGGGTCTCTGAGAGAAATTGGGACTTCAAAATGGATTGGAACATTTTATTCTTGGATTCTAGGTCGACTTTCCCGAACATCTATAGAACCTCTGATTCAGTGAAAGGGGTCAAGGCCTGACATTGGGCTTTGGAGAGACCTAGGGAAACCCTGATAGCTTTTGGTGTGATTTTACAGGTGACATGGGAGTGGGTATCATCTAGAATGGCCTTCCTAGTGGCGAAATAGTTAGAGGCTTCCCTCTGGACAATATCTGGAAAATGGGGCAATTGTTCTAATGTGAAACCTATGAAGGATGACTTTAAATTTATCAATAGTTCTAATTAGTTTACGGAAGGTGACAACAAAGCGTTCTGGGAATCAATGACATTGGACAACTGCAAACAAGGATCAGAAGCATCATAAAGTCAATCACAGATGATATCCTCGTACAGTTCAAGGATTTTTATAGACAAGGCCATGGTGGAACTACCAATTGGATGAATTATAAAACACAAAAGGATTGATAGACGATGAATGAGTACCAAGTGGTGACGGTTAACACTTCTGGAGGTTGTAGTTGTATCCAGCAGACTTGCGCTTGGCAGACGTCGGAGTTGCAGGGTGGTGGAAGTAGTAATGGACTGTTTGATTTTCAAATCTTAAGTTGCATGGTTAATTTCAAGCTGATTAGCCTTATAAACCATCGTGCTCCGTAAATGTGACTTTTGTACCTCAAATCCATGAGGACGATATCCAATGGGGAAGGGACACGTCATTTATGCACTCTCCCCATCGCTCAGACCCTCTCTGACTTTGAGTGTGCAAGTTGTCTCAACGATTTGTGTGTACACCGTCAAATCTCATCAGAGATGCTTGAATGGATGAGAGGCATTGATATTCCCCTGTGTTTACTGTGGAAGCGCTTTCGGGCCCACTAGATTTCACAATTCACCAACTCGATAAACTTCCTGCTCCTTTCCATTACGAAATCGATTCTGACCATAGACCAAAAGGTCGCCTACATTCCCATCATTCAAAAGTGCAGGTATACAGGATTTCGCAAAACCAATTTTTTTATTATCTTTTGTGCATATTCTGGCTGCGAAATTCACTCCTACCATAGATATCCTCCGCCCAAAATCATGACCGTTAAGATGTGCGAGACCTACACAATTTTGCAAATTAGGAGATCTACTTATCTCGTGTGCATGTTGTCATTTTTCACACCATCGATCTTAGATAGACACTCTCCAAGCCATTGATCTGAGGTCAAGCTGTGGGCTTGCGGAAAGCGGGATCTCTGC
This sequence comes from Pseudotsuga menziesii, assembly GCA_001517045.1. Taxonomy (NCBI): domain Eukaryota; kingdom Viridiplantae; phylum Streptophyta; class Pinopsida; order Pinales; family Pinaceae; genus Pseudotsuga; species Pseudotsuga menziesii. The sequence goes on from LPNX011197777.1 coordinate 642,346, forward strand.
TTTCATGATGCTGAATTTTTATATTTATGCTTTCCACATTTTCGCTCCTTTCTGAGCTGTTGATCTTCGCAGAAGCTTTCCGGACCGTCGATCCTGTGGATCATGGAAAGCGGAAGTTCAACCTTTTTATGACCAAATTTTGTATCTTTCGCTTTCCAATTTCCTCCATTTTGCTTCCCGCTTTTCCCTGGGCCGTTGATTTGTGTGGAAGCTCTCTGAACCATTGGATCACATGCTGCAGAAAGCGAAAGTGGGGTTTACTAATTTTCGCAACCAAAACTTGCCCTTTCCGCTTTCGCCTTTTTGCTGGACCGTTGATTTCCTGGAGTCATCCTCGACCATCAGATCTCGGACTGCAGAAAGCAAAAGTTGGGTTTACCAAATTTCCAACTGAAACTTTTCCTTTTCCTCTTTTCTACTCTCAATTTCTTCCTTAGCCGAAATGAATTGCATCCCTTTATTTTTCTCCGCTCTGCATCCAGATCGTCTGATCTGGTTAGATTTTAAATTTGATCAGATTTTTCATATTTGGGCTCATTTCCAAGGTTGCGTCTAAGGATTGTTTTACTTTTTTCTTCACCTTCGACTAGGAATAGATCCTTCAGAACCTGCTTAGCACTTACTCAGGTTATATAACATGAAAAATTTCAGACCTTACTCTTTCTTTTGTTGGTCTAAACCATTGCATGGGAATTAATGCAGATGCCTATTTAAAAATCTTCAAAATTTAACACAGGTGCTAATAGTGACTCCAAATTGCGGATGATATCCTCCCCATGAGGTAGCAAAGAGCCTCGTAGACCAAGTACCTGATCCATTGGGCTGGTCCCAAGCTTTTCCTGAAATCTTCAAAATTTGTTCTAGTTCCTGTAACTTCAAATTTGCATAAAAATAAAACCAAATGACAATTCATCTAGGGGACCTTACTGCCTTCACCTTGGGCTTTAAATATCTCAGAGAGCCGTCCACACATGCAATGTTAAAAATAAATGGTATATACAATGACATGGAATGGAGCTTACTTTACAAAAAGTAGTGCTAGAGGAGCCTCCCATTTACAGGAGCTCTAGATACCAAACCACCCTCCATCTCTTCCAATATGTAAGCATTATTTCCTCTGAAAGCTGCAATTTTGTAAGGCCCCTTCCATAGGTGATCAAATTTTCCATGTTTCCCCTTCTCTTCATGGGGTGCATCCTATTGTAACACAACATCCCCCATCTAGAAATCATCAACTTTTGTCCTTCTGTCAAAAATATCTTTCATATTGTCTTGAAATTTCTGAGTTCTATCAAAAAGTTGCTCCCTTTGTTGTTGTAGCTCAACCAACTGATACATCCTTCTCTAGGTTGGGTGGGTTTCAACATCTTCTTCTTGCAACAACCTCATGACTGGAAAGCTCAGGGAACTAGGAAATATTACCTCAGATTCATAGACCAGTTAGAATGGTGAGGTGCTAATAGATTTCTTCACACTGATTCTGTCAGCCCACAAAGTGTGGGTCAACTTTGTGTGCTAAGCTTTCTTAATGTCTTGTAGCAGCTTTTTGTTGATCCTCATAAGACTCTTGTTTGAATATTCTTCCAACCCATTTCCCTGTGGGTAATAGGTTGTGGAATTCCCCAGCTATATATGATATTTGGAACAAAATGTGACCATATTTTTTGACATGTATGCCGCAACATTATCAGTGGTTATCTTCCTGGGAACCCCAAATCTCGATTGGATATGCTGCTTCAAAAACTGCATAATCACTGTCTTAGTGGCTCGTCTTGTGAGGATGGTGTCGATCCATTTAGTGAAAATAGTCAGTGGCAATGAGGATCCACTTATGCTGCCCTGAGGAAGATGGATTTATTTCTCGCTGGAAGGGGGCTTCAACATGTATGGGCTTCAAAGGAAATGGAAACTGTAACACCCTGGTTTTGACCCCGTTTGCATTATGTATATAATGTAATTAATCGTGGTGAGGAGCTAAAGGAAAAAGCCCCACCATCAATTTGGTTGTGTATGTTTCGGCAATGGGGATAGTTGCCGATGGTATATCGTGCTATCCGGCACATTATAGTTTGGCATCATGTAAACACACACATCAATTAAAAATAAACCCATAACCAGCTACGACAGTGCAACGTTAAAATGAAAAGGGCATGATTCCAAAGGATAAGGGTGGGGGATGTCAAACCTTGGTCTATGGGGGGGGAAACCCATGTGTTAAAACCTTGTTTGATTTGCCATCTTCCCTTGTCTCATCCAACCTCTTTAATGTTTTGTGGAGTAGTTGAGGCAGTTATGGCTAGAGTGGAGTGTGGCAAGACTGTCAGTCCTTGCCCACATGCACACTCCACCGGCACGTTGACCTCACGTTGGTAAGCAACCTCCACCGCATTCTCTCCATTGCATGTTCACTCTCACACAGGGACGTGCAGGAGGAGGCCGGTCCATCTTCCTCATGCAGAGCTGAATTAAGAAGGGGCACGATTTCTTGTTTGTTGGTTTGTTTTCCCTCTTTCACGTTGTTTGTCGGTCTGTGGTGCGAGCTAGAAGAGCGGCCTCAAGGGCATGATTTTCTGATGTGTACGCGAATTAGACGTGGTCTTCATCCGCGATTCTGGCTTGCTGTCGGTTTAACCCGTGATTTGGGTTGCTATCGTTTTCTCACGATTTTGGGATGCCGTGGAGAGTCTGATTTCCTTCTTCCATTTCAGACTGTGCATGTGTTTCCTTCTTCCATGTTTTTCCTGGGCTGTGTCTTTTTCCCTTGCGCACAGGCTGGGAGTTTGTTCTTTTCCCTTTTCTTCCTGTGTAAGTTCTCTAGCCATTGCATTGGGGAACTATGTGCGCTGTGGGTTCGTGGACGTTGGGTGACTGCTGATTTCCAAATCCATTGGCTGAGTTTTCCCATGTCTACGCTGGGAGTTTGGATTCTCCTCTGTTTTGGGACTATATAAGGTCGCCATAGTTTTCATTGTGTGTTTGTGGCTGTTGATGTACCCTGGTTTTGGGTTGCTGTTGAGTTGTTTTGGCCACGCTAGGTCCAAGAACAAATCTGAGTTGTCTTGTGGCTTGAGCTGTGTTTCACCTCTTGATTGGGATTGTCACCCGGTTGTCTTTGCCTTCTTCACAGAGCTGTGAAGGGATTGTTTTGCTACGGTATGCAGTGGTTGGTCTTCGGACTGTTGAGAGTGGGATTAGAGGCTGGTTATGCTTGAGAAGTTGGTGTTGAGGCCACCAGCTTGGAATTTAGCCTATCCTAGCTCCTTGACAACCTGTTAAAACCCTACTGTGTGGGTTTGGCTGATTGGTGTACCTTGGCTATGTGTAAGCCTGCATTGACCCTTATTCCTTGAGGAATCATGCCCAGCTCGGGGGTGGCAGTGTTGCTGAGAGATTGATGAGCACGCTGGCCTATGGTTGGGTGGAATGTTGTAGCGACGTAGCTGGTTGCGGGGTGAGTTCTTCATTAAAAGATAAGTATTCTTGACTGTTTCATCTCTGCAATTATATCTACTGTTCCATGAATTATGATGAACATGTTAAATGCTGGAATGTGTGTGTTGCTTCCACTGAATGTTGAGGAACTGTGCATCTTTGTATGATGGATTATGCATTTGGATATGTATTATGTATTATGTTTAAGCTTTTGAATATTAACATTTATCCTTGTTCCTGTTCATGGGACTGTCTGCCCGTTGGTTTGGTGTTAGTAGCATCCTCTTCGCCGGTCGGAGGGTCGGGGACATGACAGAGTGGTATCAGAGCTCATGTTGCAGCATGGGCCTAAATGGGCCATGAAAGATGCAGTGACAGAAGCAAGGTTTCTTTTTGCCTAGCAGAGATCAGCAGTTGATGACAGGAAACTTCCAAAAATTTGCCTAAGTGTTTGAACTGTCGGTTCATCGAAACATTTAGTGGGAAGGACTTCCAATGTAGCAGAAGAGCTAGGCAGAAGCATACCTGACGAAGGACAGTTGGAAGGAAATTGCGGAAAAACTTTCTAAGTTTTGTCGGTCGTCAGTGGAACTTAGTAGATGTGGGAGCCTCAGTTTCGGCGAAGATCAGCCAAAGGCCGCCGAAACGTCGGCTCGATGTAATTGAAGAAACAACCGATATTGACTTTCGGTGTCAATGAAATTTAGTTGTTCGAACTACCGGGGCCGTCGGTGGAAAATAGTTGTTGGGTTCACTGACACATAGCAGTTAGTGGTTTCGAACCCCGACAGATGTTATGTTCCATACAAAGAAGAAGAGAAGAGAAAATTTTTGGAAATTTTTTCTAAGTGTTGAAGACCATCGGCGATCAGTGAAAGATAGTTGTTTGGATCGCCGATACTTAGCCAATTGAGTGCCACCATTGCGGATGGCGAGACAACTATGCGTCCGACAGGTAAGGCCTCCGACCGCCGACGCTATCAAGAAAGTTTAAAATTTTTTCTAAGGCCCGAAATCGTCGGCCATCGAAAGAAGATAGTGGTTCGTACGCCCGCCGTTGTGGAAGCCTAGAGAACTAGACTTCCGATGAGAAGAGACTGCCGATATCGATTGGGTTACACCATAGCAGATTGGGCCATCGATTGGAAGAAGATCAAGGATCGTGTTCCGCCATTGTGGCTGCGGAAGGAACTATTTCACCGACAGAAAGAAGGGAATGGAGCCGATCAAGCGGCGAAAGGGAAGACAAAAAGGAAAATTTCCGAAAATTTTCTAAGTATAGAAAACGTCGGAAAACTTTACAGGATTGGACCGCTGACACGTCAAAGAAAATTAGAGGATCGGTCCACTGATAAGTCGAAAGCCAGAGGAGGATTGGCTTGAAACATCGGAAAAATTTACTTGATTGGACCACCGATGAGCGTCGGATGAAAGATGAAGATCAGACCACTGGAGTGTCGGAAGCTTAGAGAACTAGCCGTCTGATAGGTAGAGGATTCGATTGCCGACAAAGTACGGAAGCGTAGATGAACAGACTGCCAATAGGTCAGGAGAAATTAGTTGTTTCAACCGTCGATGATTCGTTTAGCCGCGGAATCCACAGACGGTTTACTGCTCGACGTTGCGGATGCCTAAGGAACTATCCATCCGATGGATAGTGGTTCTGGTCGCCGACGCAGCGGAAAGGATTGTGGTTCGGATCGTCGATACAGTGGAGAAGTTAGTTGTTTTGACAGCTGAAACATCGGACTGATAGTTAGGATGAGACCCGATTCTGCACAAGGAAATTTTGAGTTTTTCAAGTAGGATTTTGTAGCAGATTTCGACTGTTTTCAGTGGAATTTTCAGTTGTCTTTCAGTGGATTTTCAGGTGGCTGAAGTTGGCACCCCGACCAAAATATAGTTGTGTGTAAAAATGCAGAGATTTGATGAAAATCTTCATTTTTAGAAGTGGTATGGTTTCCACACCCGAGGTTGGAATGAAGCATGTGGATAGGCGTTGGAAAGCTTATCTAGTAGGGAACAAGGGAAAGTCACCAGAATCTAAGCATGGAGCAGCAAAGTGCTAATGACGGCCGCTGCTATCAAATGGAAAAATCTAGAAAATTGCATGCCCAGAGGTAGCAAAGACCATGAAGTCAAACCAGCTATTGTGTGGAAGAGGAGTTCCATGCAAGGATGAAAGACTTGAAAAGGGAAATTTCCTTAAACCCTATCTTGCTGATTATAACTACATTTCCTAAGTTTTATAGCTGAAATGTATGAGTATATGCTTTACGTACATAAGATAGTAAGGATTATACATTTATAATGAGCCACTAATGATAATCATTGCATTGGTGTTGGCATTAGTGGAAAAACCAACGACGACATGGACCTGGTTGAATATGTTGCTGATGCTGATGAATGCGACTAGCAACCCTCTGGAGAAAGGGAGGAGGCAACAAGTCCATAAACAAAAGTTGGTGAGCAAATTCTGCAATCTCCTGCAAAGGACCAACCAAATTGGTCATGTCAAGGGTGTAAGTAGGACCCATGAAGGTAAGAGTTTGATTATGACAAATTCCATGAAGTGGTAAAGGTAAGAGACCTCGTACCATGTGGATATTTGAATATAGAAAGGTGTCATGCCTGTATATATTGATTGAGCTTAGTAGCCCAAGGAAAGTAAGTATTGAGGAACTTGATTACAACAACGCATCCTATATGAAGTAGTCATAGTTAGGCCATTCATGGTATGTTGAATGCATAGTATTCCTGAATCAATGCAAGGTAGCATTGAATGGATATGCATTAAAAAGATTTTATAAATCTTGTAGTTATGCATTGAATGTATGCATATGAAGGGTGTGAGTGACTGATTGCATAAGTAAAGGTGAAAATGTTGTGATGCATTGCATGAATGCATTGAGATGAATGCATGTGATATTATGAATAACTAATGGCTGAAATGATGAATTGATGACAATTCAGGAACCATTTCAAAGGCTGTTATGAATGCAGGATAGTAAGTGCATAAAGAGGATAGTCATGATCAATTGGCTGCCGGAAATGCTCTATGGAAGAGCAAGGTGGTACAAATGATATGCTTGTGAAGTAAGGAGTATCTAAACATTTCATTTAATTGTATGAATAATGTGACTATACCTTGCAAATGTTAGTATGATAATGATTGCGTGAAGTAAATGAGTTTTGGTAATATTGATGTGACTAACAGCTGGAAGTATTTGAATTTTATAAATTCTGAAAATGCTTCAGTGATGGTTGTAGCAATGAAAATGTTATATGCATCTAGACTTACCAAGTGTTTGGTTGATTGAAGCTCAGGTTTCAGGTAGATTATTTAGAGCATGGCAATGTGTGTAAGACCATGACAAAAGCCGGAATCTACCATGTGAAAGAGCCAAACCTCATGAGAAGAGCCTCATGGTTGTGAAGCTAGCTTGTATGCATAATGAATTGTCAAATTTGAATTTGTGAATTTCGGATTTGAGAAATTGCTGACAACTACTAATCACTATTGGATTGCATAGAATTGTGTCAGGAGGACGCATTGTAAGTGGGTATTCGTATTATGCTAGTAAGCATAAAATTATAATGGGCATAGTAGTGCTGCTTACAAGAGACCCACAATTGAGGATCACCTCGTTGCCAAGCAAACTAATTTCTGTAGTAGACAGAATTGCAAATTCCTATTGAATTTGATTACTAATGTCATTGCTTGGTTATGGAACAATCAATTTGGATTGTATTATCAGATAATGATTGACTGTTTGGCTATTTGATGAATGTGCCAGGGGTACACACTGCAGGAAGATCATGTGTGATGGCCTGCAGGAGCCAAAATTCATGGGAAGGTTCTCCCTTATCTTGGAAATGGGTTTCGAGTGAAACTCCATTGGACATTTTGGAAATGTCTCATCTGCACTGCATGTTTGGTGAGCAACATGAGTGAGATGGTATAGATTATGTCGGTAAGACATGTGTGGATATGAAATGTAAAAAGGAGTTGGGATGGCTAACCAAGGGACTGTCAACTCAGAGAAGGGAGCCACCATTCCTCCTTAACGAAGGAATACTACGTCGGCAAATGGATAAGTGTTCTGTGACCCTTGCTAATAATATGCATGTCAAATTATTAAAATTCAATATGCAGAACATGTTTTGATTTTATTTCCATTATGACCGATTGCTTGAGTATGAATAGGGCCTACATGGCACACATCGGAAAGGGGTGCACACTTTCCCAATGTTGGATCATGAAAGGGTTTTCAATATTGATTACACCCTAGGGGGTGGGCGCACTCCTGGTGTCTCAATAGTTGATAGTGAATTATATGAAACATGATTATAGTTTTAGAGAAATAACGCTGATGATTTTGCTTATATTGCTTGTGTTGACAGGCTAAATAGATGCAGTTGGGTGTTGCACCCTAAAGAGTAAAGGCAAATGGTTGTTGTGAGGGGTTGCGGAGTAAGGGTTATTGTTGATATAAGTGTGCATTATTGTTGATATAAGTGTATGTTGATATAAGTGTATGTTGGTATAAGTGTATTATTGTTGGTATAAGTGTATGTTGGGCTGTTATATGCCTGGGGATCCATAGTAGATCCTAGACCTGGAAATGGTCATGATAAAGTTCCAAGCCCAGTCGACATGAGGATGTACTAGCTGGACATTAATTATTTGATGTTGAGGAGCAGCCTGTGTGCTGACCTAACATCCAAGTCCATAGGTGATCCCAAGGCTTGCAAAGCGAAACAGGATCCTGTGGACCAACGAGGAAACGCACAATACATATAAGTATTGGATTATTTTGCTTATGAATATACATGTGTATATGATTTGGTTATGATGTTTTAAACTCTTGTTCTAGAGATAAAACTGATGAGAATAAACTAAACATGTGAATCTATTCAATGTTTGGATATAGTTATCGCTGGGAGCGAGGACTATGAGAGCATCCTAGGGGTGCATGTGGACATGTGACTATCTTGGAAAGCTCGGAATGAGCGGCTATGAAAAAGGTGCTAGTGAGACTGTGAAGTTCCTAGCAGCCGAGACAAACCATGTGGAGAGACTCCATGGTTTAGAGATATGGAATAGACCAGAGACACTGAGTGTCATGACCAAGAAGAATTGGTCCAGCATTCACGGTGAAGTGAAAGAGGCTGAGAGCATGAAAAGCCACAGCGGTGGTGTGGGTTCCAGGATGGAACAAAACAAAGAGGGGAAAAACTCTTGCTGCTCTCTCTTGCCCTTTTAATTATATATATATATATTTATGCATGGTGAAAAACAAAAGATTGTTGAATGCATGTATGACTGAAAATGGAATGTGTGTATTTGCTGAAAGTAAATTATGAATGCTGGAATGGTTAATTCCCTGCCCAAGAATGGACATGAATGAGCTCGTGTGCATGTTGGGAAGGCATGAAAAATATGAAAGCCTCCTTGATGAGACTTGGACTGTCATGCCAATTGGGTAATTAACTGACTAATTTTGATGTCTATATTATGCTTGGTCTGACGGAATTTCAATGGTGCATTTCATAGGTGAGAAAAGTAAAACCCGGTGGTGCACATTGATTATGACAGCAGATCAAAAGTTGTTGGACTTAGCTGGAAGTCTCCTTCAAATGATTTCCAAGGCCCAAGAAAATCTTGGGGAGATGCTCAAGATACAGAAAAGGCAAAATGAAATGAACCACCAGATTTTGCAAGACTCTATTGGTTTGCAAAGGGAGGTGAAAAGCCTTCTGGGAGCAATCGGCAGCGGAAAGGAAGGTGGATCAGTGATGGGACATTCGTCCAAGCGACTCGTTAAGAAACGGTCCAGGCATGAAGACTCAAAAGAAATTGAGCAGGTAAAGATGAAGCAACGAGTGAAATGTTGGCATTGCGGAGGACATCATTTACGCCGGGACTGCCCAATGAGGGAACATGATGAGGGCAATAACCGCAAAGTTTCTAGACTTCGAGATAAGCTGAGAGATGAGAACCAGCAGGAGATGTTCATGGAAGCTCAGGGGCTTGGTCCTGAATGTTCAAAGTAAATAATTGAACGTGGGATAGATCTGCAAAATTTTGAAATTTGATGTGCAATTGTATATGTATTCCTAGGTATTGGAACACCGAGGACGGTGTTATTCCAAGGGGGAGGGGAATGTAACACCCCGGTTTTGACCCCATTTGCATGATGTATATAATGTAATTAATCATGGTGAGGAGCTAAAGGCAAAATCCCCACCATCGATTTGGTTGTGTATGTTTCGACAATGGGGATAGTTGCCGATGGTATATCGTTCTATCCGGCACATTATAGTTTGGCATCATGTAAACACGCACATCAATTAAAAATAAACCCACAACCATCTATGATAGTGCAACGTTAAAATGAAAAGGGCATGATTCCAAAGGATAAGGGTGGGGTATGTCAAACCTTGGTCTATGGGGGGGGAAACCCATGTGTTACCACCTTATTTGATTTGCCATCTTCCCTTGTCTCATCCAACCTCTTTAATGTTTTGTGGAGTAGTTGAGGTAGTTATGGCTGGAGTGGAGTGTGGTAGGACTGTCAGTCCTTTCCCACATGCACACTCCACCAGCACGCTGACCTCACATTGTTAAGCAACCTCCACCGCATTCTCTCCATTGCCTGTTCACTCTCACGCAGGGACGTGCAGGAGGAGGCCGGTCCATCTTCCTCATGTAGAGCCGAGTTAAGAAGGGGCATGATTTCTTGTTTGTTGGTTCGTTTTCCCTCTCTCACGCTGTTTGTTGGTCTGTGGTGCAAGCTGGAAGAGCGGACTCAAGGGCACGATTTTCTGATGTGTATGTGAATTAGCCGTGGTCTTCATCCATGATTCTGGCTTGCTGTTGGTTTAACCCATGATTTGGGTTGCTGTCATTTTCTCACGATTTTGGGATGCCGTGGAGAGTCTGATTTCCTTCTTCCATTTTAGACTGTGCATGTGTCTCCTTCTTCCATGTTTTGCCTGGGCTGTGTCTTTTTCCCTTGCGCACAGGCTAGGAGTTTGTTCTTTTCCCTTTTCTTCCTGTGTAAGCTCTCCAGCCATTACATTGGGGAACTGTGTGTACTGTGGGTTCATGGAGGTTGGGTGACTGCTGATTTCCAAATCCATTAGCTGAGTTTTCCCATGTCTACGCTGGGAGTTTGGCTTCTCCTCTATTTTTGGACTATATAAGGTCGCCATAGTTTTCATTGTGTGTTTGTGGCTGTTGATGTACCCTGGTTTTGGGTTGCTATTGAGTTGTTTTGGCCACGCTAGGGCCAAGAACAACTCTGAGTTGTCTTGTGGCTTGAGCTGTGTTTCACCTCTTGGTTGGGATTGTCACCCGGTTGTCTTTGCCTTCTTCACAGAGCTGTGAAGGGATTTTTTTGCTGCGGTATGCAGTGGTTGGTCTTCGGACTGTTGAGAGTGGGATTAGAGGCTAGTTGTGCTTGAGAAGTCGGTGTTGAGGCCACCAGCTTGGCATTTAGCCTATCCTAGCTCCTTGACAACCTAGTAAAACCCTACTATGTGGGTTTGGCTGATTGGTGTACCTTGGCTATGTGTAAGCCTGCATTGACCCTTATTCCTTGAGGAATCATGCCCAGCTCGGGGGTGGCAGTGTTGCTGAGAGATTGATGAGCACGCTGGCCTATGGTTGGGTGGAATGTTGCAGCAACGTAGCTGGTTGCAGGGCGAGTTCTTCATTAAAATATAAGTACTCTTGACTGTTTCATCTCTGCAATTATATCTACTGTTCCATGAATTATGATGAACATGTTAAATGCTGGAATGTGTGTGTTGCTTCTGCTGAATGTTGAGGAACTGTGCATCTTTGTATGATGGATTATGCATCTGGATATGTATTATGTATTATGTTTAAGCTTTTTAATATCAGTATTTATCCTTGTTCCTATTCATGGGACTGTCTGTCCATTTTTTTGGTGTTAGTAGCATCCTCTTCGCCGGTCGGAGGGTCGGGGACGTGACAGAAACAACTTCATTCGTCCCTAAAAAATTTGACACCTATGGCAGGTAGCCACCTCCTTATGGGTGTCAAAAAAGATAGTGGGCCAATAAAATCCTTCCCTCATGATCTTATTCACAGTGGGCTTCCAATAATGATGACCTCCACACTCCCCTGCATGAAATTATTCAATGAGCTTCTTAGCCTCCTATTCATCCACGCAGTTCAATAGGACTCCTCCAGGATCTTTCCAATACAACTTCTCATTCAAGATGAAAAAACTCGTTGCTTTCTGCTTGAGGAATCTAGCCCTTTTTCTGTCCATACTCTATGGGGCTTGCAGGTGTGTTGGCAGGGGTTTTGGGTAAGTGAGTTGCGGAGCATTGCGACAGCTACAGAAACTCATGTGGTACCATGCAAGGCCAAAATTAGCGCGATGGGAAGAAGAATATCCGCTTTGAATATTTTATATGTTATTTGACCAAGTTTTGTTGTAATAGGTCATTAGCGGTTATAAGTTAGTTAGAAGTGGACCCTCAATGTAACGTCGCAATCCTATTTATAGATCTAGTTTTGCAAATAGAAAATTATGAATGATTGAAAAGAGCTACTGACTGAGTCTAGGAGAATTGCATCAGAGGATAATCGAGACATAAGATTTCACGCGATCTGGTTTTGTGAAGAATTCCCTGTGTACCTGCAATTGATCTGGGTTTCTCTTGATGTATGCAGTCTCTAGGTTTGGAGAATAATTGTGTAATGTGGTTCCGTTGCAGAAGATTAATATGATATGGTGATTGTGGCACAAATCTTGTATGTTATTGCTGTTGCGATCTTGTCTGTTATTGTTGTTGCGATCTGATATGTTATGATGTTGCGATCTGTTATGTTATGATGGCATAATGTTGATGTGATCTAGTCTCTTCCTGCTATATCAATGTGATTTGTTTTGCGGCTATGTCGATGCAATCTATTTTCTGCTACTGTTTGTTGCGCGATGAGTAGATATGTTTCATGAATAACGTTGTGATATTGTGATAATTGTGTGATGATATGATGATTGCATAAGTTATGAATACCCTATGCAAGTTGAAGAAATAATGTAAATTCAACTTCTATCTCTATATCGGGAATTTATGGTGTCCTTCCATCGGATTGCCTTATCCTCCCTCTCCACTGCCGAAAAATCAGTTCCGACAGCTCTCCATTGAATGCCTCGGGTGAGAACTCATCTGCTTTGCAAATGTTGTTGGGCAGGGTAAAACCTGTCTGGGCTAGTGCTCAGGGAGATTGCGCTTTAGGGTGTCGACAGAGTGGGAACCCCTATTGACGAGGACTTTGTTGGTGGGTTTCACCAATAAGGTGTTGCAATACGAAGGAAATGTCAGTATACCAAGTGGATGACAGGAAGTGCTCAGCTACTTGGGGATACCGATGTCCCTTATAAGTTTTCTCTTATGCTGAAAACTCAGCAATCATGTGTAGGCTAAGAGAATCACAGTTAGATCGGGCCATGAGTTTGGCTAGTCCTTAGCCTTTAATAAGCTTGGTGGGCTTAATATCCAAGTCATATTCAAGTAGGACCGCTATGCACTTTCCCCTTCTACCCTCAGGATCTGGTTGGGTTAGGATATCCTTCACTGAACATGAGCAATAATGTGAGAATGAAAGATGTACACTCTGAATTCCTTTAAGGCATGCACCAGAGCATACGACTACTTATCTAGGGTGTTGTATTTCAGAGGAGCATCTCTCAGTGTTTTGCTGTAAAAAGCAATGGGATGCTCGTGTCCCTCATGATTCTTCTGTAGCAAAACCCCTACCACTATGTGCTCTGAAGCAAAAGAGAATATGAGGAAGTATTTGGAGAAATCAAGTCTTTCCAGCACAGGGGATTCAGAAATAGCCTTCTTTATATCTTCACAGGACTATTTTGATTCGGGTTTCCACTTGATCTCTTTTTCCTTTCCCAGCATGTTGGTTATATACCTTACTATTTCAGCAAAGGCAATAATGAACCTTCTCAAGAAATTTACCTTCCCTAGGAAATACTGAACCTCAACCTTGTTTCGTGGGAGCTCAATTTTACGAATTGCCTCAACCTTCTTTGGATCTATTTTGATGCCTTCCTGAAAAATTATGTGCCCCAACAACTACCCTTCCTTCATAGAAAAGAATGACTTCTTTGGATTTAGAGAGATGTCAAATTTTATGCACTTTCCGAACATTCTCAACAGGTGTGCAACATGTTCCTCATCAAACTGTGAAAATACAGTGATGTCATCCAAATAGATGCAAAGAGCTTGTCATTTTCATCAGCAAAAACTATGTCCATGGACCGCTGGAAGGTTTCCCCTGCATTCATAAGTCCGAATGGAATTTTTGCATACATAAAAGTGCCCCAGGGCGTGGTGAAAGTTGTCTTCTCTTGGTCTTATGGGTGCACCATGATCTGATTATAGCCGGAGAAGGCATCCAAGGTGGAGATCTTTTGGGAACCTACTACCTTATGCAAAATATGGTCCATTTTAGGAAAAGGGTAATGATCCTTCAAAGCAACTCTGTTCAAGTTCTTGAAATCGATGCATATCCTGATTTCTCCATTCTTCTTCCTTATTGGGACCAAGTTGGCCACCCACCTTGATAATCTAAGGACCACAATGATTTTGGCCTCAAATAGCTTCTTTATTTCTTTTTCCACCAGGGGCAGCAACTTGGGGTTCATTCTCCTTAACTTTTTTTTGAAAGGCATTTCATCATTTTTTGATTGGTATAGTGTGTTGGATTATACTTGTGTCATAAGCCTTGAGATCATTGTAGCTCCAAGTGAAAACATATGAGTATTATTTCATCAGTGAGATGTATTTATGCTTGGCCTCTGATGAGAATGTTCTTGATATTTTTATGAGCTTGGGATGATATTTTGTCCCAATATTAACATCTTCACAACTTGGGACCAATTGAGGCTCCTTAGCAACATCATTTGGGTCAAAAATATTTTCTAAAGGAACCAAGCCTCTGGGAATAGAGTTACCTTTGAGCTTGAGGTTTTTGTTGGCATAGAGATTGTTTAGATACATTTTATGTCACTCAGCCTCCTGTAATTCTGGCTCCCAAGCTTCCTTAGTTTCTCTGTCATCAGTAAATTCAACAGGAATAACATCCTCATCTTGTGGAATTTATTTGGGAGAAACAATATGGATTTGCAAATTTTCTTGAGTGGGAGCAACCTCCTCTAGAATCCCATTATCTTCATCAATGGTCAATCCATCAAACTCCCTAGTGAGAGTGAGGAACTTCTGGATTTATTTGTCATCTTCAAAGGTCTTCCAACTCTTAACATTATCTGGGACAGAGGGTCTATGCTTAACTTCGACTTCATATTTTCCACTCGGGTGAATGGGGACCTTGAAAACAACAACAGAAGTGGCCAAAGAATCAACTATACAATTTTGTAATCTGGGGATCATATTAAAATTGCATTATTCAAAACATTCTACAAGGTCTCGGGGAACATTTTTGTAGCTTCTCATCCTGGGATGGATGGCCTGATACTCACCTTGCATTTGTTTGATTACCAGCTCAGAGTCCCCATTTATCACCACCCTCCTAATTTGGAACTCCTTCAAGATCTGAATTGCTAACATCACAGCCTCATGTTCTGCCTCATTATTTGTGCAATTAAAGGCAAGTTTGTAGGAGTAATTCAAAGCTCTCCCTCCTGGGGGTGTCACCCAAACTCCAACTCCTGCCCCTTCTCTAGATGCTACCCCATCAAAAATTACATTCCACATCCCCTCTAGCTCTTCCTGAGCAGGAACAAAGGCATCATTCCATGAACTGAAACTGTCTTGGCCTCCTTCAGTGAAGAAAATAGCAGATACAATCTCTGTGTCCAACGAATATATGGGGTGGTTTTTGGCCTCTCAGTGCTGGTCACCATGTATGCCAACTTGTGCTCTTTGAAAATCCTTCTTTATACCCCAAAGACAGGTATGGTGGAATAGGACATGTCCATTTGAAGAGCACCTTTGATTTTGGCTACCCAAGATATTGACAACAACATTTCAAACTTCAGAGGGATGTCAGCCACAACTACATCCATGACAAGGGTTTTGGCAGGGATCTAGGCTTAAGAAATGACCAAATATTTGATCAATCCTAGGCACTTGACTTTATTAGAATCAAAAGAGAAGAGATCTTTGTAAGGCCTGGTCACTTCCAATACCAGTTCATCCAGGATTCTCCTGGGCATCAGATTGTGAGAGGATCCTGAATCAAGCATGGCATTGTGTAGGATGTCATTATGGATGTTCATACTAACACAGAAAGGGGGAACGTCTTCATCAGAAGGATCATCTACATGGGGTCCGAACAGCTGTCTAGCTGATGGATTTCATCCTCAGCTTGATTTCCACAATCCTGCTCGACATAATTTTTCTGAAATGGAGGTCAGACAGGTGAATTGGGAGGGTTTCACTGGTCTCTCTGCTTGCTCTGAAGAATTTGTGGCCTTCTAGCATTTTGGTTTCTATTCTGCTGCTCTTGATTTTCCCTAGGAGGTGGTTTACCATCCATAGAGAGTCTCTCCATCAAAATTTCCATGGCTCTCATCATTGTCACCATTCTAGCCTCTTGTGAGCTAGAGGAGGAAGGTTGCTCAGGCTCTTTATCCTTCCTTCTATCTCCCTCTTCTCTCCTCTAGTCTCCCTCATCTCTGTTCTTCTTTCTGGTAGCATACATGTTCAATTCTACCTCTATGGAATCCTTCATCATATCGACCAAGGATGCTGATCTTCTTTCGCTCAACAATAGGGTGAACTCACTATCAAAGGCTTCAACATATTGGAGATGGGCAAAACCAGGGGGGGTTGAACTAGGCAGGGATAGCATTATAGGTTTTCATAAATCTATCAGAAAAATATTGGATAGATTCACTCTCCCTCCTCTTCATGGAATGGTATTGGGAGATATATTGCTTAGGATTTTTCTTATTTGCTCATTTATCCTTGAAAGAATATTCAAAGGCTTGGTAGTTCAGAATGGAGTGGTTTGGGAAGTTTTTGTACCATTTTATCACTTCCCCAGCGAGTGTTTGGGAAAACTGTCTGACCTTAACATCATCATGGTCTACTTCATCCAAGTCTACCCAGTCTGAAAACCATCCCAAGTGTTCCTCAGCTGAATACCCCCTCTCCCCATTAAATTGTTTGAGCCTTTGGGAGTATCCCAGAGGGAGGTCGTGAAGAGCAACATGAAGAAGAATAGGGGAAAATCTATTTTCCATCCTTGGAGGTATAACAAGGTTTCCAAGGGGGATTGAAACTGGTGTAACAAAAATTGGTGTGCTATGAGGAACTGTAGGAATGTGGGGAGTTGTGAAATTGGAAGATGAATGCTGATTCCGCTTGAAAGCAGTGGGAGACAAATATGTGGAAATAGACTTCCTTATGACAACGTAATTTAATAGGGATAACTCAAAGGTAAGTATGGGGCACTCTTGTTCAAACAAGGTTCGAAGATTCCCACCCAGAGACTCTGAGATATCAGGAGACCAGGATGCATGGGAGAATTCGAATGAGGAGGGGTCCAAGATTACTTCAGATAGTCTGGACTCAGACTTAGTCCTAGGGAGAACCAACTCCAATTCTTCACCACAATGCTCAGTTATATCATCAATGGAAAAATCACTTTCAGTAGGTAAAGAGAAAGTTCCATCTAACCTCTGCAGTTTATTGGATTTCCGAATCAGGCTCTTTGGATCGAAAATTTCTTGAAACGACTCGGCATTAGGATTGCTCTTTGTGATTGTCCTTCTGGTTGCTAGTATTTCAAGTGGAGTCGCCTTCTAAATGTTTTGAATGGAGTCACTAGAGCATATATAACCAATATGTGTCTATGTCCAGATGCTCAACCAGGCAGTAGAACTAGGACAATGTCATTTTCCCAAGGAGATAATAGTGATTATTCCCCGACAACCACGCCAAGATGTTATCACCCAATGATTTTACTATGGTTGTGGTAGGAGATCACTAGGGTAACCATTTCAAACCAATATTTAGGATGTATTCTAGCATATACAGTTAGAGAGGGCTCTCTCTTTATCACAAGAACATTCACATACACATATGGCTTTAAGCAAGCGTGCAGAAGGAAAGATATCTGATAAGAACAGGATATTTGTAATTTTAAAGATAGTGAGATAGATAAACAATAAGTACCATAGGGAAATGGAGTCATAACCTGACAAATATTCAAGGGGCTTGCAACATTAATGAGTGTTGATTCTCTTATGCAATCTGAGGCAACATGGTTGTTATATTTAGTCTAATAACTTGCTGTAATGGTAGCAGAACAAAGGAGAATCCTAGTGAAACAAGAGGCACCTATCTATGGGTGAATCTCTTGAAAACACCTTTAGTGGAAACAACAAAGAGGCTAACAGATGAAACAGAGCATCTATCTAAGGATGAATTCCATCTCAGTCATTATACACACATAAAAAATACAATTTATGACATAAGGAGCGTTTAGCAAGGACAAAATCCTTACATACAATCTAGAAATGTATTAGCAGCAGTGAACATATATGGAAATGTGAAATATAGGAAAACATAACTAAACATGGAACAACTTGATGAATCTCAAAAAACTCAGAAAATGCTTTTCATTACTACTTCTAAGAAAATGACATAGCTACAAAAGTCCAAGCACAGAAGGCTTCTGGATGAAATTTCCAACCCTTACTCTTCTGTAGAGGTTACATTTATAGTGTCATGGTCTCCTAAGACCAACCTCGAAACATAGCCAAATTCAGTTACAAAAATTGGGAATTAATTCTGAATCATTATTGCAAATCCTAACAACTTTGAGGTAGCACATGCATCATTCCCAAAAAAAAATTCAGGAAGGCACGTTGTACTGCGCATGATCAATCAAAAAGGGAAATCTCGACACCTGGGGATTTTTGGCTTGCTTGGTGAAAAGGACTGCTTAGAACACCTTTAGATGACCTTTTATTGACTCAACTGTTGGATGCTCCCACAAGTCATTGAATATTCAACCTATGTATGTCCTCCCAGAGCTGATATGTAGGGATTGTCATTTCAAACATCTCCTTTAGGACATCATTCATAGCGATAAAGGGGTTATGGATGATAGTAGGAAGGCTAGATGTGATCATTCGGAACTGAGTCAGCAACTCAAAGTCCTAATTTAGTTTGCTAACAACTACCTCTCCTTTTAGCCCTCCATCCATACCCTCAAACTTAGCCTAGTTCAATCTTTCTTGATTTAGCAGCTCATTATACTTGCTATGAGGGATCAAGTTCCCATAAGGTCCTCAAAAATCAGGCAATCCTTTCTGAAACAGGGGCTGGAATAATTTGTTGAACTTCTTCAACCCTTGATGCATAATTTCAATCCTTGCAAATGAATTCTGCAACAGGTTGTTCTTTGTACTCATCCTTCTTTCTTCCACCAGAAGTGTGATCCTGTCAGTGACCCCCAGAGCAATTAGTTCCTCCCCATATGTTGCGTTTAGGACAGTAATTTCCTTTTGGGCCTCCTCCCTAGGCCTTCTTGCCAGAATTTCTTTTAGGGCTTTACATCTCTTGATTGCTACCATAGAATCTTGCTTTGGTTCATTCAACATGACCAGGTGTTTCCCTAATGGTGTTATCTCTTTTATTAATGCATCCCAAAGTAGATGCTTTGCAACCTACAGGGGAATTTGGCCTATGATCCTTTCTTAAAACTTGGCTATCTTATCTTTCAATGTCTTAGTCTCTTTAGCAGAGTCATCACTTTCCTTTGCAGTGATCTTGTCCTTAAGCTCTTGATTTGCTTCATTTAATTAAGTGATCTCTAGGTCCTTTAGGGACATGTCAGACATGTTTTTGATCACCAGAGAAGTGGGTGACTTATCTTCAGGGGTGTTGTATTCACTTAACTCATCGATCCTTTATTGCATTTGTCTCTTCTCTTCTTCCCATGTATGCTTATTAACCTCCAACATAGAAAGGAGACCTTTCAAATCCAAAACTTGATGCTTCAATGTTTCAATCTCTCCTTGAAATTGCACAGTTTGAGGAGAGAGTTGGATGTCCCTTATAGGTATCTTGCTCCTCTTTTTGTAAGCCTGGATCTTTACTAGAGGCTAAGCTAATGAGGTAGGCTGCCATGTAGGAACATACTACTCTGTTGAAGTAGGAAGTTCCATTGAAATAGGGTGCTCTGTTGCAAGGGGTTGTAGCAGAGAGATCTGCCACCTAGTCTTGTAGGAGTTTTGCCTTCAGGTTCCAAGCCTTATTTGTTTCCCTTTCCTACTTCAGCTGGGTTTCAAATTTATCCACCCTCTATTGGGACTTGATATGGGCCAATTCCTCCTTGGTCAGGTTAGCATAGATGAGATCACTAACTCCCTTATGGATAACAATCTTGTTTGGGATTGAGAACTAGCCCATCTTGAACTCGATCTCTGACACTCTTTCCTCATTAGAAATGGCCCGATTCAAATAGCTAGTTGTAAGATTCCTTCCAGTGGTGAAGGAGACCTTGCTACTTGACAGCTTCCTCAACTCTTTCGATTGGCTCCGAGTCTCATTTTTTTCCCGTTCCTTGAGTTTCCCATAGATATCCAACATCTGCTTCTCAGTCTTGAATTGTCCTTCAGCAGTAGAGGTGAAGGAGTATGTATGATATTTGAGGAAAGGCTCCTTATCTCCCTTCTTATTTGAATGTGAAACTCTAGAGGGCTTTCTCTCTGATTGTGTAGTGACTGGTTTCCCAACCACCACCTGATTTTAACCTCCCCTCTAGCAGGGATTTCAGTAACATGTGCTTCTTCTATCATTTCCTTGAGGGAATCAAACTCAAAATTAAACTCCTACTCCAGGTTGATTACGTCCTCCTCTTTGTCTATCCTAGGCTTCTTTCTAGGATTATGTTCATCACATTCCATATCCTCCACTAATGACTGAGACTTGCTGCTTCTACCATCACCATTTAGGGGCAAGGGAGTAGTTGGGACCGTACCTTTCTCTTCCTTAGGAGCTTGAATTTTCTTTGCTGGAGTCCAATCAAAATCATAGATAAGATAATTTTCCTGCTGGGACAAGTCAGGGATCATGGAGTGAATAAAGACTGGCCTCTGCACCTGGACCCTCCTCTCTCAGAAATGATCCCTTTAGGATCATAATTTTGTGCATGAGTCTCTTAAAAGTCCATGGCCTTCAAAACTTTCTCCACCATTGGTAACACTGCTAGCTTCTTCACAATGAAGGGCTCGAAATTAATAGGGTATTTGATCCAAGATTCCTTCTTGTGAGCAGTAAAATGCTCCTCATCAGTATAAATCCTATGCTTGATCAATTCTAATGTGAATACTGAGGGAGTTAGGAAATTTGGTAGCATGAAGGGGGCAACTGAAAAACCATATACCCTGATAACTGAATAATTCTACATCAGGAACCAATCATCGATTCCCTCTTGCTGTAAGGCAGCCTTCATATCTTCTGATATCCTCTTCTCTTTAGGGTTAAATGGTCTGGAGATGTTAAGGAAAATTCCGTCAATGAACAGGGTGTAATACCAGTACTGGATCTTCTAGAGAGACTAGGGCCAGTCTTTGAACACCTCTGGATCCATGTCCTCCAGGTTTTTCCAGTTGGCACTGACTATGATAGAAAATAGATACACCTGGTATCTAAATTTCTTATCCAAATGAAACTTCTCGAGTTGATAATTTATTTCTCCGGCCAAGAATTCATTGAACTTAATTCCTAGTTTAGATTGACTCAGGTAAAGGAGAATTCCTAGCATTCCAACAGAGACAATGATATCGCTATCAAGACCTAGGATTTGACTCAAGAGGGAGATGGCTAATACAATAGGTTTTATGAACAATTCAGTGGTAAGGGTATTTGAGGGAACTGGGGTCTTCAAAATGGCCTGGAACAATTTATTCTTGGATTCTAGGTTGGTTTTCCTGAACACCTGCAGAACCTCTGATCCAGTGAAAGGGGTCAAGGCCTGACATTGGATTTGGAGAGAGCCAGGGAAGCCCTGATAACTTCTGGTGTGATTTTATAGATGAAACAAGAGTGGTTATCATATAGAATGGCCTTCCCAGTGGCATAATAGTTAGAGGATACCCTCTGGACAATATCTCGGAAATGGGGAAATTGTTCTAATGTGAACCCTATTAAGGATGACTTTAAATTTACCAAGAGTTTTGAAAGGTCTACGAAAGGTGATAAAAAAGCATTATGAGCATCAATGACACTAGAAAACTGCAAAAGAGGATCATAAGCATCATAAAGTCGATCGCAAATGATCTCCTCAGACGGGTAAAGGCTTTTTACAGACAAGGCCATGGCAAAACTGTCAATTAGATGAATTACAAAACACAAAAGGGTTAATAGACGATGAATGAGTACCTGGTAGTGACGGTCGACACTTATGGAGGTTGCAGTTGTATCCAGTAGACTCACTCTTGGTGAACGTCAGAGTTGCAGGGTGGTCGGAGTAGTAATGGACTATTTGATTTTCAAATCTTAGGTTACGCAGTTAATGTCAAGTTGATTAGCCTTATAAACCACTACACTTCGTAAACATGACTTTCGTACCTCAAATCCCTGAGCACGATATCCAATGGGTAGGGGAGATGTCATTTACGCACCTTCCCCATCGTGTAGGACCTATCCAACTTTAAGTGTGCAAGTTGTCTCAACGATTTTCATGTAGATCGTTGGATCTCATCAGAGATGTGTGAATGGACGAGTCATTGATCTTCCCTTGTGTTTTCCGTGGTAGCGCTTTTGGGCCCACCAGATTTTGCAATCCACCAACTTGATAAACTTATTGCTCCTTTCCATTGCGAAATCGATTCTAACCATAGATCAAAAGGTCACCTAGATCCCCGCCGTTCAAAAGTGTGACGTCTACAGGACTTCGCAGCCCCAGGATATTTTATCTTCTGTTCATATGTTGGATGTGAAATGCACACCTACCATAGATCTTCCATTTTTTACACCATTGATCTTAGACAGATACTCTCCTAGCCGTTGAGATAAGGTCAAGCTCCGGGCTGCGGAAAGCGTAATGCGGGATCTCTGCTTTCACGATACTGATTTTTTATATTTCCGCTCTCTTTCGAGCCGTTGATCTTCTCAGAATATTTTTCAAACTGTCGATATTGTAGATCGTGGAAGGTGTAAGTTCAACCTTTTTTTGACCAAATTTTTTATCTTTCGCTTTCCGATTTCAGCCATTTTGCTTCCTGCTTTTCCAAGGGCCATTGATTTGTGCAAAATCTCTTTGAACCGTTGGATCTTGAGCTGCGGAAAGCGAAAGTCAGGTTTACCAATTTTCATAGCCGAAAGTTTCCCTTTCCACTTCCATCTTTTTGTTGGACTATTGATTTCTCAGAGTCATCCTCAACTATTGAATCTTGAACTGCGAAAATCGGAAGTCGGGTTTACCAACTTTCGCAACCAAATCTTTTCCTTTTCTGCTTTTTTTCTCCCGATTTCTTCCTTGGCGGAAATGAATTGTGGCCGTTGATTTTTCTCCAGTCTACATCTAGACAGTCTGTTTTGGTCAGCTTTTAACTTTGATCAAATTTTTCATATTCAGACTCATTTCCAAGGTCATTTTTAAGGATTTTTTGACTGTTTTCTTCATCTTCGACCAGGAACGGATCCTTCAAAATCTGCTCAGCACTTACTCAGGTTATATAATATGAAAAATTTCAGACCTTACTCTTTCTTTTGTTGGTCTGAACCTTTGCAGGGTAATTAGTGTATATTCCTATGTAAAAATATTCAAAATTTGGCATAGGTGCTAACACCATACATCCTCTAACATGCCCCGACACATCACTCTTGAGGCCCTTCGATGAGAACGTGTCGCTCACCCTCCTATATGTATTCATGAAACCTAGATGGCCTCCTAAGGGAGAGTTATGTGTAGCCTCTAGGATATTCTTTTTCATATTTGAGTTGGGCACTTAAAAAATGTATCCTTGTTGTATATGACATCATTGGGAAACTTGAATGCATCATCATGTACTATCCCATCCAACAATTCACATGCAAACTTATCTTTGAATTATTCAATTGCTAGTTGAGATTTCAAATCATTAGGAACATGCATCAAAGATACAGTTCACCTCCTATAAAGTGCATCAGCCACAACATTTCGTTTACCCTTCTTATACTCAATATGAAAATCATTGGATTGGATCCTACTTTCCCATTTGTGTTGCTCGTCATTGAGCTCCTTTTGGGACAAGAAGTGCTTCAAACTATTATGATCGGTCTTCACAATGAATTTTCCACCCACTAGATGCTGTCTAAACTTGGCCAAAGCATGCATTATGGATAGAATCTCCTTATCATATATGGAATAGTGCCTCTCTTTTGGTTTCAAATTTCTTCGCTTATAAGCAATGGGGTGCTTATTGTGCATCAAAAAAACTCCAATACCTTCTCCTGAAGCATCACACTCCAACAAAAATGGTTGAGTGAAATCTAGACGTGCTAGGACTGGGAAACTACTCATGAATTCCTTCATTTGCTTGAAGATTTTCTTAGGTTCCTTGGACCAACTTAATGCACCCTTCTTAGTATTTGTCAATGGAGAAGTGAACTTGGAGAATCCTTTAACAAGCATCTTGTAGTAAGTGAAAATGCCAATTAAACCCCTTAAATCAATGAGGTTCATTGGGGTAGGCCAATTAAGGATGGCCTTGATCTTTTCCATATGAACCTTGAATCGCTCTTATCTAATTGCATGACAAATATAGAGAATGTCAGTCATTCCAAACTCACATTTGTACAACTTGGCATAAAAGGGTTGTTCTGCTAGAATGGTTAGCACAATATCCAAATGGTGCATATGCTCTTCCCAATACTTGTTATGAATCAAAATATCATTGAAGAATACAAGAACAAACTTACACAATTGCTTACCAAAAACCATGTTCATGCAATATTGGAAAGTGGCTGGTACGTTAGCCAACCCAAAAGGCATGACTAAGAACTCAAAGTCCCCATAATGGCATCATAAAGTTGTCTTGTGAATGTCTTCTTCATGCATCCTGATTTGGTGGTAACTAGAGTGCATATCTATCTTGGATAAGTACTTTGATCCATGAAATTGATTTATCTAGTCATCGATACTCGGAATAAAATATCTATTCTTTATGGTCTTCTTGTTGATGACTCTATAATTAATGCACATGGACAAGGTTCCACATTTCTTCTTAACTAGGACCACTGATGATGCAAATGGGCTTAAGCTTGGTCTAATGTGGCCCAAATGAAAAAAATCCTTGATGTATTTCTATATATCATCCTTGAACCTCGTTGGGTTCTTTTAGGGATGGATCTTGATGGGTTGAGCACTCAACTCCAATTCAATCCTATGCACAACTCCCTGGTTAAGTGGTCTTCTATGTGGAATCTCTTCAAACACCCTCTCATGCTTGCAAGAGATTCTCTGGATGTCCTCATGATGATGAGAAATGTCAATGGTTGTGCCTTGTGAAGTGATAAGACACTCATAATCCCACTCAATGTCTCCATGCCTCATGATAGATATCATGCTATGTGAAGATACCACTTGATTTGGATAAGTATGCATTCCCTTCAAAGTCGCATGCTTCCCATTTGGACCCTTGAACTTCATTTCAGGAACCTTGTAATTCATAGAATTATCCTGAATAGATACCAACCATTGAACCCCCAATACCATGTTGGTATCGGCCACATCGACCACATAGAATCTAATAGTCAAGGTATAATCTCATATGGTAAACTGCAACCTTGGAATCTACCTAGTACAATCCATGGAGTTATTACTTGGAACGATGATAGTGAAACCATCAAAGTTTTTTGTGGGAAGCTTCCTTCATTCCACCAAGGATGAATAAATGAAACTGTTGTCAGCAACACCTCTATCAACCAAAGTTGTGACTCTTTTCCCTTGTACCACTCCTTTGAATATAAGAGTGTGGTGGCATGGGACTCCTACTGTAAGGACTGCAATCTTGCCACCCTCGGGTGGTGCCTTCTCTTATTATGTTATCTCATAGCCTTCTTCCTCTTCTTCACTTACATCTTCAGATCCACCCTCTGAGAGGAACTCAATGCAATAGGCCTTCCATTTGGCACACACTTGCCCTGGAACCCATGGCTCCTAACAAGTGAAGCAAAGCTTCTTCCTCCTTAACTCACATTTGTCCCTGAAAGTGATATCCTTCCTTGGTGTGCCACCCATGGGAACAATTTGAAAATATTTATGGTCCTTTGGTGCATATCTATATTCCTTGAATCTTGTGGGAACATTGGGTCTAGGATTAGATCTGAAACTAGGCACTGTACCATTTAGATATCTAGTTCTATGCATGGAATTCTGTAAAGTGGTGGGTCCACCAGATTTGAAAAAACCATTCAATGGATCGGTTAGTCCTTCCAATAACACATGCAACAACCTTTCTTGAGATACCTCACATGCCCTTACTGAGAGCTTCAAAAACTCTTGAATGTAATATTTGGGAGACCCATTTTGCTTGAGTTGCGTAAGCTCACAAAAAAACTTGTGGGGATCCCCCCTATCAAACCTCTCAAAGAATATACCAGTGAACTCCTGAAATGTTGCCACATTCCTATGGCCCAAAGTGAAATTTCCATGATGCCACCAATTATGTGTGTCTCCCGCTAGGTGGAGGAAAACCATCTTTAGTTGATCTCCTAGTGCCAAGGGATTCAACTTGAAGAAAGTCTCAAGATTTTCGATCCATTCATTAGCATCCATACTTGGGGATCCATCAAATTATGGAAGTGTGATATTATTCAGTGTATTACATAGCTCCTGATTTGGGGCTGGTCCTTTGTAGCCTCCTCTTGGTCCTTTTGGATTATCATGATACTCTCGGAAGCCTCTATATTCACCTCTACCTTCACCACCTAAATCAGGAAATAAACCATTGAAAGGTTCATCCAATGGAGCTTTAGGTTCTTCTATGTAATCATATGGTCTGTTATGAGGCCCTATTCTTGAGAAAAGAGTCTCACCATAAGGTTTCTTCCCTTGACGATCGATACTATGTCTCTTCCCCTCTTGAATTTGGGATCGCAATTGCTCTATGGCTTGTGTAATTTGTTGGGTCATGGATGCAATGGAATTTGACAAATCCCCAACATTTTGTGACATGATCTACAAATTAGACATCATTTCATTATGATTCCCTTCCATACTTGGAGCCTCTTCTTCTACTTGGATCTCTACTTCAATGGAATACTGATCTTCCTACCTTTATGGAGTTGGTTTCCTGGGATTGTCCCTCGTAGGAGGTTGTATTATATTTGGACTCATAAATGGATTCCACACAAGGATACATGAAATTTCTTTGACACCACTGTAATGTACCTAGGCCAAAATTACTAAGGGAATAGGCACACTAGCTTAAAGAGGTAAGAAATACACTAAAAATTGACTTAGAAATTAAGGAAGGGTTATGGAACATGTATATGGTATATGTTATCACAGTTTATATAGTAGAAATTTATGTAGAAAACTACATGGGTCTATATGGGAAAGAGAAGCTCCGGAAATAGAAATTACTAAATTGGGACTACACATGAAGGTGATTTCTAATTCTCCCAAAACCACCTTTAAGGCTCACTATTTTTTGGAAGGAGGGTATGGTATGATCCAATTTTGTATTATCTACCTATAGGTACCTTCATATTTTCATTTGGACACCCAGAAGTTAGTTTTCCAATTCAAAAGTGAAAACTAGTCAGATTTAACCCCACAAAGAACATAGGAAATTTTTAATGATGCACAAAGACACATCAAATCAAAACCATAAATCAAGATTTATTATTATATTGCTATATAATTTCAAAAATATAAACCAGAGATTTTTTCCCTCCAGGAAATGGATCCCAATGGCTCTTCTACCACAAAATCGATTCACTAAAACACCCAAAAATACATAGAAATCTTGCCATCAACAAAATGTGACATATGATTTGCCACCACCAAAACACACCAGGTACCACTACTGTCAAAATATGTAGAAAAAAAAATGAATGGAGCTGATTACTCTATTCCTCAATAGAAATTTGAGGGGTCCATATCCCTCGTGGAAAGCAAGGGGAACATCTCCCAAGCTGTAGAATTTGCTCAGGCAAACTCACAATAATTTCAATATCAAAATTATCCAACCCATGGAAGTGTGATAGAGATTGTTTATAACAACATAGAGGACCCCCAAAACCATGAAAAAAATACCACGGGAAAGAATAAACCATGTTTCCCCAAACCATCAACCAACATCCAACTCCTTTGAAGAGATCTAGTTAAAGATGATTGGGTTTGACAATTTCTTCAATGAACCTTCACAAGTGCATCCCCCTTAGAAAACCTACAACTCCAAAAGTATGATTTATACCTCTTGGAATCAATATTAATAATTAAAACTCATAACCACCTCAAGGGAGGTTAGATCTAAGTCCCAATGTAGAATTCCGACAACTTCCCTTAAATCATGGAATTTCTCTATTTTATGGAAATGGGATAGCTTTGGTCTAAACTTGACCTGAGTGCCTCTTTAACCTTTTGAACACTTAATAAGAAATAATAACACCCCTTGGGACCCTTTCACAACTATATATAATCCCCATTATTAAGTGGACAAATTTTCCTCATATGAACCTTTACAATTTTTTTCACTAGGAAATTATTATTATTATTTTAATTAATCATCGGATATAATTAATTCCCACTTGAAGCCATGGGAACCAAATGGGTAAGTGGAGTGGATCCATATGTTTCTATGAACGGCATGTGACATTGTTGTATTGATTTGTAGTGGAAGGAACATACTATAGTGATGAATAGATGCCTACTTGTCAATGCCTTGTCCAACATCCCATCCTCAAAGCTGATTGGTATTACATCGTGGTCTTCTCCCACAAACATTGGTATACCATGGTAGTATGTAAAAATTATATCCCACATGTAGCCTTGTCATCAAAGGGTGGAAAATTATCAATAATCAGACATCAATAGACTACCACCTCATATGGCGTTCTATCATGGAAAATGTAAGCCAAGATTGGCAATAAAGAGGTGAATGTTGATATTTCGTTGTTGGTTGCAAGATCAATATTTGGATTTTGTTGATGCCTCTTAGTAAACATCATGATTGTTTTTGTTGTTTATAAGTTGTGGTACTAAATCTCATAGTTGTTATTGCAGGTTCTACAGTCGTCTTTTAGAATCTTAGTGTTTAACAAGGTATGGATTTTCCATTCTAGCAGTATCTTTATTCAAAATATAGATCTTGTTAGACAATGAGCTTCCAAAGGACATGTGTAAAACCTGCAATAAAAACGATGAGATTTAGTACCACAACTTTTCGACAACAAAACCAACCATGATGTGCACAAAGTGCATTCAACAAAAGCCAAACATTGACCACCAAAATATTGTAACAAGCTACAAGTACGCAGGAAGAACTAAGCAAAAAACGAGTGATTTGGAATTTAAATAAATACAATTTATTGACCACTCAAAACTAGAAATACACAATAGGGGTGTCAGGTAACAATCAAGGGGGTATGGAAATACTGATCGAAGTAAAGAATTAGTGACGAAGGCTATGACACGATGACTCTGACATGTTATAGGGTTTCGATCATCTTGGTTTCATGATGAGACCTGTAGAAGGTGGAGATCAACCGCCTCCCATTCCTCCTCACGTGGACATTGATTCCTTCAAACGCCTCATCTCAGCGCAAGGCAAGAATCTTGTTCCAAATCCTCTCCTAAAGTTCATGAAAAAGTTGGTTGATGTCCCGATTATTGCTTAGCCTCCTAATCATCCCATGTATATTGTAGTTTCTTTGGTCGATCAAGCTCTAGTGGACCAGTTCACATGCCTTTGGCCCTCTCCGAGAACAATGGATAACTGGATGCAAAAAAATTGGTGTCCTTTGGTTTCCAATAGCATCACACGTTGCGCTGTAGGAAGAGGGTTTTTCCTGTTTGAATTCATCACCAAGGAGGATCGAGATCTGATCTTTCGAAGTGAGCCTTACTTCATGGGGCCCCAAGGACTCTATCTAAATTGATTGACCATGATTTCGATATGGCTATATATGTCCCCAAAATTGTTCCCGTGTGGGTTCAGCTTCCCAATTTGCTGATCCATTGCTGGACCCCTTCTTCTTTACAAACTATTGGAAACATGTTAGGAAAGGAAATTGATAAAGAAATTACTAAAGATCAATACTCTTGTGCCTAAATATGTGTTGAAGTAGACCTAGAGGATGGCCTTAGAGAAGCAATCAAGTTAACCGTGGGGGACTGGAAACACTTCCAACAATTGGATTATGAAAAAATTTCATTCAAATATAGGCATTGCCATGAAAAGGGACACTTTCAAAAGATTTGTTAAAAAAACCCGCCTATTCATTCTATGAAAGAAAAGGAAGAGAGATGGCATCATGTAAAAAGATTGAAATCAAACCCTAAATATGGAACAAGAAATGTAGGGATAAATACCATTTCCTCACCTCTTAGAAAGGAAGCAGCTCCACCGAAACCCTTGATCAAAAATGGAAAAAACTTCTCTATGCTAGATGGATCAACATAGGAAGCAAACATTGTTGAAGAAGTTTCGGAAATGCCCCCCTCCTCTAAAATGACAAATCTATAATAAAAGGATCCATCAAATGAAATACGTAAAATCCAAGAATCATCGGTGCAAGAAACAATAGTACATAGTAAGCCACAAGAAATAGGAACGAAGGATGAATATTCCAAGGAGGATGATGGAGAAATAGGCACTCTGGCCACCATTACCAAAATAAATAAGAAATGAAGGAAATCAGCTAAGGAACGAAGAGAGGTAGAAACCTGCAAATACAAACTGGAAGGATCACAATCAACGTTGGATGGTATGTTAAATCCTAGAATCACAAGACATCAAGGACAGGCCTCCAGAGCGGCCTTCTCTCTTCTAAAAGGTATGTAATGAAGGTTGTCTCCTGTAATTGTAGGGGATTAGGGAGTCATCTGAAGAAGAAGAAATGAAATACTTAATTCATATTTCCTCTCCCATTGTATTACTATTTCAGGAGACTAAATTGGAGGAACATGAATTCCTCAAGGCTAGTAACCTCTTTTGGAAAAAAGGAGGAGATGGAGCTGCAATCAGTTCCAGAGGTGCCTCTGGAGGCCTAGGAAATTTATGGAATCCTTTCAAATTCTATATTGTTCATACCACTACATGCACCCACTATATCCTTACTATCCTTCGTCACAAAGATCTAGGCCACCTAGTAAGCATTTTTAACATCTACGTTCATGCACTCTATTAAAAAAAAAAATTGTTGGAACCTTTTTCAAGAATTCTTGAGTATTCATCACCTAGAGAATATAATTCTCGATGGGTACTTAAACATCACCCTATCCCATTGATATAAAGGGGGATCAATAGTAATAGATTCTCTTCGTGAACTAGTTGAGGAGATCATTATGGATTGGGATTTGGAAGATATTAAACCATAACATGGAAAATTCACTTGGTCAAATAGAAGGATCAATCCTCATCATATTGCCGCCCGTCTTGATAGATTCCTGGTAAAAAAATCCCTCCTTTTGATTTGCTTCTTTGTTGACTCTTAAATCTTTCACTTCAGTGTTTCTGAACATAAACCTATCCTTCTTAAGTTTGCCAAAAACTAAAATCTTGGTCCCATCCCTTTCCGATTCAGTTCCTCTTGGATCCAACATGAAGGATTCTTTGATTTAGTTATATTAGTCTGGAAGGATCCGATATCTAGATCTGCCTTCTTCGTTTGGGAAGAAAAACTTAGAAGACTCAAAAAATCCCTTAAATATTGGGCCAAGACTTTAAACTATTCCCTAAACTAGTGGTTGGAAGCCCAAAAAAATATGGAAATCACCAACTTTAGATGGAAGAACAAAAAATTGAATTGGAAATCCTTGAGAAAGAATCCCATCTCTAGTGTGCCCTTTATTCAGCCTACAAACTGGAGGAGGATTTCTTGAGACAAAAATACAGAAGTCTTTGGCTTCAATATGGGGATAAAAACACAAGATTTTTTCATAAACAAGCTGAAGGATGAAAGTAGTTCAACTCAGTCAAGGAAATTCATTTTCAATATCAGGAAGTCCAAGGCTTCGAAGGAATCAAGCAAGCAACTCATGTTCACTTCAATGACATTTATACAGAGGAGAGGCATGCAGTAGAAGTCTTCCCTCATGTTTTAAATCTAATCCCTTCTAAGTTCAGCACAACAACTAACAATTTTCTTACTTCCCTAGTCTCTAAAAAAGAAATCAAGTTATCCTTGGCTTCTATGGAACCAGACAAAGTGCCACGTGTAGATGGGTTTACATCTAGGTTCCTCAAATCATGTTGGAAGATTTTCAAAAATTTTCTCCATAAGTTGGTCCTGAAATCTCAGAGATGCAACGAGATTGGATGTATCACAAATTCTTCTTTTCTTTCTCTCATCCCTAAAGAAAAATGGGCCCTTTCCTTTGACTGATTTAGAATTATCTCTCTTTGTAATATTGGCTACAAAATTATATCCAAAGTCATGGCCAATAGACTAAAAGCTATCCTCCCTTCCATTATCGCTAAAAATCAAGGTGTATTTACTAAAGGAAGACAAATGACTGACAACATTATCCTAGTTCAAGAAGTAATCCACTCAAGTATCCAATGTCATGAAAAAGGAATGGTTATCAAGTTGGATCTAGCTCATGTGTTTGACAGGGTAAGGCATGACTTCTTATTTCAGGTAATGCACTATTTTGGCTTCTCTCCCTCCACCACATAGGAGCTCCTTGGATATCCCCTTTGGTCAATGGTCATGTAGTTGGTTTCTTCCAAGCCTCTCGTGATATCTTCCAGGGATTCCCTCTCCCCCCTCTTCTCTATGTTATTAAGGCTTCGGTTCTTAGCTTTTAGTTGGATCAGAGTCACGTTCAACAATAAATAATGGGTCTTCGTATAGCCCGATGAGTTAAAGACATCAATGATGCTCAATTTGTTGATGATACCCTTGTCCTGGGTGGTGCAAGCTCTTTTTTGGCCAGAAACTTAAAAAATTATCTAGAACTATACCAAAAAGTGTCAGGAAGCAAAATTAACTATAGGAAAAGTCAAATCTATGGTTGGCACTGTAATCCAAAATAGATGCTAGAAATACCAAGAATACTGGAAATCTAAGGGAAAACCCAACGAGAATCCTTCAAGTACTTGGGAATTCTGATATTGAAAGTATCACCAAAATATTATCACTGGATCCCTTTGATTTAAAATATGAAAGCTCGTATTAAATATTGGGGAGCATCTTGGATAAACCCTGTTGGAAAAATAATTCTCATTAAATCAATTCTCTCAAGTATCCCCATCTATCAAAGCTCCATATTATTGGCTCCCCGAGAAATCATATTAAAGATCGAGGCTCTCCTCAAAAGATTCCTTTGGAAAGGAGGAAGAAAAAATGAGAAAAAGCTCTCGTTGGTCAGCTGGGGGGGAATCTCTAATTGTATGTTAGAAGGTGGAATTCATCTCTGAGAAATTCGTCTCCAAAACCTAGTTCTTGGGGCCAAACTCCTTTGGAACCTAATATCATGAAATCCCTCCTGGAGTAAACATGCTCTTTGGAAAAAGTACTTCGCGGGGAACCAGTCAAGATGTCTTGATATCCCTTCAAGAATAGTCAAAGGTTCACCAATATTCACTATCTGTCAGAAGGCCCTTGGTTTTTTTACATTTTCCCCACCTGGATTCTGGGAAATGGGAAAACAATTTGAATTTGGGAAGAATCCATTCTAAGGGATCCGTCGATTGATTATATTCCAGGAACTTCCCAGTTAAAAATATACCTTCACTCCCTAAACATCATCACTCTCTAAGATATCTCCTCTCGGGACTCTGATGGCTCTAATATCTAGAGAAATTGGAATATCCAAAACTGCCCCTCCCATTTGCTCAATGAAAAATCAACGTTGGTATCTCTTCTTCAAGGGAAATCCCCCATTTAATTGAGATCCAAAGACAATTGTGTTTGGGGTTCTTGGTCTAGGTATTACACTGCTGCAACTGGTTATAAGCTTCTCAATTCTGTCCCTAAGGTCCCCACGAATCATGATTTCTAGCAAGGTGTCTGAAAGGGCCAAAGTATCCCTAAAGTCGACTTTTTCATCTGGACCGTTTCTCATAATAGTATCTCGACTAGGGATAATCTTCCTAAGAAACGATGGGGAAGACCTACTCATTGTCATTTTTTCCTATCACAGTAAGAGTCAGTTAATCATTTGGTCCTTACCTTCCCATTTGCAGAAGAATTTTGGAAACAAATCCTCTCTTGTTGGTCTGGTATGGTTCAACTTCCCGAGGATATCCCAACCCTTTTTAGCAACTGGCTCTCTCTATGCCCTTTTTCCAGCGCCAAAAAATACCTTCTCAAGCACTGCTGGTTGACTCTTCCCAAATTTACTCTCTGTAAAATTTGGATTGAAAGAAATGCTCTTGTTTTCAGAGACAAACCTTCTTCTACTGCTCAGGTTGTGGTCAAAATCAAAGCTTTGTTAGGTGATTGCCTCATATCCCTCTGGGTTGAAACTAATCATTGTACGATCTCCCCCACTAAAGAAGCTTGGATTCTCAGTTTCTCTTTAGAGCTCCCCAAAATGGATAATATCCCTAACCTTAAGCTAGAAGTCTGGGAAATTCGTATGGAGAAAGTTGACTTCATTAAATGGGTAATAACCTTTCATCGACACATTATTTTCTTTGATGGCTTATCTAAAGGGAATCCAGGGGAGGCAGGAGGGGGAGGGATTCTTCTTGATCCCGAGGACCATTTTGAATTTTCTTACTCATGGGGAATTAGAGAAGATACATACAATATAATTGAAGCACTTGACCTATGCCAAGGTCTAGTTCAAATGCTCGCTCATGATATCAAGGATGTACTTGTGTTTGGGGACTCTCATCTTATCATCCAGGATTTGGTTACAAATTTCCTTCCGTCATAGGTGAGGTTGCACCAGATAATTAGGAGAATTTAGAGACTCGTAAATTCCTTCTGAAGAATCAATTTTTTTCATATTCTGAGAGGCCAGAATGATGAAGCTGACAAAGTGGCAAAAAAAGCAGTCACTTTGGGCAAAGGGAACCTTAAACTCAATAAAGAAACCACCTTCTATCCTCTCCCATAGGACCATGGGCTTGAGGAGTTGCAACCTCACACGTAAGGTCCCCCCTCTCACAAGCACATGGCATTCCATTTCAATGTGGCGACAGTCTATTTTGGGCTCCCTCATGTGGGCTCGTGGCATTATGCATGTTGGCCTTGTTGTCTGGGCCACAGTACAAGAAGGGTCATTGCTCCCATAGAACCCTGATAGACTTGAGAGCACGTTGAAATAGATCTCCCAGTGCCGAAGTCCTTTATCTCATTTTTCCCATTACTTTGTTCATGTGATGAATTCGTACAGACTCTTAGGAATTATGGGTAATTCTGGTAATAACAAGGGTTGAACGTAGGCTTTGAATTCCCCAATGGATATGGGATTCTAAACTATGTGTTGTATTCAGTTCATCAAAGGTTCTGTTGTTCTTTGGATTATAGTGCTCTCTAATGCAGCCATGGATTCCAGTTCTGAATCGACAACACCGGCTGCTTTGGCTCCCCTGCTGGAAGAAGAACTCCACAACATTCGTAAGACTATTAAGGACCAGAAGCGGTTCTTGCTACAATTGGATGAGGAAGGAGGTCGTCGCTTTGAATTAGTGGATAAATATTTCATTTGTATTCATGAAGAGTTCACTGGCTCCATTTCGTAATCGAAACAGACAATTTTTTCTCAGTTAGCAGATTTGGAGATAAGGCTCGAACAGTTGACGTTGAAGGTTTCGAAGTTGGATATGGAAAGGAACAATGGCATCAATGTGTCTCAGGAAAATACCTCTCAAACCCATGGTCATGATGAGTACTGATTATGGAAGATCAAGTCCTATGAATACTTTTGAATATGTAATCTGTATGGAACTTTCTCATGGATGTTTATATATGGTCGGTTTTATATCTAGAAATAGTAGTCTTATTAGTCTATCAAGCAACTAGAAGTTGGTTTAGTAATAACATGTGCCTTTTTTATTATGTTCTAAGGAATTTGATTTGGACTTATTGTTGTAAATTTGTATGTGGTTATACCACTGATCTACTAATATAATCTATAATCATTCCTGTTAAAAAAAACAATCAAGGGGGTATCAACCATAGGTATATGTGACTTTGATTTCTTGCATCGATTTATTTCGATCGGAGGAAATTGATGTTGGGAGTACATATAGAGTATAATTTCAACTTGTTCTTGTAATTATTGAGAAATTATAGGATCCACAATTGTCAAAGTGACCCCCTTTTAAGCTTAATTATGTCATTTTAGGATAATTCACTGGGTTTCCCTCTATTTGGTATGATATAATGACACAAATAAACTAAGGTATTGATATATTAGTTGTTTATTATTTTGTATTCTATTTTTCATCATGTATTTCTCTTATAAGCTTCCATACTGCATACTAATCCTTTATTCCACTAAATATAGGTTTCCTCATATGGGTGCTAGTTTCTTTTACTTGATTTAGTAATATTTCATTTAATTTTTACATATAAAATATGAGAAGATTAAAAAGGTTACTTGTAAAGAGAGTCTTGGTAAGCATTCATATACGAGTATTCTTTCCTTAAATAGAATGGGAACTCTACTTTCTCTATTTGTTTGTTTGAAGTTATTTATTTACTACATGATTCTTTCATAGCGATATCTTGATTCTGCACATGGCTTAAGGTTCTCAATAACTCATTCACTTATTTCCAACCTATAGATTTCATCACCATTAGTAACATGATACATGTGTACTCTTGTGGATTTGTTCATAACAAGTAAACATTTCTTAATATAGAGAGGCTTTGTTCCCTAGTCATGACTATCTCATTTAACCTTAATATTTTCTATCACCTTTAAATTAAATAAATTAAATATTCATTTTAGTCTTGTTTTTTGTCATAAGACTCTTGCTACCCACATGCTTTATTGTGTGTGTACAACACCTATCTAGTAAACCTACCTATTCCCTTATACTCTTGATCTTCCATCTATCATTTATAATTCAAGGAGAATAGTTTCTCCTAAAGGTACCTTACAAGCTTGATATTAGTGTATTCTTATATCATATGTTTATCTTCATTGCTTATATCATGTGTACTTCATTGGTTTCTTGTCAATAGCTTAGTTGTCTTATTTTTCATAGTCCCCCTCCCTAATCTTGCATATTCACTATTTTTATTAGGGATAGATTATATTATCTTTTTTACTTGGTTGGTTAGTTATCTCTTATATTCCTACCTAATTAAATCCCATCACTTTTTTGTTGAACCTCCTTGTAGAAACCCACCTTACAATTCTACCATTTATACCCTTATAAGTAAAGGATAACTTGCAATAGGCCTTACTCATATTCGTTGCTCCTACACCCATGGATTTAATCTTTGATGTTATGGGTTGTCTCTTAGAAGAGACCATTGATGTCTTTTCCTCCACTTATATATCTATGCAATCTTCTTTGACTACTATGTTGAAAGGTAATCCTAATTTAAGAGGACCTAGTTAGTTCTAGTCGTGTATCCATAGACTTGAAACTTTGAACCGAACTATTTTTTTATAAAGTTGAGAAAAGGCCAACTAATTAGCCCTTCATATAGAGCATCCACCACCCAATGTAACTATATCATTCCCTTCACACCAAGTTTAGTTATAATATAATGCTACTAGGTTTTATAGTCCTATCCTTAGCACATAAGAGAAGGTTCCTATACACCCCTCTTCATAGACTACTTCTCTAATTATTATAAGCATTGTATCATCTCCAAAGACCTTGACCAACCAAGTAGCTACTATACTCACACATAATATAGATTCAAACCAATTACCTATACAGCCTCCTATTTTGATCAGTCATCTTGGTCATATACGGTGGCGATTCTACTACTACTTATACTTAGATACTTGTACATGTTTCTTTTGTATAGATCCCTCATTTTTTTGGTAACCTAGTTAGTGAAATTATCTTTAGGTAGTCAATTCACTCTACATTTATTTCATATCATGTACCTACCCCTAGCCTATATAAACTACATATATATTTTTTCTTTTAAATGCCTTTTATCTAGTAGCATACCTTTATAGAGACCATTTGTACCTATTCTCTTTGTAATTTCCTAGCATAAACCATTAGACTTAGTCATTGGAAATTTCATTGGGACTCCCTTGGACCCAAAATTTGACAACTCCACAATCCCTCACAAGGTTCATACTTTCCTCAGTTTTAATCAGAAGAGAAATTCCAAAGCTTACCTAATGAAATATATTTCTATCTATGAGGGTGTCCAATCTTGACTAGACATAATAGTTAAATTGTTTTCATACTCTCTATATAGTTAAGCATTATAATGGTTCCATAACCTTCGTCAAGTTTCTCTTACATATTTTAATATATAAGTTTGTCAAACATTTCCTTTATATGTTTGGATTAGCTCTAGTTAAGGAATCCATTCCAGCCAATCTTATGGCCATAAAGAACACTAGAAATTGAATATGATTCTAATTGTATATCGCATTGGAAAGTGTCCTATTATAAGGTCATTATGTCTATTCATAATGGTTAACTCCATAATTTCCTCATAAAATATCTTAGAGTTAGAATTCAAATTGAATTAATCGTAAATGAGCTTGCCACTATTAGTAATATTTTCCTCATATCTTAAAACACAATGACATAAACATATAATTCAATACAATTTTTTTATATCAATTATGTGATCTTCCCTGAATTACTCAAAGACATTTCATAAAAACAATTGTTACTACAAATTAGTGCAAAGATGACATCTATTATATTGAAAAAAAGACATATACCTGAAGCAATGTGTTGGTATTAGTGCAAGGAATGTTATATGATGAAAGGACAAATTTACTAAACATCATCAATAGCATTTCAAATCCCAAATGAATGAATATAAACCCTTGGTCTATTTATCACATAGAAAGATCCACTAGATCTAGGCTTGCAAAAGAATTAAATTAAAATATGCAACACCTAGAGAAAAGGTCCTATACATTTTTTCAATACTTGAATCATACAAACAATTATAGAGTTGGAGACCACACATAAGGTGGAAAACACTCTTACAACATCAAAATGTAGCTTCTACATAAGGGCACACGAGATGTATATTCAGATAACCAATATCTTGTTTATTCAACAATTTTTAACATCTTATCTATGAAATTAAAAACAAAGGATGCCAAAATACATACTTGATCAAGATTTACTTGGTTTCAAGAATAGTTTATTCTTTACTAAAGTTGAGTCGGCCAAACAAAGGCCAACCATGTGAAGGTGGAAGCTCATATGCCCCCTCATCCCCCTCACATAACTATCAATTCCCCATAACCCATCTATATAATGTAAAAGAAATGAAACTAACATAATATAATTAAAAATGTAGATTCCATAAAATAGACCAGTTACAAAATATCATAAAATATATTGTTTTAATAAAGTAGATTGTACAAAATTCATTGTACAAAATATATTATATTAATAATGTTGATTGTACATCGCTTCTTTGGGGGTTTCTTATTCTTAAAAAAATTCATAAGAGGCATGAAATCCTCATTTGGGTTTGGTAGATGCTACTCCTCTATTGATTCATATTGCCTAATATTGGAATGTAACATACATATTGTGTTGCGTACATGCTAAGTGGTATCACCAACATACACTATAAAAAAAATGAAAATATATATAGTTAAAATTCATGACTACAGTTTAATAATAGTTCAATGTTAATATTAATTCAATGTTTATTACCTTGTTGGGGTGGAGAGGTCATAGTTTGGGCAATAACCTCCTCGTGTCTCCTAGTTTCCTCATCTACAACCTCTACCCATGAAACACGAGGAAAGTTATAATTATACCAAATTTAATCTTAAAATGAAATTCCTCATACATCTTATAATTGTACAAGAATAATACCATCATGAGGTTTCTCTCCTCCAACATCAATACCACCAGCTTGGTGCCCAGCTTGATCATTTGCTTGCACACGTTCCACCATATCTTGAAACCCACGCTTGAACGTAAGCTTCATTTGTTTTTATATGGGTGCTTGATTCATGACTCCACCCTACATTCCATAACAATATCAGTATTGAATTGGTTGCATCTTTTCAATGATTAGATGGTAAAATAATTTTCATACTTACAAATTGGGCATACAATTTCAGGTATCCACTCCAGCTAAGTTTGTGTTGGTTGTGCTTCTCCAACTTGGCCTAGGTGGTCTTGGAGGTATCTTTGAGCCAACGATAAATTTTAAGGTCATCATATAATGCAATTTTTAAGTTGAATTATAGAACAATAGCATACTTAATTAAAATATAAATGGTATATCTTCCTCTATATGGCGTTGTCTTTCCTTGTCTTCTCATTCCCTTCTCCTTTGCATCCTCTTAGAGAGCCTTCCACTCCCTCCTAGGAATTACAATAGGTTGGTATTACCTCGAGTTTTTTTGAATATTATCTCTATATGAATATTTGTTAAAGCGATTACTTGATATTGGTTGAAAATATCTCCAAATACACCAACCATGTTACCCAAAAACTCCTTGTCCAAATTAAAAGGTGGTCGGTTAAAACTAGTGCAAATGGTTGGGCTAAAAATATGCAATGCATTATCCTATAGGAATTTTCATAACATATTATTTATTTCCAAACCATTAATATTATATATTATTTAAAATTACTACAACTATATCACATTATCATAGATAAAAGCATTGTTAGTTACTTGGGAGTTTATGTTGCTAAAGTGGGACTAGGATTTCATCCATGAGTATCTCAATGGCTAGTGCCCCGGTTCTCTTAAAAAATATCACTCTAGAAAATAATTCACCTAACTCGAGTATGGGGACACCACGAGCATTTCCTCCACCAACATATACACGGGGAGTCGTGCCATGGGCATGGATGTTATGTGAGCCACCAAAAGTTGAATTGGGAGCATCAAAGATAGGTGTCATACTAATAGTGGCAGAGGGAGAATATGAGGAAATGTGAGTAAGAGGCAAGAGAGGGATATAATCTATTGGATATGTTATTGGTGTTGGGTGGGGGATGCAATGGCATAGTTGGTGGTGTTGCACGACTACTGTCAACACTAGGTTGATGAGGCTCGGTCGATTGAAGAAAAAGCAAATACTCATGTGCCAATATATATATATATATATAT